>JBBBDQ010031958.1:0-157072 GCA_037127315.1 Ascarosepion bandense
CAAAAAGACAAAAACGAGGACTATTCTACATTCCCAGCTATCGTCAACAAACACTGTGATGATTTGAAATTGTCAGAGCTAACCCCAGACAATTTCAAGCGTCTCATATTGAGACGCTTGAAATTGTCTGGGGTTAGCTCTGACAAGGACTAGTTGCTGCTAAAGACAGTGAAATGAGAAAATGAATGCTGACCAAACTTCAAAACGAGACAGGTCTGACACTACAAAAACTGTTAGAGGATTGCCAGAAATGCCTCAGTATAAAGAAAGAAAGCAAGGACATCGAAGAGTCAGAAGTTGCACACATTTGAAAGGTAAAAAGAAATTTACATTTTGTACTCTCCCCAAATGCAAAACAAGATTATAATGACAAAAGAAAGAGATACAAAACTACTTTTGACAAGAATCCAATAAAAAGCAAGCCCCCCCAACCCTTCTGCATGTTACAGATGTGGTGGATAACATTGGTTTAAAGATTGATTTTTCAAATATAAAAATTGCTGAGTGTATGGTAAGATGCGCCACAAAGCAGAAACAAAAACAAACCTAGTAGGGTAAGATCTGCTAGAGTGGAATATAACAATGAAAACACCAGAAAATATATAGAACTGGAAATATTGAATAAGAAGTTCAAATTGCAATTGGATTCAGAGTCTAACTTAATAATAATAAATTTACAGACATAGCAGAAGTTGAACAAGCCAACCATGTTATAAACTCAAAAAATTGCTAAATCGATAACAGGAAAAAGATTAAATTGGAAGGCAAAATGATCATGAATATAAAATGTCAAGGAATGACCAAAAAACTAAAAGTCTACATTACGAAAAACACACATAACCTGGTAGGAACAGACTGGATGCATAAATTTAATATATGGGATTTACCCATTAACTCGTGCTGTAAAAAAATAAAAAGCATAATGATGGAAACTTCAGAATTGAAAAAAGAGGTATTCTCAAGCAGTAAAAAATTCACAACAGAAAGCACACAAAAGAAACCTGTATTTATTACACCAGTAGTTGCAAACCAGGCAAACAAATGAGACACATTAACTAATGAAGAGTCAATAAAGAGCCAAACTCGTCATTCTCAAAAAAAAATCACGATGAAACAAATAAATATTTTGGAAACTGTTGAAAATATTAGATCCCAAGCAAAAAAAAAACAAACTCTAGCTCTTCCCAAAGAATCTAGGAAGGGGTTGTTGGGGAGCACACCTATTTGCACATAAGAATGGACTTACCTGATGTGTACATATAATCCTGCCTATACAGAGAATGTTGGAGGAGTAGTTGTAAAGCAGTTATAAGAGTAGTAGTTAGAGAGTCAGTAAGGAGTCAGTAAGTTGGTGCATATTATGTGGGAGTGTTTTTAGATATAGACTCATTACTCAGACATACTACTTCACTACAAGACTGTATATATTGATTCCTACTAACAATATTCGTAGTATTCTTGAATTGACTAACTCTTGTGCCAGGTTGTATATTTTGTTCAATATAACTTATCTCCATAACTATATATAACTATCTATATAACTTATATAACTATCTCCATAAAGTTTTTGTGATTTATTATTTTGTATGGTTTCTCAGCAAGAATCCACAACAAATCCAAAAAATGAAATGTGAATAATTTACTTCGTATTTTGTCTTTTTTCAATAAATAAATTGAAATAACTTCTTTCCTTTGATATTTTCTCTTTTTTTAATTTAAAATATCAAAATGTGCTTAATTTACTTAATACTTTATCTTTTCTTCATAAAAAATTTAAAAATAAGCTTGTTCCCCTTGATATTTTCACTTTTTTAATCCTAAATCAGAAAAATGTTCTTAATATACATTAAATTTAGGTTTTAAAAACAAAACAATTTAAAAAGACATTTCTTTCCCTTGATATTATTTCTTTTTTAAACCGAATAAAGAAAATATGCTTAAGTTAGATGATATTTAGATGATATTTAAAAAGAATTTTAAATTATATTTTTCCCTTCCTGTATAATCTTTTATTGATCCAAAGAATGAAAAAGTGCATAATTTATTTCAGACATTATCTTTTTGAAATAAAAATTTGTAAAATAAGAGTCTCTCCATTTATATTTTCTCTTTTTTAATTTGAAATCTGAAATGTGCTTAATTTATTTAATATTTTATCTTTTTTCAATAAAAAATTTGAAAATAACCTTGTTTCCCTTGATATTTTCTCTTTTGTAATCTGAAATATGAAAATGTGCTTTATTTTCATCTTATTTTGTCTTTTTTCAATAAAAAATTTCAAAATAACCTTGTTTCCCTTGATATTTTCACTTTTTTTAATCTGAAATATGAAAATGTGCTTTTTTTTCATCTTCTTTTGACTTTTGTCAATAAAAAATTTCAAAATAACCTTGTTTCCCTTGATATTTTCTCTTTTTTAATCTGAAATATGAAAATGTGCTTTATTTTCATCTTATTTTGTATTTTTTCACTAAAAAATTTCAAAATAACCTTGTTTCCCTTTTTTCTCTTTTTTAATCTGAAATATGAAAATGTGCATTATTTTCATCTTCTTTGCCTTTTTTCAATAAAAAATTTCAAAATAACCTTGTTTCCCTTGATATTTTCTCTTTTTTAATCTGAAATATGAAAATGTGCTTTATTTTCATCTTATTTTGTATTTTTCAATAAAAAATTTCAAAATAACCTTGTTTCCCTTGATATTTTCTCTTTTTTAATCTGAAATATGAAAATGTGCTTTATTTTTATCTTATTTTGTCTTTTTTCAATAAAAAATTTCAGAATAACCTTGTTTCCCTTGATATTTTCTCTTTTTTAATCTGAAATATGAAAATGTGCTTTATTTTCATCTTATTTTGTCTTTTTTCAATAAAAAATTTCAAAATAAACTTGTTTCCCTTGATATTTTCTCTTTTTTAATCTGAAATATGAAAATGTGCTTTATTTTCATCTTATTTTGTCCTTTTTCAATAAAAAATTTCAAAATAACCTTGTTTCCTTTGATATTTTCTATTTTTAATGTGAATTATGAAAATGTGCATTATTTTTATCTTATTTTGTTTTTTTCAATAAAACATTTCAAAATAACCTTGTTCCCCTTGATATTTTCTCTATTTTAATCTGAAATATAAAAATGTGCTTTATTTTTATCATATTTTGTCTTTTTTCAAGAAAACATTTCAAAATAACCTTGTTTCCCTTGATATTTTCTCTTTTTTAATCTGAAATATGAAAATGTGCATTATTTTTATATTATTTTGTCTTTTTTCAATAAAAAATTTCAAAAAAAACCTTGTTTCCCATGATATTTTCTCTTTTTTAATCTGAAATAGGAAAATGTGATTTATTTTCATCATATTTTGCCTTTCTTCAATAAACAAATTTCATGATAACCTTGTTTCCCTTGATATTTTCTCTTTTTTAATCTGAAATATGAAAATGTGCTATATTTTCATCTTATTTTGTCTTTTTTCAATAAAAAATTTCTAAATAAACTTGTTTCCCTTGATATTTTCTCATTTTTAATCTGAAATATGAAAATGTGCTTTATTTTTAACTTATTTTGTCTTTTTTCTATAAAAAATTTCAGTATAACCTTGTTTCCCTTGATATTTTCTCTTTTTTAATCTGAAATATGAAAATGTGCTTTATTTTCATCTTATTTTGTCTTTTTTCAATAAAAAATTTCAAAAAAACCTTGTTTCCCTGGATATTTTCCCTTTTTTAATCTGAAATATGAAAATGTGCTTTATTTTCATCTTATTTAGTCTTTTTTAAATAAAAAATTTCAAAATAAGTTTCCCTGGATATGTTCTCTTTTTTAATCTGAAATATGAAAATGTGCTTTATTTTCATCTTATTTTGTCTTTTTTCAATGAAAAATTTCAAAATAACCATGTTGCCCTTGATATTTTCTCTTTTTTAATGTGAATTATTAAAATGTACATTATTTTTATCTTATTTTGTCTTTTTTCAATAAAAAATTTCAAAATGACCTTGTTTCCCTTGATATTTTCTCTTTTTTTAATCTGAAATATAAAAATGTGCTTTATTTTTATCTTATTTTGTCTTTTTTCAAGAAAAAATTTCAAAATAACCTTGTTTCCCTTGCTATTTTCTTTTTTTTTAATCTGAAATATGAAAATGTGCTTTATTTTTATCTTATTTTGTCTTTTTTCAATAAAAAATTTCAAAAAAACCTTGTTTCCCATGATATTTTCTCTTTTTTAATCTGAAATAGGAAAATGTGATTTATCTTCATCTTATTTTGTCCTTTTTCAATAAAAAATTTCAAAAAAACCTTGTTTCCCATGATATTTTCTCTTTTTTAATCTGAAATAGGAAAATGTGATTTATTTTCATCTTATTTTGACTTTTTTCAATAAACAAATTTCAAGATAACCTTGTTTCCCTTGATATTTTCTCTTTTTTAATCTGAAATATGAAAATGTGCTTTATTTTCATCTTATTTAGTCTTTTTTCAATAAAAACTATCAAAATAACCTTGTTTCCCTGGATATTTTCTCTTTTTTTAATCTGAAATATGAAAATGTGCTTTATTTTCATCTTATTTTGTCTTTTTTCATTGAAAAATTTCAAAAAAACCTTGTTTCCCATGATATTTTCTCTTTTTTAATCTGAAATAGGAAAATGTGATTTATTTTCATCATATTTTGCCTTTCTTCAATAAACAAATTTCACGATAACCTTGTTTCCCTTGATATTTTCTCTTTTTTAATCTGAAATATGAAAATGTGCTATATTTTCATCTTATTTTGTCTTTTTTCAATAAAAAATTTCTAAATAAACTTGTTTCCCTTGATATTTTCTCTTTTTTAATCTGAAATATGAAAATGTGCTTTATTTTTATCTTATTTTGTCTTTTTTCTATAAAAAATTTCAGTATAACCTTGTTTCCCTTGATATTTTCTCTTTTTTAATCTGAAATATGAAAATGTGCTTTATTTTCATCTTATTTTGTCTTTTTGCAATAGAAAAATTTCAAAATAAGTTTCCCTGGATATGTTCTCTTTTTTAGTCTGAAATATGAAAATGTGCTTTATTTTCATCTTATTTTGTCTTTTTTCAATGAAAAATTTCAAAATAACCATGTTGCTCTTGATATTTTCTCTTTTTTAATGTGAATTATTAAAATGTACATTATTTTTATCTTATTTTGTCTTTTTTCAATAAAAATTTCAAAATGACCTTGTTTCCCTTGATATTTTCTCTTTTTTAATCTGAAATATAAAAATGTGCTTTATTTTTATCTTATTTTGTCTTTTTTCAAGAAAAAATTTCAAAATAACCTTGTTTCCCTTGCTATTTTCTTTTTTTTAATCTGAAATATGAAAATGTGCTTTATTTTTATCTTATTTTGTCTTTTTTCAATAAAAAATTTCAAAAAAACCTTGTTTCCCATGATATTTTCTCTTTTTTAATCTGAAATAGGAAAATGTGATTTATTTTCATCTTATTTTGACTTTTTTCAATAAACAAATTTCAAGATAACCTTGTTTCCCTTGATATTTTCTCTTTTTTAATCTGAAATATGAAAATATGCTTTATTTTCATCTTATTTAGTCTTTTTTCAATAAAAACTATCAAAATAACCTTGTTTCCCTGGATATTTTCTCTTTTTTTAATCTGAAATATGAAAATGTGCTTTATTTTCATCTTATTTTGTCTTTTTTCATTGAAAAATTTCAAAAAAACCTTGTTTCCCTGGATATTTTCCCTTTTTTAATCTGAAATATGAAAATGTGCTTTATTTTCATCTTATTTAGTCTTTTTTAAATAAAAAATTTCAAAATAAGTTTCCCTGGATATGTTCTCTTTTTTTAATCTGAAATATGAAAATGTGCTTTATTTTCATCTTATTTTGTCTTTTTTCAATGAAAAATTTCAAAATAACCATGTTGCCCTTGATATTTTCTCTTTTTTAATGTGAATTATTAAAATGTACATTATTTTTATCTTATTTTGTCTTTCTTCAATAAAAAATTTCAAAATGACCTTGTTTCCCTTGATATTTTCTCTTTTTTAATCTGAAATATAAAAATGTGCTTTATTTTTATCTTATTTTGTCTTTTTTCAAGAAAAAATTTCAAAATAACCTTGTTTCCCTTGCTATTTTCTTTTTTTTAATCTGAAATATGAAAATGTGCTTTATTTTTATCTTATTTTGTCTTTTTTCAATAAAAAATTTCAAAAAAACCTTGTTTCCCATGATATTTTCTCTTTTTTAATCTGAAATAGGAAAATGTGATTTATCTTCATCTTATTTTGTCCTTTTTCAATAAAAAATTTCAAAAAAACCTTGTTTCCCATGATATTTTCTCTTTTTTAATCTGAAATAGGAAAATGTGATTTATTTTCATCTTATTTTGACTTTTTTTTCAATAAACAAATTTCAAGATAACCTTGTTTCCCTTGATATTTTCTCTTTTTTAATCTGAAATATGAAAATATGCTTTATTTTCATCTTATTTAGTCTTTTTTCAATAAAAACTATCAAAATAACCTTGTTTCCCTGGATATTTTCTCTTTTTTTAATCTGAAATATGAAAATGTGCTTTATTTTCATCTTATTTTGTCTTTTTTCATTGAAAAATTTCAAAAAAACCTTGTTTCCCTGGATATTTTCCCTTTTTTAATCTGAAATATGAAAATGTGCTTTATTTTCATCTTATTTAGTCTTTTTTAAATAAAAAATTTCAAAATAAGTTTCCCTGGATATGTTCTCTTTTTTTAATCTGAAATATGAAAATGTGCTTTATTTTCATCTTATTTTGTCTTTTTTCAATGAAAAATTTCAAAATAACCATGTTGCCCTTGATATTTTCTCTTTTTTAATGTGAATTATTAAAATGTACATTATTTTTATCTTATTTTGTCTTTCTTCAATAAAAAATTTCAAAATGACCTTGTTTCCCTTGATATTTTCTCTTTTTTAATCTGAAATATAAAAATGTGCTTTATTTTTATCTTATTTTGTCTTTTTTCAAGAAAAAATTTCAAAATAACCTTGTTTCCCTTGCTATTTTCTTTTTTTTAATCTGAAATATGAAAATGTGCTTTATTTTTATCTTATTTTGTCTTTTTTCAATAAAAATTTCAAAAAAACCTTGTTTCCCATGATATTTTCTCTTTTTTAATCTGAAATAGGAAAATGTGATTTATCTTCATCTTATTTTGTCCTTTTTCAATAAAAAATTTCAAAAAAACCTTGTTTCCCATGATATTTTCTCTTTTTTAATCTGAAATAGGAAAATGTGATTTATTTTCATCTTATTTTGACTTTTTTCAATAAACAAATTTCAAGATAACCTTGTTTCCCTTGATATTTTCTCTTTTTTAATCTGAAATATGAAAATGTGCTTTATTTTCATCTTATTTAGTCTTTTTTCAATAAAAACTATCAAAATAACCTTGTTTCCCTGGATATTTTCTCTTTTTTAATCTGAAATATGAAATTGTGATTTATTTTCATCTTATTTTGTCTTTTTCAATAAAAAATTTCAAAATAATATTGTTTCCTTTGATATTTTCTCTTTTTTAATGTGAATTATGAAAATGTGCATTATTTTTATCTTATTTTCTCTTTTTTCAATAAAAAATTTCAAAATAATCTTTTTCTCCTTTATATTTTCTCTTTCTTAATCTGAAATATGACAATATCCTTTATTTTTATCATATTTTGTCTTTTTTCAAGAAAAACTTTCAAAAAAACCTTGTTTCCCATTATATTTTCTCTTTTTTAATCTGAAATAGAAAAAGGTGATTTATTTTCATCTTATTTTGCCTTTTTTCAATAAAAAATTTCAAAATAACCTTGTTTCCCTTGATATTTTTGCTTTTTTAATCTGAAATATGAAAATGTGCATTATTTCTATCTTATTTTGTCTTTTTTCAATAATAAATTTCAAAAAAACCTTGTTTCCCATGATATTTTCTCTTTTTTAACCTGAAATAGGAAAATGTGATTTATTTTCACCTTATTTTGCCTTTTTTCAATAAAAAATTTCAAGATAACCTTGTTTCCCTTGATATTTTCTCTTTTTACAACTGAAATATGAAAATGTGCTTTATTTTCATCTTATTTTGTCTTTTTTGAATAAAAAATTTCAAAATAACCTTGTTTCCCTTGATATTTTTTCTTTTTTAATCTGAAATATGAAAATGTGCTTTATTTTTAACTTATTTTGTCTTTTTTCAATAACAAATTTCAGAATAACCTTGTTTCCCTAGATATTTTCTCTTTTTTAATCTGAAATATGAAAATGTGCTTTATTTTTATCATATTTTGTCTTTTTTCAATAAAAAATTTCAAAATAACCTTGTTTCCCTTGATATTTTCTCTTTTTTAATCTGAAATATGAAAATGTGCTTTATTTTTATTTCATTTTGTCTTTTTTCAATAAAAAATTTCAAAATAAACTTGTTTCCCTTGATATTTTCTGTTTTTTAATCTGAAATATGAAAATTTGCATTATTTTCATCTTATTTTGACTTTTTTCAATAAAAACTTTCAAAATAACCTTCTTTCCCTTGATATTTTTTCTTTTTTAATGTGAATTATGAAAATGTGCTTTATTTTTATCTTATTTTGTCTTTTTTCAATAAAAGATTTCAAAATAACCTTGTTTCCCTGGATATTTTCTCTGTTTTAATCTGAAATATGAAAATGTGCTTTATTTTCATCTTATTTTGTCTTTTTTCAATGAAAAATTTCAAAATAACCATGTTGCCCATGATATTTTCTCGTTTTTAATGTGAATTATTAAAATGTACATTCTTTTTATCTTATTTTGTCTTTTTTCAATAAAAAATTTCAAAATAACCTTGTTTCCCTTGATATTTTCTCTTTTATAATCTGAAATATGAAAATGTGCTTTATTTTCATCTTATCATGTCTTTTTTCAATAAAAACGTCAAAATAACCTTGTTTCCCTTGATATTTTCTCTTTTTTAATCTGAAATATGAAAATGTGCTTTATTTTTATCATATTTTGTCTTTTTTCAAGAAAAAATTTCAAAATAACCTTGTTTCCCTTGATATTTTCTCTTTTTTTAATCTGAAATATGAAAATGTGCTTTATTTTTATCTCATTTTGTCTTTTTTCAATAAAACATTTCAAAATAACCTTGTTTCCCTTGATATTTTCTGTTTTTTAATCTGAAATATGAAAATTTGCATTATTTTCATCTTATTTTGACTTTTTTCAATAAAAACTTTCAAAAAAACCTTGTTTCCCATGATATTTTCACTTTTTTAATCTGAAATAGAAAAAGGTGATTTATTTTCATCTTATTTTGACTTTTTTCAATAAAAAAATTCAAGATAACCTTGTTTCCCTTGATATTTTCTCTTTTTTTAATCTGAAATATGAAAATGTGCTTTATTTTTATCTTATTTTGTCTTTTTTCAATAAAAACTTTTAAAATAACCTTCTTTCCCTTGATATTTTTTCTTTTTTAATGTGAATTATGAAAATGTGATTTATTTTTATCTTATTTTGTCTTTTTTCAATAAAAAATTTCAAAATAACCTTGTTTCCCTGGATATTTTCTCTGTTTTAATCTGAAATATGAAAATGTGCTTTATTTTCATCTTATTTTGTCTTTTTTCAATGAAAAATTTCAAAATAACCATGTTGCCCATGATATTTTCTCGTTTTTAATGTGAATTATTAAAATGTACATTCTTTTTATCTTATTTTGTCTTTTTCCAATAAAAAATTTCAAAACAACGTTGTTTCTCTTGATATTTTCTCTTTCTTAATCTGAAATATGACAATATCCTATATTTTTATCATATTTTGTCTTTTTTCAAGAAAAACTTTCAAAATAACCTTCTTTCCCTTGATATTTTTTCTTTTTTAATGTGAATTATGAAAATGTGCTTTATTTTTATCTTATTTTGTCTTTTTTCAATAAAAAATTTCAAAATAACCTTGTTTCCCTGGATATTTTCTCTGTTTTAATCTGAAATATGAAAATGTGCTTTATTTTCATCTTATTTTGTCTTTTTTCAATGAAAAATTTCAAAATAACCATGTTGCACATGATATTTTCTCGTTTTTAATGTGAATTATTAAAATGTACATTCTTTTTATCTTATTTTGTCTTTTTCCAATAAAAAAATTCTAAACAACGTTGTTTCCCTTGATATTTTCTCTTTCTTAATCTGAAATATGACAATATCCTTTATTTTTATCATATTTTGTCTTTTTTCAAGAAAAACTTTCAAAATAACCTTGTTTCCCTTGATATTTTCTCTTTTTTAATCTGAAATATGAAAATGTGCTTTATTTTTATCTCATTTTGACTTTTTTCAATAAAAAATTTCAAAATAACCTTGTTTCCCTTCATATTTTCTCTTTTTTAATCTGAAATATGAAAATTTGCATTATTTTCATCTTATTTTGTCTTTTTTCAATAAAAACTTTCAAAAAAACCTTGTTTCCCATTATATTTTCTCTTTTTTAATCTGAAATAGAAAAAGGTGATTTATTTTCATCTTATTTTGCCTTTTTTCAATAAAAAATTTCAAAATAACCTTGTTTCCCTTGATATTTTTGCTTTTTTAATCTGAAATATGAAAATGTGCATTATTTCTATCTTATTTTGTCTTTTTTCAATAATAAATTTCAAAAAAACCTTGTTTCCCATGATATTTTCTCTTTTTTTAACCTGAAATAGGAAAATGTGATTTATTTTCACCTTATTTTGCCTTTTTTCAATAAAAAATTTCAAGATAACCTTGTTTCCCTTGATATTTTCTCTTTTTACAACTGAAATATGAAAATGTGCTTTATTTTCATCTTATTTTGTCTTTTTTGAATAAAAAATTTCAAAATAACCTTGTTTCCCTTGATATTTTTTCTTTTTTAATCTGAAATATGAAAATGTGCTTTATTTTTAACTTATTTTGTCTTTTTTCAATAACAAATTTCAGAATAACCTTGTTTCCCTAGATATTTTCTCTTTTTTAATCTGAAATATGAAAATGTGCTTTATTTTTATCATATTTTGTCTTTTTTCAATAAAAAATTTCAAAATAACCTTGTTTCCCTTGATATTTTCTCTTTTTTAATCTGAAATATGAAAATGTGCTTTATTTTTATTTCATTTTGTCTTTTTTCAATAAAAAAATTTCAAAATAAACTTGTTTCCCTTGATATTTTCTGTTTTTTAATCTGAAATATGAAAATTTGCATTATTTTCATCTTATTTTGACTTTTTTCAATAAAAACTTTCAAAATAACCTTCTTTCCCTTGATATTTTTTCTTTTTTAATGTGAATTATGAAAATGTGCTTTATTTTTATCTTATTTTGTCTTTTTTCAATAAAAGATTTCAAAATAACCTTGTTTCCCTGGATATTTTCTCTGTTTTAATCTGAAATATGAAAATGTGCTTTATTTTCATCTTATTTTGTCTTTTTTCAATGAAAAATTTCAAAATAACCATGTTGCCCATGATATTTTCTCGTTTTTAATGTGAATTATTAAAATGTACATTCTTTTTATCTTATTTTGTCTTTTTTCAATAAAAAATTTCAAAATAACCTTGTTTCCCTTGATATTTTCTCTTTTATAATCTGAAATATGAAAATGTGCTTTATTTTCATCTTATCATGTCTTTTTTCAATAAAAACGTCAAAATAACCTTGTTTCCCTTGATATTTTCTCTTTTTTAATCTGAAATATGAAAATGTGCTTTATTTTTATCATATTTTGTCTTTTTTCAAGAAAAAATTTCAAAATAACCTTGTTTCCCTTGATATTTTTTCTTTTTTAATCTGAAATATGAAAATGTGCTTTATTTTTATCTCATTTTGTCTTTTTTCAATAAAACATTTCAAAATAACCTTGTTTCCCTTGATATTTTCTGTTTTTTAATCTGAAATATGAAAATTTGCATTATTTTCATCTTATTTTGACTTTTTTCAATAAAAACTTTCAAAAAAACCTTGTTTCCCATGATATTTTCACTTTTTTAATCTGAAATAGAAAAAGGTGATTTATTTTCATCTTATTTTGACTTTTTTCAATAAAAAAATTCAAGATAACCTTGTTTCCCTTGATATTTTCTCTTTTTTAATCTGAAATATGAAAATGTGCTTTATTTTTATCTTATTTTGTCTTTTTTCAATAAAAACTTTTAAAATAACCTTCTTTCCCTTGATATTTTTTCTTTTTTAATGTGAATTATGAAAATGTGATTTATTTTTATCTTATTTTGTCTTTTTTCAATAAAAAATTTCAAAATAACCTTGTTTCCCTGGATATTTTCTCTGTTTTAATCTGAAATATGAAAATGTGCTTTATTTTCATCTTATTTTGTCTTTTTTCAATGAAAAATTTCAAAATAACCATGTTGCCCATGATATTTTCTCGTTTTTAATGTGAATTATTAAAATGTACATTCTTTTTATCTTATTTTGTCTTTTTCCAATAAAAATTTCAAAACAACGTTGTTTCTCTTGATATTTTCTCTTTCTTAATCTGAAATATGACAATATCCTATATTTTTATCATATTTTGTCTTTTTTCAAGAAAAACTTTCAAAATAACCTTCTTTCCCTTGATATTTTTTCTTTTTTAATGTGAATTATGAAAATGTGCTTTATTTTTATCTTATTTTGTCTTTTTTCAATAAAAAATTTCAAAATAACCTTGTTTCCCTGGATATTTTCTCTGTTTTAATCTGAAATATGAAAATGTGCTTTATTTTCATCTTATTTTGTCTTTTTTCAATGAAAAATTTCAAAATAACCATGTTGCACATGATATTTTCTCGTTTTTAATGTGAATTATTAAAATGTACATTCTTTTTATCTTATTTTGTCTTTTTCCAATAAAAAAATTCTAAACAACGTTGTTTCCCTTGATATTTTCTCTTTCTTAATCTGAAATATGACAATATCCTTTATTTTTATCATATTTTGTCTTTTTTCAAGAAAAACTTTCAAAATAACCTTGTTTCCCTTGATATTTTCTCTTTTTTAATCTGAAATATGAAAATGTGCTTTATTTTTATCTCATTTTGACTTTTTTCAATAAAAAATTTCAAAATAACCTTGTTTCCCTTCATATTTTCTCTTTTTTAATCTGAAATATGAAAATTTGCATTATTTTCATCTTATTTTGTCTTTTTTCAATAAAAACTTTCAAAAAAACCTTGTTTCCCATTATATTTTCTCTTTTTTAATCTGAAATAGAAAAAGGTGATTTATTTTCATCTTATTTTGCCTTTTTTCAATAAAAAATTTCAAAATAACCTTGTTTCCCTTGATATTTTCGCTTTTTTAATCTGAAATATGAAAATGTGCATTATTTCTATCTTATTTTGTCTTTTTTCAATAATAAATTTCAAAAAAACCTTGTTTCCCATGATATTTTCTCTTTTTTAACCTGAAATAGGAAAATGTGATTTATTTTCACCTTATTTTGCCTTTTTTCAATAAAAAATTTCAAGATAACCTTGTTTCCCTTGATATTTTCTCTTTTTACAACTGAAATGTGAAAATGTGCTTTATTTTCATCTTATTTTGTCTTTTTTGAATAAAAAATTTCAAAATAACCTTGTTTCCCTTGATATTTTTTCTTTTTTAATCTGAAATATGAAAATGTGCTTTATTTTTATCTTATTTTGTCTTTTTTCAATAACAAATTTCAGAATAACCTTGTTTCCCTAGATATTTTCTCTTTTTTAATCTGAAATATGAAAATGTGCTTTATTTTTATCATATTTTGTCTTTTTTCAAGAAAAAATTTCAAAATAACCTTGTTTCCCTTGATATTTTCTCTTTTTTAATCTGAAATATGAAAATGTGCTTTATTTTTATCTCATTTTGTCTTTTTTAAATAAAAAATTTCAAAATAAACTTGTTTCCCTTGATATTTTCTGTTTTTTAATCTGAAATATTAAAATTTGCATTATTTTCATCTTATTTTGACTTTTTTCAAAAAAAACTTTCAAAATAACCTTCTTTCCCTTGATATTTTTTCTTTTTTAATGTGAATTATGAAAATGTGCTTTATTTTTATCTTATTTTGTCTTTTTTCAATAAAAAATTTCAAAATAACCTTGTTTCCCTGGATATTTTCTCTGTTTTTAATCTGAAATATGAAAATGTGCTTTATTTTCATCTTATTTTGTCTTTTTTCAATGAAAAATTTCAAAATAACCATGTTGCCCATGATATTTTCTCGTTTTTAATGTGAATTATTAAAATGTACATTCTTTTTATCTTATTTTGTCTTTTTTCAATAAAAAATTTCAAAATAACCTTGTTTCCCTTGATATTTTCTCTTTTATAATCTGAAATATGAAAATGTGCTTTATTTTCATCTTATTATGTCTTTTTTCAATAAAAACGTCAAAATAACCTTGTTTCCCTTGATATTTTCTCTTTTTTAATCTGAAATATGAAAATGTGCTTTATTTTTATCTCATTTTGTCTTTTTTCAATAAAAAATTTCAAAATAACCGTGTTTCCTTTGATATTTTCTGTTTTTTAATCTGAAATATGAAAATTTGCATTATTTTCATCTTATTTTGACTTTTTTCCATAAAAACTTTCAAAAAAACCTTGTTTCCCATGATATTTTCTCTTTTTTAATCTGAAATAGAAAAAGGTGATTTATTTTCATCTTATTTTGACTTTTTTCAATAATAAATTTCAAGATAACCTTGTTTCCCTTGATATTTTCTCTTTTTGAATCTGAATTATGAAAATGTGCTTTATTTTCATCTTATTTTGTCTTTTTTCAATGAAATATTTCAAAATAACCATGTTGCCCATGATATTTTCTCGTTTTTAATGTGAATTATTAAAATGTACATTCTTTTTATCTTATTTTGTCTTTTTCCAATAAAAAATTTCAAAACAACCTTGATCCCCTTGATATTTTCTCTTTTTTAATCTGAAATATCACAATGTCCTTTATTTTTATCATATTTTGTCTTTTTTCAAGAAAAAATTACAAAATAACCTTGTTTCCCTTGATATTTTCTCTTTTTTTAATCTGAAATATGAAAATGTGCTTTATTTTTATCTTATTTTGTATTTTTTCAATAAAAAATTTCAAAATAACCTTGTTTCCCTTGATATTTTCTCTTTTTTAATCTGAAATCTGAAAATTTGCATTATTTTCATCTTATTTTGTCTTTTTTCAATAAAAACTTTCAAAAAAACCTTGTTTCCCATGATATTTTCTCTTTTTTAATCTGAAATATGACAATGTGCTTTATTTTTATCTTATTTTGTCTTTTTTCAATAAAAACTTTCAAAATAACCTTCTTTCCTTGATATTTTCTCTTTGTTAATCTGAAATAGGAAAATGTGCTTTATTTTTATCTTATTTTGTCTTTTTTCAATAACAAATTTCAGAATAACCTTGTTTCCCTTGATATTTTCTCTTTTTAATCTGAAATATGAAAATGTGCTTTATTTTCATCTTATTTTGTCTTTTTTCAATAAAAAAATTTCAAAATAACCTTGTTTCCTTTGATATTTTCTCTTTTTTAATCTGAAATATGAAAATGTGCTTTATTTTTATCATATTTTGTCTTTTTTCAAGAAGAAATTTCAAAATAACCTTGTTTCCCTTGATATTTTCTCTTTTTTAATCTGAAATATGAAAATGTGCTTTATTTTCATCTTATTTTCTCTTTTTTCAATAGAAAAATTTCAAAATAATATTGTTTCCTTTGATATTTTCTCTTTTTTAATCTGAAATATGAAAATGTGCTTTATTTTCATCTTATTTTGTCTATTTTCAATGGAAAATTTCAAAATAACCTTGTTTCCCTTGATATTTTCTCTTTTTTAATCTGAAATATGAAAATGTGCTTTATTTTTATCTCATTTTGTATTTTTCAATAAAAACTTTCAAAAAAAACTTGTTTCCCATGATATTTTCTCTTTTTTAATCTGAAATAGGAAAATGTGTTTTATTTTCATCATATTTTGTCTTTTTTCAATGAAAAATTTCAAAATAACCATGTTGCCCATGATATTTTCTCGTTTTTATTGTGAATTATTAAAATGTACATTATTTTTATCTTATTTTGTCTTTTTTCAATAAAAAATTTCAAAATAACCTTGTTTCCCTTGATATTTTCTCTTTTTTTAATCTGAAATATGAAAATGTGCTTTATTTTTATCTTATTTTGTCGTTTTTCAATAATAAATTTCAGAATAACCTTGTTTCCCTAGATATTTTCTCTTTTTTAATCTGAAATATGAAAATGTGCTTTATTTTTATCATATTTTGTCTTTTTTCAAGAAAAAAGTTCAAAATAACCTTGTTTCCCTTGATATTTTCTCTTTTTTAATCTGAAATATGAAAATGTGCTTTATTTTTATCTCATTTTGTCTTTTTTCAATAAAAAATTTCAAAATAAACTTCTTTCCCTTGATATTTTCTGTTTTTTAATCTGAAATATGAAAATTTGCATTATTTTCATCTTATTTTGACTTTTTTCAATAAAAACTTTCAAAATAACCTTCTTTCCCTTGATATTTTTTCTTTTTTAATGTGAATTATGAAAATGTGCTTTATTTTTATCTTATTTTGTCTTTTTTCAATAAAAAATTTCAAAGTAACCTTGTTTCCCTGGATATTTTCTCTGTTTTAATCTGAAATATGAAAATGTGCTTTATTTTCATCTTATTTTGTCTTTTTTCAATGAAAAATTTCAAAATAACCATGTTGCCCATGATATTTTCTCGTTTTTAATGTGAATTATTAAAATGTACATTCTTTTTATCTTATTTTGTCTTTTTAATCTGAAATATGAAAATGTGCTTTATTTTTATCATATTTTGTCTTTTTTCAAGAAAAAATTTCAAAATAACCTTGTTTCCCTTGATATTTTCTCTTTTTTAATCTGAAATATGAAAATGTGCTTTATTTTTATCTCATTTTCTCTTTTTTCAATAAAAAATTTCAAAATAAACTTCTTTCCCTTGATATTTTCTGTTTTTTAATGTGAATTATGAAAATGTGCATTATTTTCATCTTATTTTGTCTTTTTTCAATAAAAATTTCAAAAAAACCATGTTTCCCATGATATTTTCTATTTTTCAACTGAAATATGAAAATGTGATTTATTTGACATTGTCCTTTATTTTTATCATATTTTGTCTTTTTTCAAGAAAAAATTTCAAAATAACCTTGTTTCCCTTGATATTTTTACTTTTTTAATCTGAAATATGAAAATGTGCTTTATTTTTATCTTATTTTGTATTTTTTCAATAAAAAATTTCAAAATAACCTAGTTTCCCTTGATATTTTCTCTTTTTTAATCTGAAATCTGAAAATTTGCATTATTTTCATCTTATTTTGTCTTTTTTCAATAAAAACTTTCAAAAAAACCTTGTTTCCCATGATATTTTCTCTTTTTTTAATCTGAAATATGAAAATGTGCTTTATTTTTATCTTATTTTGTCTTTTTTCAATAAAAACTTTCAAAATAACCTTCTTTCCCTTGATATTTTCTCTTTTTTAATCTGAAATAGGAAAATGTGCTTTATTTTTATCTTATTTTGTCTTTTTTCAATAACAAATTTCAGAATAACCTTGTTTCCATTGATATTTTCTCTTTTTAATCTGAAATATGAAAATGTGCTTTATTTTCATCTTATTTTGTCTTTTTTCAATAAAAAAATTTCAAAATAACATTGTTTCCTTTGATATTTTCTCTTTTTTAATCTGAAATATGAAAATGTGCTTTATTTTCATCTTATTTTGTCTATTTTCAATGAAAAATTTCAAAATAACCTTGTTTCCCTTGATATTTTCTCTTTTTTAATGTGATTTATGAAAGTGTGCATTATTTTTATCTTATTTTGTATTTTTCAATAAAAAATTTCATAATAAAATTGTTTCCCTTGATATTTTCCCTTTTTTAATCTGAAATATGAAAATGTGCTTTATTTTCATCATGTTTTGTCTTTTTTCAATAAAAAATTACAAAATAAACTTGTTTCCCTTGATATTTTCTCTTTTTTAATCTGAAATATGAAAATGTGCTTTATTTTTAACTTATTTTGTCTTTTTTCAATAAAACATTTCAAAATGACCTTGTTTCCCTTGATATTTTCTCTTTTTTAATGTGAATTATGAAAATGTGCATTATTTTCATCTTATTTTGTCTTTTTTCAATAAAAATTTCAAAAAAACCATGTTTCCCATGATATTTTCTATTTTTCAACTGAAATATGAAAATGTGATTTATTTTCATCTTATTTTGTATTTTCAATAAAAAATTTCAAGATAACCTTGTTTCCCATGATTTTTTCTTTTTGTTTAATCTGAAATATGAAAATTTGCTTTATTTTTATCTTATTTTGTCTTTTTTCAATAAAAAATTTCAAAATAACCTTGTTTCCTTTGATATTTTCTCTTTTTTAATGTGAATTATGAAAATGTGCTTTATTTTTATCTCATTTTGTCTTTTTTCAATAAAAAATTTCAAAATAAACTTGTTTCCCTTGATATTTTCTGTTTTTTAATCTGAAATATGAAAATTTGCATTATTTTCATCTTATTTTGACTTTTTTCAATAAACACTTTCAAAATAACCTTCTTTCCCTTGATATTTTTTCTTTTTTAATGTGAATTATGAAAATGTGCTTTATTTGTATCTTATTTTGTCTTTTTTCAATAAAAAATTTCAAAGTAACCTTGTTTCCCTGGATATTTTCTCTTTTTTAATCTGAAATATGAAAATGTGCTTTATTTTTATCTTATTTTGTCTTTTTTCAAGAAAAACTTTCAAAATAACCTTCTTTCCCTTGATATTTTCTCTTTTTTAATCTGAAATAGGAAAATGTGCTTTATTTTTATCTTATTTTGTCTTTTTTCAATAACAAATTTCAGAATAACCTTGTTTCCATTGATATTTTCTCTTTTTAATCTGAAATATGAAAATGTGCTTTATTTTCATCTTATTTTGTCTTTTTTCAATAAAAAAATTTCAAAATAACCTTGTTTCCTTTGATATTTTCTCTTTTTTAATCTGAAATATGGAAATGTGCTTTATTTTCATCTTATTTTGTCTATTTTCAATGAAAAATTTCAAAATAACCTTGTTTCCCTTGATATTTTCTCTTTTTTAATGTGATTTATGAAAGTGTGCATTATTTTTATCTTATTTTGTATTTTTCAATAAAAAATTTCATAATAAAATTGTTTCCCTTGATATTTTCCCTTTTTTAATCTGAAATATGAAAATGTGCTTTATTTTCATCATGTTTTGTCTTTTTTCAATAAAAAATTACAAAATAAACTTGTTTCCCTTGATATTTTCTCTTTTTTAATCTGAAATATGAAAATGTGCTTTATTTTTAACTTATTTTGTCTTTTTTCAATAAAACATTTCAAAATGACCTTGTTTCCCTTGATATTTTCTCTTTTTTTAATGTGAATTATGAAAATGTGCATTATTTTCATCTTATTTTGTCTTTTTTCAATAAAAATTTCAAAAAAACCATGTTTCCCATGATATTTTCTATTTTTCAACTGAAATATGAAAATGTGATTTATTTTCATCTTATTTTGTATTTTCAATAAAAAATTTCATGATAACCTTGTTTCCCGTGATTTTTTCTTTTTGTTTAATCTGAAATATGAAAATTTGCTTTATTTTTATCTTATTTTGTCTTTTTTCAATAAAAAATTTCAAAATAACCTTGTTTCCTTTGATATTTTCTCTTTTTTAATGTGAATTATGAAAATGTGCTTTATTTTTATCTCATTTTGTCTTTTTTCAATAAAAACTTTCAAAATAAACTTGTTTCCCTTGATATTTTCTCTTTTTTAATCTGAAATATGAAAATTTGCATTATTTTCATCTTATTTTGACTTTTTTCAATAAAAACTTTCAAAATAACCTTCTTTCCCTTGATATTTTCTCTTTTTTAATGTGAATTATGAAAATGTGCTTTATTTTTATCTTATTTTGTCTTTTTTCAATAAAAAATTTCAAAGTAACCTTGTTTCCCTGGATATTTTCTCTGTTTTAATCTGAAATATGAAAATGTGCTTTATTTTCATCTTATTTTGTCTTTTTTCAATAAAAATTTCAAAATAACCTTGTTTCCCTTGATATTTTCTCTTTTTTTAATCTGAAATATGAAAATGTGCTTTATTTTCATCTTATTATGTCATTTTTCAATAAAAACGTCAAAATAACCTTGTTTCCCTTGATATTTTCTCTTTTTTTTAATCTGAAATATGAAAATGTGCTTTATTTTTATCATATTTTGTCTTTTTTCAAGAAAAAATTTCAAAATAACCTTGTTTCCCATGATATTTTCTCTTTTTTAATCTGAAATATGAAAATGTGCTTTATTTTTATCTCATTTTGTCTTTTTTCAATAAAAAATTTCAAAATAACCTTGTTTCCCTTGATATTTTCTCTTTTTTAATGTGAATTATGAAAATGTGCATTATTTTCATCTTATTTTGTCTTTTTTCAATAAAAATTTTAAAAAAACCATGTTTCCCATGATATTTTCTATTTTTCAACTGAAATATGAAAATGTGATTTATTTGACAATGTCCTTTATTTTTATCATATTTTGTCTTTTTTCAAGAAAAAATTTCAAAATAACCTTGTTTCCCTTGATATTTTTTCTTTTTTAATCTGAAATATGAAAATGTGCTTTATTTTTATCTTATTTTGTATTTTTTCAATAAAAAATTTCAAAATAACCTTGTTTCCCTTGATATTTTCTCTTTTTTAATCTGAAATCTGAAAATTTGCATTATTTTCATCTTATTTTGTCTTTTTTCAATAAAAACTTTCAAAAAAACCTTGTTTCCCATGATATTTTCTCTTTTTTAATCTGAAATATGAAAATGTGCTTTATTTTTATCTTATTTTGTCTTTTTTCAATAAAAACTTTCAAAATAACCTTCTTTCCCTTGATATTTTCTCTTTTTTAATCTGAAATAGGAAAATGTGCTTTATTTTTATCTTATTTTGTCTTTTTTCAATAACAAATTTCAGAATAACCTTGTTTCCATTGATATTTTCTCTTTTTAATCTGAAATATGAAAATGTGCTTTATTTTCATCTTATTTTGTCTTTTTTCAATAAAAAAATTTCAAAATAACCTTGTTTCCTTTGATATTTTCTCTTTTTTAATCTGAAATATGAAAATGTGCTTTATTTTCATCTTATTTTGTCTATTTTCAATGAAAATTTTCAAAATAACCTTGTTTCCCTTGATATTTTCTCTTTTTTAATGTGAATTATGAAAATGTGCATTATTTTTATCTTATTTTGTATTTTTCAATAAAAAATTTCATAATAAAATTGTTTCCCTTGATATTTTCCCTTTTTTAATCTGAAATATGAAAATGTGCTTTATTTTCATCATGTTTTGTATTTTTTGAATAAAAAATTACAAAATAAACTTGTTTCCCTTGATATTTTCACTTTTTTAATCTGAAATATGAAAATGTGCGTTATTTTTAACTTATTTTGTCTTTTTTCAATAAAACATTTCAAAATGACCTTGTTTCCCTTGATATTTTCTCTTTTTTAATGTGAATTATGAAAATGTGCATTATTTTCATCTTATTTTGTCTTTTTTCAATAAAAATTTCAAAAAAGCCATGTTTCCCATGATATTTTCTCTTTTTTCAACTGAAATATGAAAATGTGATGTATTTTCATCTTATTTTGTATTTTCAATAAAAAATTTCAAGATAACCTTGTTTCCCGTGATTTTTTCTTTTTGTTTCATCTGAAATATGAAAATGTGCTTTATTTTTATCTTATTTTGTCTTTTTTCAATAAAAAATTTCAAAATAACCTTGTTTCCTTTGATATTTTCTCTTTTTTAATGTGAATTATGAAAATGTGCATTATTTTTATCTTATTTTGTTTTTTTCAATAAAAAATTTCAAAATAACCATGTTCCACTTGATATTTTCTCTTTTTTTAATCTGAAATATGACAATGTGCTTTATTTTCATCATGTTTTGTCTTTTTTCAAGAAGAAATTTCAAAATAACCTTGTTTCCCTTGATATTTTCTCTTTTTTAATCTGAAATATGAAAATGTGCTTTATTTTAATCTTATTTTGTCTGTTTTCAATAATAAATGTCAGAATAACCTTGTTTCCCTTGATATTTTCTCTTTTTAATCTGAAATATGAAAATGTGCTTTATTTTCATCTTATTTTGTCTTTTTTCAATAAAAAAATTTCAAAATAACCTTGTTTCCTTTGATATTTTCTCTTTTTTAATCTGAAATATGAAAATGTGCTTTATTTTCATCTTATTTTGTCTATTTTCAATAAAAATTTTCAAAATAGCCTTGTTTCCCTTGATATTTTCTCTTTTTTAATGTGAATTATGAAAATGTGCATTATTTTTATCTTATTTTGTATTTTTCAATAAAAACTTTCATAATAAAATTGTTTCCCTTGATATTTTCCCTTTTTTTAATCTGAAATATGAAAATGTGCTTTATTTTCATCATGTTTTGTCTTTTTTCAATTTCCCTTGATATTTTCTCTTTTTTATCTGAAATATGAAAATGTGCTTTATTTTTATCTTATTTTGTCTTTTTTCAATACAAACTTTCAAAATAACCTTCTTTCCCTTGATATTTTTCTTTTTTAATGTGAAATATGAAAATGTGCTTTATTTTTATCTTATTTTGTCTTTTTTCAATAAAAAATTTCAAAATAACCTTGTTTCCCTGGATATTTTCTCTGTTTTAATCTGAAATATGAAAATGTGCTTTATTTTCATCTTATTTTGTCTTTTTTCAATGAAAAATTTCAAAATAACCATGTTGCCCATGATATTTTCTCGTTTTTATTGTGAATTATTAAAATGTACATTCTTTTTATCTTATTTTGTCTTTTTAATCTGAAATATGAAAATGTGCTTTATTTTTATCTTATTTTGTCTTTTTTCAATAAAAAATTTCAAAATAACCTTGTTTCCCTTGATATTTTCTCTTTTTTAATCTGAAATATGAAAATGTGCTTTATTTTTATCTTATTTTGTCGTTGTTCAATAATAAATTTCAGAATAACCTTGTTTCCCTAGATATTTTCTCTTTTTTAATCTGAAATATGAAAATGTGCTTTATTTTTATCATATTTTGTCTTTTTTCAATAAAAAATTTCAAAATAACCTTGTTTCCCTTGATATTTTCTCTTTTTTAATCTGAAATATGAAAATGTGCTTTATTTTTATCTCATTTTGTCTTTTTTCAATAAAAAATTTCAAAATAAACTTGTTTCCCTTGATATTTTCTGTTTTTTAATCTGAAATATGAAAATTTGCATTATTTTCATCTTATTTTGACTTTTTTCAATAAAAACTTTCAAAATGACCTTCTTTCCCTTGATATTTTTTCTTTTTTAATGTGAATTATGAAAATGTGCTTTATTTTTATCTTATTTTGTCTTTTTTCAATAACAAATTTCAAAAAACCATGTTTCCCATGATATTTTCT
The DNA here is from genome assembly GCA_037127315.1 of Ascarosepion bandense. Taxonomy (NCBI): domain Eukaryota; kingdom Metazoa; phylum Mollusca; class Cephalopoda; order Sepiida; family Sepiidae; genus Ascarosepion; species Ascarosepion bandense. The sequence goes on from JBBBDQ010031958.1 coordinate 23,506, forward strand.
CTTTTTTCAACTGAAATATGAAAATGTGATTTATTTTCATCTTATTTTGTATTTTCAATAAAAAATTTCAAGATAACCTTGTTTCCCGTGATTGTTTCTTTTTTTTTAATCTGAAATATGAAAATGTGCATTATTTTTATCTTATTTTGTCTTTTTTCAATAAAAAATTTCAAAATAACCTTGTTTCCCTTGATATTTTCTCTTTTTTAATGTGAATTATGAAAATGTGCATTATTTTTATCTTATTTTGTATTTTTCAATAAAAAATTTCATAATAAAATTGTTTCCCTTGATATTTTCACTTTTTTAATCTGAAATATGAAAATGTGCTTTATTTTTAACTTATTTTGTATTTTTCAATAAAACATTTCAAAATGACCTTGTTTCCCTTGATATTTTCTCTTTTTTAATGTGAATTATGAAAATGTGCATTATTTTCATCTTATTTTGTCTTTTTTCAATAAAAAATTTCAAAATAACATTGTTTCCTTTGATATTTTCTATTTTTTAATGTGAATTATGAAAATGTGCATTATTTTTATCTTATTTTTTCTTTTTTTCAATAAAAAATTTCAAAATAACCTTGTTTCCCTTGATATTTTCTCTTTTTTAATCTGAAATATGAAAATGTGCTTTATTTTTATCTTATTTTGTCTTTTTTCAATAATAAATTTCAGAATAACCTTGTTTCCCTTGATATTTTCTCTTTTTAATCTGAAATATGAAAATGTGCTTTATTTTCATCTTATTTTGTCTTTTTTCAATAAAAAAATTTCAAAATAACCTTGTTTCCTTTGATATTTTCTCTTTTTTAATCTGAAATATGAAAATGTGCTTTATTTTCATCTTATTTTGTCTATTTTCAATGAAAATTTTCAAAATAACCTTGTTTCCCTTGATATTTTCTCTTTTTTAATGTGAATTATGAAAATGTGCATTATTTTTATCTTATTTTGTATTTTTCAATAAAAAATTTCATAATAAAATTGTTTCCCTTGATATTTTCCCTTTTTTAATCTGAAATATGAAAATGTGCTATATTTTCATCATGTTTTGTCTTTTTTCAATAAAAAATTACAAAATAAACTTGTTTCCCTTGATATTTTCACTTTTTTAATCTGAAATATGAAAATGTGCTTTATTTTTAACTTATTTTGTCTTTTTTCAATAAAACATTTCAAAATGACCTTGTTTCCCTTGATATTTTCTCTTTTTTAATGTGAATTATGAAAATGTGCATTATTTTCATCTTATTTTGTCTTTTTTCAATAAAAATTTCAAAAAAACCATGTTTCCCATGAATTTTTCTCTTTTTTCAACTGAAATATGAAAATGTGATTTATTTTCATCTTATTTTGTATTTTCAATAAAAAATTTCAAGATAACCTTGTTTCCCGTGATTTTTTCTTTTTTTTTAATCTGAAATATGAAAATGTGCTTTATTTTCATCATATTTTGTCTTTTTTCAATAAAAAATTACAAAATAAACTTGTTTCCCTTGATATTTTCTCTTTTTTAATCTGAAATATGAAAATGTGCTTTATTTTTAATTTATTTTGTCTTTTTTCAATAAAACATTTCAAAATGACCTTGTTTCCCTTGATATTTTCTCTTTTTAATCTGAAATATGAAAATGTGATTTATTTTTATCTTATTTTGTCTTTTTTCAATAAAAGGTTTCAAAAAAACCTTGTTTCCCATGATATTTTCTCTTTTTTAATCTGAAATATGAAAATGTGCTTTATTTTTATCTTATTTTGTCTTTTTTCAATAACAAATTTCAGAATAACCTTGTTTCCCTTGATATTTTCTCTTTTTTAATCTGAAATATGAAAATGTGCTTTATTTTTATCATATTTTGTCTTTTTTCAAGAAAAAATATCAAAATAACCTTGTTTCCCTTGATATTTTCTCTTTTTTAATCTGAAATATGAAAATGTGCTTTATTTTTATCTCATTTTGTCTTTTTTCAATAAAAAACTTCAAAATAACCTTGTTTCCCTTGATATTTTCTCATTTTTAAATCTGAAATATGAAAATGTGCATTATTTTCATTTTATTTTGTCTTTTTTCAATAAAAACTTTCAAAAACCCTTGTTTCCCTTGATATTTTCTCTTTTTTAATCTGAAATAGAAAAAGGTGATTTATTTTCATCTTATTTTGACTGTTTTCAATAAAAAATTTCAAGATAACCTTGGTTCCCTTGATATTTTCTCTTTTTAAATCTGAAATATGAAAATGTGCTTTATTTTTTCTTATTTTGTCTTTTTTCAATAAAAACTTTCAAACTAACCTTGTTTCCCTTGATATTTTCTCTTTTTTAATCTGAAATATGAAAATGTGCTTTATTTTCATCTTATTTTGACTTTTTTCAATAAAAAATTTCAAAATAACCTTGTTTCCCTCGGTATTTTCTCTTTTTTAATCTGAAATATGAAAATGTGCATTCTTTTCATCCTATTTTGTCTTTTTTCAATGAAAAATTTCAAAATAACCTTATTTCCTTTCATATTTTCTCTTTTTTAATGTGAATTATGAAAATGTGCATTAATTTTATCTTATTTTGTATTTTTCAATAAAAAATTTCATAATAAATATGTTTCCCTTGATATTTTCTTTTTTTTAATCTGAAATATGAAAATGTGCTTTATTTTCATCATGTTTTGTCTTTTTTCAATAAAAAATTACAAAATAAACTTGTTTCCCTTGATATTTTCACTTTTTTAATCTGAAATATGAAAATGTGCTTTATTTTTAACTTTTGTCTTTTTTCAATAAAACATTTCAAAATGACCTTGTTTCCCTTGATATTTTCTCTTTTTAATGTGAATTATGAAAATGTGCATTATTTTCATCTTATTTTGTCTTTTTTCAATAAAAATTTCAAAAAAACCATGTTTCCCATGATATTTTCTCTTTTTTCAACTGAAATATGAAAATGTGATGTATTTTCATCTTATTTTGTATTTTCAATAAAAAATTTCAAGATAAACTTGTTTCCCGTAATTTTTTCTTTTTTTTTAATCTGAAATATGAAAATGTGCATTATTTTATCTTATTTTGTCTTTTTTCAATAAAAAATTTCAAAATAACCTTGTTTCCTTTGATATTTTCTCTTTTTTAATGTGAATTATGAAAATGTGCATTATTTTTATCTTATTTTGTTTTTTTCAATAAAAAATTTCAAAATAACCATGTTCCACTTGATATTTTATCTTTTTTAATCTGAAATATGACAATGTGCTTTATTTTCATCATATTTTGTCTTTTTTTAAGAAGAAATTTCAAAATAACCTTGTTTCCCTTGATATTTTCTCTTTTTTAATCTGAAATATGAAAATGTGCTTTATTTTCATCTTATTTTGTCTTTTTTCAATAAAAAATTTCAAAATAACATTGTTTCCTTTGATATTTTCTATTTTTTAATGTGAATTATGAAAATGTGCATTATTTTTATCTTATTTTTTCTTTTTTTCAATAAAAAATTTCAAAATAACCTTGTTTCCCTTGATATTTTCTCTTTTTTAATCTGAAATATGAAAATGTGCTTTATTTTTATCTTATTTTGTCTTTTTTCAATAATAAATTTCAGAATAACCTTGTTTCCCTTGATATTTTCTCTTTTTAATCTGAAATATGAAAATGTGCTTTATTTTCATCTTATTTTGTCTTTTTTCAATAAAAAAATTTCAAAATAACCTTGTTTCCTTTGATATTTTCTCTTTTTTAATCTGAAATATGAAAATGTGCTTTATTTTCATCTTGATTGTCTATTTTCAATGAAAATTTTCAAAATAACCTTGTTTCCCTTGATATTTTCTCTTTTTTAATGTGAATTATGAAAATGTGCATTATTTTTATCTTATTTTGTATTTTTCAATAAAAACTTTCATAATAAAATTGTTTCCCTTGATATTTTCCCTTTTTTAATCTGAAATATGAAAATGTGCTTTATTTTCATCATGTTTTGTCTTTTTTCAATAAAAAATTACAAAATAAACTTGTTTCCCTTGATATTTTCACTTTTTTAATCTGAAATATGAAAATGTGCTTTATTTTTAACTTATTTTGTCTTTTTTCAATAAAACATTTCAAAATGACCTTGTTTCCCTTGATATTTTCTCTTTTTTAATGTGAATTATGAAAATGTGCATTATTTTCATCTTATTTTGTCTTTTTTCAATAAAAATTTTAAAAAAACCATGTTTCCCATGATATTTTCTCTTTTTTCAACTGAAATATGAAAATGTGATTTATTTTCATCATATTTTGTCTTTTTTCAAGAAGAAATTTCAAAATAACCTTGTTTCCCTTGATATTTTCTCTTTTTTAATCTGAAATATGAAAATGTGCTTTATTTTCATCTTATTTTGTCTTTTTTCAATAAAAACGACAAAATAACCTTGTTTCCCTTGATATTTTCTCTTTTTTAATCTGAAATATGAAAATGTGCTTTATTTTCATCTTATTTTGTCTTTTTTCAATAAAAAATTTCAAAATAACATTGTTTCCTTTGATATTTTCTATTTGTTAATGTGAATTATGAAAATGTGCATTATTTTTATCTTATTTTTTCTTTTTTCAATAAAAAATTTCAAAATAAGCTTGTTTCCCTTGATATTTTCTCTTTTTTAATCTGAAATATGAAAATGTGCATTATTTTTATCTTATTTTGTCTTTTTTCAATAACAAATTTCAGAATAACCTTGTTTCCATTGATATTTTCTCTTTTTAATCTGAAATATGAAAATGTGCTTTATTTTCATCTTATTTTGTCTTTTTTCAATAAAAACGACAAAATAACCTTGTTTCCCTTGATATTTTCTCTTTTTTAATCTGAAATATGAAAATGTGCTTTATTTTCATCTTATTTTGTCTTTTTTCAATAAAAAATTTCAAAATAACCTTGTTTCCCTTGATATTTTCTCTTTTTTAATCTGAAATATGAAAATGTGCTTTATTTTTTCTTATTTTGTCTTTTTTCAATAAAAACTTTCAAACTAACCTTGTTTCCCTTGATATTTTCTCTTTTTTAATGTGAATTATGAAAATGTGCTTTATTTTTATCTTATTTTGTCTTTTTTCAATAAAAAATTTCAAAATAACCTTGTTTCCCTGGAAATTTTCTCTTTTTTAATCTGAAATATGAAAATGTGCGTTATTTTCATCTTATTTTGTCTTTTTTCAATGAAAAATTTCAAAATAACCATGTTGCCCATGATATTTTCTCTTTTTTAATGTGAATTATTAAAATGTACATTATTTTTATCTTATTTTGTCTTTTTCAATAAAAAGTTTCAAAATAACCTTGTTTCCCTTGATATTTTCTCTTTTTTAATCTGAAATATGAAAATGTGCATTCTTTTCATCTTATTTTGTCTTTTTTCAATGAAAAATTTCAAAAAAACCTTGTTTCCCATGATATTTTCTCTTTTTTAATCTGAAATATGAAAATGTGCTTTATTTTCATCTTATTTTGACTTTTTTCAATAAAAAATTTCAAAATAACCTTGTTTCCCTCGGTATTTTCTCTTTTTTAATCTGAAATATGAAAATGTGCATTCTTTTCATCTTATTTTGTCTTTTTTCAATGAAAAATTTCAAAATAACCTTGTTTCCTTTCATATTTTCTCTTTTTTAATGTGAATCATGAAAATGTGCATTATTTTTATCTTATTTTGTATTTTTCAATATAAAATTTCATAATAAAATTGTTTCCCTTGATATTTTCCCTTTTTTAATCTGAAATATGAAAATGTGCTTTATTTTCATCATGTTTTGTCTTTTTTCAATAAAAATTTCAAAAAAACCATATTTCCCATGATATTTTCTCTTTTTTCAACTGAAATATGAAAATGTGATTTATTTTCATCTTATTTTGTATTTTCAATAAAAAATTTCAAGATAACCTTGTTTCCCGTGATTTTTTTCTTTTTTTTTAATATGAAATATGAAAATGTGCCTTATTTTTATCTTATTTTGTCTTTTTTCAATAAAAAATTTCAAAATAACCTTGTTTCCTTTGATATTTTCTCTTTTTTAATGTGAATTATGAAAATGTGCATTATTTTTATCTTATTTTGTTTTTTTCAATAAAAAATTTCAAAATAACCATGTTCCACTTGATATTTTATCTTTTGTAATCTGAAATATGACAATGTGCTTTATTTTCATCTTATTTTATCTTTTTTCAATAAAAAATTTCAAAATAACATTGTTTCATTTGATATTTTCTATTTTTTAATGTGAATTATGAAAATGTGCATTATTTTTATCTTATTTTTTCTTTTTTCAATAAAAAATTTCAAAATAACGTTGTTTCCCTTGATATTTTCTCTTTTTTAATCTGAAATATGAAAATGTGCTTTATTGTTATCTTATTTTGTCTTTTTTCAATAACAAATTTCAGAATAACCTTGTTTCCCTAGATATTTTCTCTTTTTTAATCTGAAATATGAAAATGTGCTTTATTTTCATCTTATTTTGTCTTTTTTCAAGAAAAAATTTCAAAATAGCCTTGTTTCCCTGGATATTTTCTCTTTTTTAATCTGAAATATGAAAATGTGCTTATTTTCAACTTATTTTGTCTTTTTCAATGAAAAATTTCAAAATAACCATGTTTACCTTGATATTTTCTCTTTTTAAATTTGAATTATGAAAATGAGCATCATTTTTATCTTATTTTTTCTTTTTTCAATAAAAAATTTCAAAATAACCTTGTTTCCCTTGATATTTTCTCTTTTTTAATCTGAAATATGAAAATGTGCTTTATTTTCATCTTATTTTGTCTTTTTTCAATAAAAACGTCAAAATAACCTTGTTTCCCTTGATATTTTCTCTTTTTTAATCTGAAATAGAAAAAGGTGATTTATTTTCATCTTATTTTGTCTTTTTTCAAGAAAAATTTCATAATAAAATTGTTTCCATTGATATTTTACCTTTTTTAAACTGAAATATGAAAATGTGCTTTATTTTCATCATGATTTGTCTTTTTTCAATAAAAACGACAAAATAACCTTGTTTCCCTTGATATTTTTCTCTTTTTTAATCTGGAATATGAAAATGTGCTTTATTTTCATCTTATTTTGTCTTTTTTCAATAAAAAATTTCAAAATAACATTGTTTCCTTTGATATTTTCTATTTTTTAATGTGAATTATGAAAATGTGCATTATTTTTATCTTATTTTTTCTTTTTTCAATAAAAAATTTCAAAATAAGCTTGTTTCCCTTGATGTTTTCTCTTTTTTAATCTGAAATATGAAAATGTGCTTTATTTTTATCTTATTTTGTCTTTTTTCAATAACAAATTTCAGAATAACCTTGTTTCCCTTGATATTTTCTCTTTTTTAATCAGAAATATGAAAATGTGCTTTATTTTCATCTTATTTTGTCTTTTTTCAAGAAAAAATTTCAAAATAACCATGTTTCCCTGGATATTTTCTCTTTTTTAATCTGAAATATGAAAATGTGCTTTATTTTCAACTTATTTTGTCTTTTTCAATGAAAAATTTCAAAATAACCTTGTTTACCTTGATATTTTCTCTTTTTAAATTTGAATTATGAAAATGTGCACCATTTTTATCTTATTTTTTCTTTTTTCAATAAAAAATTTCAAAATAACCATGTTTCCCTTGATATTTTCTCTTTTTTAATCTGAAATATGAAAATGTGCTTTATTTTTATCTCATTTCGTCCTTTTTCAATAAAAAATTTCAAAATAACCTTGTTTCCCTTGATATTTTCTCTTTTTTTAATCTGAAATATGAAAATTTGCATTATTTTCATTTTATTTTGTCTTTTTTCAATAAAAACTTTCAAAAAAACCATGTTTCCCATGATATTTTCTCTTTTTTAATCTGAAATAGAAAAAGGTGATTTATTTTCATCTTATTTTGCCTTTTTTCAATAAAAAATTTAAAGATAACCTTGTTTCCCTTGATATTTTCTCTTTTTTAATCTGAAATATGAAAATGTGCTTTATTTTTTCTTATTTTGTCTTTTTTCAATAAAAACTTTCAAAATAACCTTCTTTCCCTCGATATTTTTTCTTTTTTAATGTGAATTATGAAAATGTGCTTTATTTTTATCTTATTTTGTCTTTTTTCAATAAAAAATTTCAAAATAACCATGTTTCCCTGGAAATTTTCTCTTTTTTAATCTGAAATATGAAAATGTGCGTTATTTTCATCTTATTTTGCCTTTTTTCAATGAAAACTTTCAAAATAACCATGTTGCGCATGATATTTTCTCTTTTTTAATGTGAATTATTAAAATGTACATCATTTTTATCTTATTTTGTCTTTTTCAATAAAAAATTTCAAAATAACCTTGTTTCCCTTGATATTTTCTCTTTTTTAATCTGAAATATGAAAATGTGCTTTATTTTTATCTTATTTTGTGGTTTTTCAATAATAAATTTCAAAATAACCTTGTTTCCCTTGATATTTTCTCTTTTTTAATCTGAAATATGAAAATGTGCTTTATTTTTATCTTATTTTGTCTTTTTCAATAAAAAATTTCAAAAAAACCTTGTTTCCCATGATATTTTCTCTTTTTTAATCTGAAATATGAAAATGTGCTTTGTTTTTATCTTATTTTGTCTTTTTACAATAAAAAATTTAATAATAACCTTGTTTCCCTTGATATTTTCTCTTTTTTCATCTGAAATATGAAAATGTGCTTTATTTTTATCTTATTTTGTCTTTTTTCAATAACAAATTTCAGAATATCCTTGTTTCCTTTGATATTTTCTCTTTTTTAATCTGAAATATGAAAATGTGCTTTATTTTCATCTTATTTTGACTTTTTTCAATAAAAAATTTCAAAATAACCTTGTTTCCCTCGGTATTTTCCCTTTTTTAATCTGAAATATGAAAATGTGCTTTCTTTTCATCTTATTTTGTCTTTTTTCAATGAAAACGTTCAAAATAACCTTGTTTCCTTTGATATTTTCTCTTTTTTAATGTGAATTATGAAAATGTGCATTATTTTTATCTTATTTTGTATTTTTCAATAAAAAATTTCATAATAAAATTGTTTCCCTTGATATTTTCCCTTTTTTAATCTGAAATATGAAAATGTGCTTTATTTTCATCATGTTTTGTCTTTTTTCAATAAAAATTTCAAAAAAACCATGTTTCCCATGATATTTTCTCTTTTTTCAACTGAAATATGAAAATGTGATTTATTTTCATCTTATTTTGTATTTTCAATAAAAAATTTCAAGATAACCTTGTTTCCCGTGATTTTTTCTTTTTTTTTAATCTGAAATATGAAAATGAGTATTATTTTTATCTTATTTTGTCTTTTTTCAATAAAAAATTTCAAAATAACCTTGTTTCCCTTGATATTTTCTCTTTTTTAATGTGAATTATGAAAATATGCATTATTTTTATCTTATTTTGTATTTTTCAATAACAAATTTCATAATAAAATTGTTTCCATTGATATTTTACCTTTTTTAATGTGAAATATGAAAATGTGCTTTATTTTCATCATGTTTTGTCTTTTTTCAATAAAAAATTACAAAATAAACTTGTTTTCCTTGATATTTTCTCTTTTTTAATCTGAAATATGAAAATGTGCCTTATTTTTAACTTATTTTGTCTTTTTTCAATAAAACATTTCAAAATGACCTTGTTTCCCTTGATATTTTCTCTTTTTTAATGTGAATTATGAAAATGTGATTTATTTTCATCATATTTTGTCTTTTTTCAAGAAGAAATTTCAAAATAACCTAGTTTCCCTTGATATTTTCTCTTTTTTAATCTGAAATATGAAAATGTGCTTTATTTTCATCTTATTTTGTCTTTTTCAATAAAAACGCCAAAATAACCTTGTTTCCCTTGATATTTTCTCTTTTTTAATCTGAAATATGAAAATGTGCTTTATTTTCATCTTATTTTGTCTTTTTTCAATAAAAAATTTCAAAAGAACATTGTTTCCTTTGATATTTTCTATTTTTTAATGTGAATTATGAAAATGTGCATTATTTTTATCTTATTTTTTCTTTTTTCAATAAAAAATTTCAAAATAAGCTTCTTTCCCTTGATATTTTCTCTTTTTTAATCTGAAATATGAAAATGTGCTTTATTATTATCTTATTTTGTCTTTTTTCAATAACAAATTTCAGAATAACCTTGTTTCCCTAGATATTTTCTCTTTTTTAATCTGAAATATGAAAATGTGCTTTATTTTTATCATATTTTGTCTTTTTTCAAGAAAAAATTTCAAAATAACCTTGTTTCCCTTGATATTTTCTCTTTTTTAATCTGAAATATGAAAATGTGCTTTATTTTTATCTCATTTTGTCTTTTTTCAATAAAAAACTTCAAAATAACCTTGTTTACCTTGATATTTTCTCATTTTTAAATCTGAAATATGAAAATGTGCATTATTTTCATTTTATTTTGTCTTTTTTCAATAAAAACTTTCAAAAAAACCTTGTTTCCCTTGATATTTTCTCTTTTTTAATCTGAAATAGAAAAAGGTGATTTATTTTCATCTTATTTTGCCTGTTTTCAATAAAAAATTTCAAGATAACCTTGTTTCCCTTGATATTTTCTCTTTTTTAATCTGAAATATGAAAATGTGCTTTATTTTTTCTTATTTTGTCTTTTTTCAATAAAAACTTTCAAAATAACCTTCTTTCCCTTGATATTTTCTCTTTTTTAATGTGAATTATGAAAATGTGCATTATTTTTATCTTATTTTGTATTTTTCAATAAAAAATTTCATAATAAAATTGTTTCCATTGATATTTTACCTTTTTTAAACTGAAATATGAAAATGTGCTTTATTTTCATCATGTTTTGTCTTTTTTCAATAAAAACGACAAAATAACCTTGTTTCCCTTGATATTTTCTCTTTTTTTAATCTGAAATATGAAAATTTGCATTATTTTCATTTTATTTTGTCTTTTTTCAATAAAAACTTTCAAAAAAACCTTGTTTCCCATGATATTTTCTCTTTTTTAATCTGAAATAGAAAAAGGTGATTTATTTTCATCTTATTTTGCCTTTTTTCAATAAAAAATTTCAAGTTAACCTTGTTTCCCTTGATATTTTCTCTTTTTTTAATCTGAAATATGAAAATGTGCTATATTTTTTCTTATTTTGTCTTTTTTCAATAAAAACTTTCAAAATAACCTTCTTTCCCTTGATATTTTTTCTTTTTTAATGTGAATTATGAAAATGTGCTTTATTTTTATCTTATTTTGTCTTTTTTCAATAAAAAATTTCAAAATAACCTTGTTTCCCTGGAAATTTTCTCTTTTTTAATCTGAAATATGAAAATGTGCGTTATTTTCATCTTATTTTGCCTTTTTTCAATGAAAACTTTCAAAATAACCATGTTGCGCATGATATTTTCTCTTTTTTAATGTGAATTATTAAAATGTACATTATTTTTATCTTATTTTGTCTTTTTCAATAAAAAATTTCAAAATAACCTTGTTTCCCTTGATATTTTCTCTTTTTTAATCTGAAATATGAAAATGTGCTTTATTTTTATCTTATTTTGTGGTTTTTCAATAATAAATTTCAAAATAACCTTGTTTCCCTTGATATTTTCTCTTTTTTAATCTGAAATATGAAAATGTGCTTTATTTTTATCTTATTTTGTCTTTTTTCAATAAAAAATTTCAAAAAAACCTTGTTTCCCATGATATTTTCTCTTTTTTAATCTGAAATATGAAAATGTGCTTTATTTTTATCTTATTTTGTCTTTTTTCAATAAAAAATTTCAAAATAACCTTGTTTCCCTTGATATTTTCTCTTTTTTCATCTGAAATATGAAAATGTGCTTTATTTTTATCTTATTTTGTCTTTTTTCAATAACAAATTTCAGAATATCCTTGTTTCCTTTGATATTTTCTCTTTTTTTAATCTGAAATATCAAAATGTGCTTTATTTTCATCTTATTTTGACTTTTTTCAATAAAAAATTTCAAAATAACATTGTTTCCCTCGGTATTTTCTCTTTTTTAATCTGAAATATGAAAATGTGCTTTCTTTTCATCTTATTTTGTTTTTTTTCAATGAAAACTTTCAAAATAACCTTGTTTCCTTTGATATTTTCTCTTTTTTAATGTGAATTATGAAAATGTGCATTATTTTTATCTTATTTTGTATTTTTCAATAAAAAATTTCATAATAAAATTGTTTCCCTTGATATTTTCCCTTTTTTAATCTGAAATATGAAAATGTGCTTTATTTTCATCATGTTTTGTCTTTTTTCAATAAAAATTTCAAAAAAACCATGTTTCCCATGATATTTCCTCTTTTTTCAACTGAAATATGAAAATGTGATTTATTTTCATTTTATTTTGTATTTTCAATAACAAATTTCATGATAACCTTGTTTCCCGTGATTTTTTCTTTTTTTTTAATCTGAAATATGAAAATGTGCATTATTTTTATCTTATTTTGTCTTTTTTCAATAAAAAATTTCAAAATAACCTTGTTTCCCTTGATATTTTCTCTTTTTTAATGTGAATTATGAAAATGTGCATTATTTTTATCTTATTTTGTATTTTTCAATAAAAAATTTCATAATGAAATTGTTTCCATGATATTTTACCTTTTTTAATCTGAAATATGAAAATGTGCTTTATTTTCATCATGTTTTGTATTTTTTCAATAAAAAATTACAAAATAAACTTGTTTCCCTTGATATTTTCACTTTTTTAATCTGAAATATGAAAATGTGCTTTATTTTTAACTTATTTTGTCTTTTTTCAATAAAACATTTCAAAATGACCTTGTTTCCCTTGATATTTTCTCTTTTTTAATGTGAATTATGAAAATGTGCATTATTTTCATCTTATTTTGTCTTTTTTCAATAAAAATTTCAAAAAAACCATGTTTCCCATGATGTTTTCTCTTTTTTCAACTGAAATATGAAAATGTGATTTATTTTCATCTTATTTTGTATTTTCAATAAAAAATTTCAAGATAACCTTGTTTCCCGTGATTTTTTCTTTTTTTTTAATATGAAATATGAAAATGTGCCTTATTTTCATCTTATTTTGTCTTTTTTCAATAAAAAATTTCAAAATAACCTTGTTTCCTTTGATATTTTCTCTTTTTTAATGTGAATTATGAAAATGTGCATTATTTTTATCTTATTTTGTTTTTTTCAATAAAAAATTTCAAAATAACCATGTTCCACTTGATATTTTATCTTTTTTAATCTGAAATATGAAAATGTGCTTTATTGTTATCTTATTTTGTCTTTTTTCAATAACAAATTTCAGAATAACCTTGTTTCCCTAGATATTTTCTCTTTTTTAATCTGAAATATGAAAATGTGCTTTATTTTCATCTTATTTTGTCTTTTTTCAAGAAAAAATTTCAAAATAACCTTGTTTCCCTGGATATTTTCTCTTTTTTTAATCTGAAATATGAAAATGTGCTTTATTTTCAACTTATTTTGTCTTTTTCAATGAAAAATTTCAAAATAACCTTGTTTACCTTGATATTTTCTCTTTTTAAATTTGAATTATGAAAATGAGCATCATTTTTATCTTATTTTTTCTTTTTTCAATAAAAAATTTCAAAATAACCTTGTTTCCCTTGATATTTTCTCTTTTTTAATCTGAAATATGAAAATGTGCTTTATTTTCATCTTATTTTGTCTTTTTTCAATAAAAACGTCAAAATAACCTTGTTTCCCTTGATATTTTCTCTTTTTTAATCTGAAATAGAAAAAGGTGATTTATTTTCATCTTATTTTGTCTTTTTTCAAGAAAAAATTTCAAGATATCCTTGTTTCCCTTGATATTTTCTCTTTTTTTAATCTGAAATATGAAAATGTGCTTTATTTTTTCTTATTTTGTCTTTTTTCATTAAAAACTTTCAAAATAACCTTCTTTCCCTTGATATTTTTTCTTTTTTAATGTGAATTATGAAATTGTGCTTTATTTTTATCTTATTTTGTCTTTTTTCAATAAAAAATTTCAAAATAACCTTGTTTCCCTGGAAATTTTCTCTTTTTTAATCTGAAATATGAAAATGTGCGTTATTTTCATCTTATTTTGTCTTTTTTCAATGAAAAATTTCAAAATAACCATGTTGCCCATGATATTTTCTTTTTTTTAATGTGAATTATTAAAATGTACATTATTTTTATCATATTTTGTCTTTTTTCAAGACAAAATTTCAAAATAACCTTGTTTCCCTTGATATTTTATCTTTTTTAATCTGAAATATGAAAATGTGCTTTATTTTTATCTTATTTTGTCTTTTTTCAATAAAAATTTCAAAAAAACCTTGTTTCCCATGATATTTTCTCTTTTTTAATCTGAAATATGAAAATGTGCTTTATTTTTATCTTATTTTGTCTTTTTTCGATAAAAAATTTCAAAATAACATTGTTTCCCTTGATATTTTATCTTTTTCAATCTGAAATATGAAAATGTGCTTTATTTTTATCTTATTTTGTCTTTTTTCAATAAAAAATTTCAAAAAAACCTTGTTTCCCATGATATTTTCTCTTTTTTAATCTGAAATATGAAAATGTGCTTTATTTTTATCTTATTTTCACTTTTTTCAATAAAAAATTTCTAAATAACCTTGTTTCCCTGGGTATTTTCTCTTTTTTTAATCTGAAATATGAAAATGTGCTTTCTTTTCATCTTATTTTGTCTTTTTTCAATGAAAAATTTCAAAATAACCTTGTTTCCTTTGATATTTTCTCTTTTTTAATGTGAATTATAAAAATATGCATTATTTTCATCTTATTTTGTCTTTTTTCAATAAAAATTTCAAAAAAACCAAGTTTCCCATGATATTTTCTCTTTTTTTCAACTGAAATATGAAAATGTGATTTATTTTCATCTTATTTTGTATTTTCAATAAAAAATTTCAAGATAACCTTGTTTCCCGTGATTTTTTCTTTTTTTTTAATATGAAATATGAAAATGTGCCTTATTTTTATCTTATTTTGTCTTTTTTCAATAAAAAATTTCAAAATAACCTTGTTTCCTTTGATATTTTCTCTTTTTTAATGTGAATTATGAAAATGTGCATCATTTTTATCTTATTTTGTTTTTTTCAATAAAAAATTTCAAAATAACCATGTTCCACTTGATATTTTATCTTTTTTAATCTGAAATATGAAAATGTGCTTTATTGTTATCTTATTTTGTCTTTTTTCAATAACAAATTTCAGAATAACCTTGTTTCCCTAGATATTTTCTCTTTTTTTAATCTGAAATATGAAAATGTGCTTTATTTTCATCTTATTTTGTCTTTTTTCAAGAAAAAATTTCAAAATAACCTTGTTTCCCTTGATATTTTCTCTTTTTTAATCTGAAATATGAAAATGTGCTTTATTTTCAACTTATTTTGTCTTTTTCAATGAAAAATTTCAAAATAACCTTGTTTACCTTGATATTTTCTCTTTTTAAATTTGAATTATGAAAATGAGCATCATTTTTATCTTATTTTTTCTTTTTTCAATAAAAAATTTCAAAATAACCTTGTTTCACTTGATATTTTCTCTTTTCTAATCTGAAATATGAAAATGTGCTTTATTTTCATCTTATTTTGTCTTTTTTCAATAAAAACGTCAAAATAACCTTGTTTCCCTTGATATTTTCTCTTTTTTAATCTGAAATAGAAAAAGGTGATTTATTTTCATCTTATTTTGTCTTTTTTCAAGAAAAAAATTTCAAGATAACCTTGTTTCCCTTGATATTTTCTCTTTTTTAATCTGAAATATGAAAATGTGCTTTATTTTTTCTTATTTTGTCTTTTTTCAATAAAAACTTTCAAAATAACCTTCTTTCCCTTGATATTTTTTCTTTTTTAATGTGAATTATGAAATTGTGCTTTATTTTTATCTTATTTTGTCTTTTTTCAATAAAAAATTTCAAAAAAACCTTGTTTCCCATGATATTTTCTCTTTTTTAATCTGAAATATGAAAATGTGCTTTATTTTTATATTATTTTGACTTTTTTCAATAAAAAATTTCTAAATAACCTTGTTTCCCTGGGTATTTTCTCTTTTTTTAATCTGAAATATGAAAATGTGCTTTCTTTTCATCTTATTTTGTCTTTTTTCAATGAAAAATTTCAAAATAACCTTGTTTCCTTTGATATTTTCTCTTGTTTAATGTGAATTATGAAAATGTGCATTATTTTCATCTTATTTTGTCTTTTTTCAATAAAAATTTAAAAAAAACCATGTTTCCCATGATATTTTCTCTTTTTTCAAATGAAATATGAAAATGTGATTTATTTTCATCTTATTTTGTATTTTCAATAAAAAATTTCAAGATAACCTTGTTTCCCGTGATTTTTTCTTTTTTTTTAATATGAAATATGAAAATGTGCCTTATTTTTATCTTATTTTGTCTTTTTTCAATAAAAAATTTCAAAATAACCATGTTGCCCATGATATTTTCTCTTTTTTAATGTGAATTATTAAAATGTACATTATTTTTATCTTATTTTGTCTTTTTCAATAAAAAATTTCAAAATAACCTTGTTTCCCTTGATATTTTATCTTTTTTAATCTGAAATATGAAAATGTGCTTTATTTTTATCTTATTTTGTCTTTTTCAATAAAAATTTCAAAAAAACCTTGTTTCCCATGATATTTTCTCTTTTTTAATCTGAAATATGAAAATGTGCTTTATTTTTATCTTATTTTGTCTTTTTTCGATAAAAAATTTCAAAATAACCTTGTTTCCCTTGATATTTTATCTTTTTTAATCTGAAATATGAAAATGTGCTTTATTTTTATCTTATTTTGTCTTTTTTCAATAAAAAATTTCAAAAAAACCTTGTTTCCCATGATATTTTCTCTTTTTTAATCTGAAATATGAAAATGTGCTTTATTTTTATCTTATTTTGACTTTTTTCAATAAAAAATTTCTAAATAACCTTGTTTCCCTGGGAATTTTCTCTTTTTTTAATCTGAAATATGAAAATGTGCTTTCTTTTCATCTTATTTTGTCTTTTTTCAATGAAAAATTTCAAAATAACCTTGTTTCCTTTGATATTTTCTCTTTTTTAATGTGAATTGTGAAAATGTGCATTATTTTAATCTTATTTTGGCTTTTTTCAATAAAAAATTTCAAATTAACCTTGTTTCCCTTGATATTTTCTCTATTTTAATATGAAATAGGAAAATGTGATTTATTTTCATCTCATTTTGCCTTTTTTCAATAAAAAATTTCAAGATAACCTTGTTTCCCTTGATATTTTCTCTTTTTTCAACTGAAATATGAAAATGTGCTTTATTTTCATCTTATTTTGTCTTTTTTCAATAAAAAATTTCAAAATAACCTTGTTTCCTTTGATATTTTCTCTTTTTTCATTTGAATTATGAAAATGTGCATTATTTTTATCTTATTTTGTTTTTTTCAATAAAAAATTTCAAAATAACCATGTTCCACTTGATATTTTCTCTTTTTTAATCTGAAATAGGAAAATGTGCTTTATTTTGATCTTATTTCGCCGATTTTCAATAAAAACTTTCAAGATAACTTTGTTTGCTTGATATTTTCTCTTTTTAATCTGAAATATGAAAATGTGCTTTATTTTTATCTGATTTTCTCTTTTTTCAATAAAACATTTCAAAATAACCTTGTTTCCCTTGATGTTTTCTCTTTTTTAATCTGAAATATGAAAATGTGCTTTATTTTCATCTTATTTTTTGTTTTTCAATAAAAAATTTCAAAATAACCTTGTTTCCCTTGATATTTTCTTTTTTAATCTGAAATATGAAAATGTGCTTTATTTTTATCTTATTTTGTCTTTTTTCAATAAAAAATTTCAAAATAACCTTGTTTCCCTTGATATTTTCTCTTTTTTCATCTGAAATATGAAAATGTGCTTTATTTTCATCTTATTTTGTCTTTTTTCAAGAAAAAATGTCAAAATAACCTAGTTTCCCTGGATATTTTCTCTTTTTTAATCGGAAATATGAAAATGTGATTTATTTTCATCTTATTTTGTTTTTTCAATAAAAAATTCCAAAATAACCTTGTTTCCTTTGATATTTTCTCTTTTTTAATGTGAATTATGAAAATTTGCATTATTTTTATCTTATTTTGCCTTTTTTCAATAAAAAATTTCAAAATAACCTTGTTCCACTTGATATTTTCTCTTTTTTAATCTGAAATATAACAATGTCCTTTATTTTGATCATATTTTGTCTTTTTTCAAGAAAAAATTTCAAAATAACCTTGTTTCCCTTGATATTTTCTCTTTATTAATCTGAAATATGAAAATGTGCTTTATTTTTATCTCATTTTGTCTTTTTTCAATAAAAATTTCAAAATAACGTTGTTTCCCTTGATATTTTCACTTTTTTAATCTGAAATATGAAAATGTGCATTATTTTTTTCTTATTTTGTTTTTTTTCAATAAAAAATTTCAAAATAACCTTGTGCCACTTGATATTTTCTCTTTTTTAATCTGAAATATGACAATGTGCTTTATTTTTATCATATTTTGTCTTTTTTCAAGAAAGAATTTCAAAATAACCTTGTTTCCCTTGATATTTTCTCTTTTTTAATCTGAAATATGACAAGGTCCTTTATTTTTTATCATATTTTGTCATTTTTCAAGAAAAAATTTCAAAATAACCTTGTTTCCCTTGATATTTTCTCTTTTTTAATCTGAAATATGAAAATGTGCGTTATTTTTATCTCATTTGTCTTTTTTCAATAAAAAATTTCAAAATAACCTTGTTTCCCTTAATATTTTCTCTTTTTTAATCTGAAATAGGAAAATGTGATTTATTTTCATCTTATTTTGTCTTTTTTCAATAAAAATTTCAAAAAAACCATGTTTCCCATGATATTTTCTATTTTTCAACTGAAATATGAAAATGTGATTTATTTTCATCTTATTTTGTATTTTCAATAAAAAATTTCAAGATAACCTTGTTTCCCATGATTTTTTCTTTTTTTTTAATCTGAATTATGAAAATGTGCATTATTTTTATCTTATTTTGTCTTTTTTCAATAAAAAATTTCAAAATAACCTTATTTCCTTTGATATTTTCTCTTTTTTAATGTGAATTATGAAAATGTGCATTATTTTTATCTTATTTTGTTTTTTTCAATAAAAAATTTCAAAATAACCATGTTCCACTTGATATTTTCTCTTTTTTAATCTGAAATATGACAATGTGCTTCATTTTCATCATATTTTGTCTTTTTTCAAGAAGAAATTTCAAAACAACCTTGTTTCCCTTGATATTTTCTCTTTTTTAATCTGAAATATGAAAATGTGCTTTATTTTCATCTTATTTTGTCTTTTTTCAATAAAAACGACAAAATAACCTTGTTTCCCTTGATATTTTCTCTTTTTTAATCTGAAATATGAAAATGTGCTTTATTTTCATCTTATTTTGTCTTTTTTCAATAAAAAATTTCAAAATAACATTGTTTCCTTTGATATTTTCTCTTTTTTAATGTGAATTATGAAAATGTGCATTATTTTTATCTTATTTTTTTTTCAATAAAAAATTTAAAAATAACCTTGTTTCCCTTGATATTTTCTCTTTTTTAATCTGAAATATGAAAATGTGCGTTATTTTTATCTCATTTTGTCTTTTTTCAATAAAAAATTTCAAAATAACCTTGTTTCCCTTGATATTTTCTCTTTTTTAAGCTGAAATATGAAAATTTGCATTATTTTCATCTTATTTTGTCTTTTTTCAATAAAAACTTTCAAAAAAACCTTGTTTCCCATGATATTTTCTCTTTTTTAATCTGAAATATGAAAATGTGCTTTATTTTTATCTTATTTTGTCTTTTTTCAATAACAAATTTCAGAATAACCTTGTTTCCCTTGATATTTTCTCTTTGTAATCTAAAATATGAAAATGTGCTTTATTTTCAACTTATTTTGTCTTTTTTCAATAAAAAAATTTCAAAATAACCTTGTTTCCTTTGATATTTTCTCTTTTTTTAATCTGAAATATGAAAATGTGCTTTATTTTTATCATATTTTGTCTTTTTTCAAGACAAAATTTCAAAATAACCTTGTTTCCCTTGATATTTTCTCTTTTTTAATCTGAAATATGAAAATGTGCTTTATTATTATCTTATTTTGTCTTTTTTCAATAACAAATTTCAGAATAACCTTGTTTCCCTAGATATTTTCTCTTTTTTAATCTGAAATATGAAAATGTGCTTTATTTTCATCTTATTTTGTCTTTTTTCAATAAAAAATTTCAAAATAACCTTGTTTCCCTGGATATTTTCTCTTATTTAATCTGAAATATGAAAATGTGCTTTATTTTTATCTTATTTTGTCTTTTTTCAATAAAAACTTTCAAAATAACCTTCTTTCCCTTGATATTTTTTCTTTTTAATGTGAATTATGAAAATGTTCTTTATTTTTATCTTTTTTTGTCTTTTTCAATAAAAAATTTCAAAATAACCTTGTTTCCCTGGATATTTTCTCTTTTTTTAATCTGAAATATGAAAATGTGCTTTATTTTCATCTTATTTTGTCTTTTTTCAATGAAAAATTTCAAAATAACCATGTTGCCCATGATATTTTTTCTTTTTTAATGTGAATTATTAAAATGTACATTATTTTTATCTTATTTTCTCTTTTTCAATAAAAAATTTCAAAATAACCATGTTCCACTTGGTATTTTCTTTTTTTTAATCTGAAATATGAAAATGTGCTTTATTTTTATCTGATTTTGTCGTTTTTCAATAATAAATTTCAAAATAACCTTGTTTCCCTTGATATTTTCTCTTTTTTAATCTGAAATATGAAAATGTGCTTTATTTTTATCTTATTTTGTCCTTTTTCAATAAAAACTTTCAAAATAACCTTCTTTCCCTTGATATTTTATCTTTTTTAATCTGAAATATGAAAATGTGCTTTATTTTTATCTTATTTTGTCTTTTTTCAATAACAATTTTCAGAATAACCTTGTTTCCTTTATATTTTCTCTTTGTAATCTAAAATATGAAAATGTGCTTTATTTTCAAATTATTTTGTCTTTTTACAATAAAAAAATTTCAAAATAACCTTGTTTCCTTTGATATTTTCTCTTTTTTAATCTGAAATATGAAGATGTGCTTTATTTTTATCATATTTTGTCTTTTTTCAAGACAAAATTTCAAAATAACCTTGTTTCCCTTGATATTTTCTCTTTTTTAATCTGAAATATGAAAATGTGCTTTATTATTATCTTATTTTGTCTTTTTTCAATAACAAATTTCAGAATAACCTTGTTTCCCTAGATATTTTCTCTTTTTTAATCTGAAATATGAAAATGTGCTTTATTTTCATCTTATTTTGTCTTTTTTCAATAAAAAATTTCAAAATAAAATTGTTTCCCTGGATATTTTCTCTTTTTTAATCTGAAATATGAAAATGTGCTTTATTTTTATCTTATTTTGTCTTTTTTCAATAAAAACTTTCAAAATAACCTTCTTTCCCTTGATATTTTATCTTTTTTAATCTGAAATATGAAAATGTGCTTTATTTTTATCTTATTTTGTCTTTTTTCAATAACAAATTTCAGAATAACCTTGTTTCCTTTATATTTTCTCTTTGTAATCTAAAATATGAAAATGTGCTTTATTTTCAAATTATTTTGTCTTTTTACAATAAAAAAATTTCAAAATAACCTTGTTTCCTTTGATATTTTCTCTTTTTTAATCTGAAATATGAAAATGTGCTTTATTTTTATCATATTTTGTCTTTTTTCAAGAAAAGATATCAAAATAACCTTGTTTCCCTTGATATTTTCTCTTTTTTAATCTGAAATATGAAAATGTGCTTTATTGTTATCTTATTTTGTCTTTTTTCAATAACAAATTTCAGAATAACCTTGTTTCCCTAGATATTTTCTCTTTTTTAATCGGAAATGTGAAAATGTGCTTTATTTTCATCTTATTTTGTCTTTTTTCTAGAAAAAATTTCAAAATAACCTTGTTTCCATGGATATTTTCTCTTTTTTAATCTGAAATATGAAAATGTGCGTTATTTTTATCTCATTTTGTCTTTTTTCAATAAAAAATTTCAAAATAACCTTGTTTCCCTTGATATTTTCTCTTTTTTAATCTGAAATATGAAAATTTGCATTATTTTCATCTTATTTTGTCTTTTTTCAATAAAAACTTTCAAAAAAACCTTGTTTCCCATGATATTTTCTCTTTTTTAATCTGAAATATGAAAATGTGCTTTATTTTTATCTTATTTTGTCTTTTTTCAATAACAAATTACAGAATAACCTTGTTTCCCTTGATATTTTCTCTTTGTAATCTAAAATATGAAAATGTGCTTTATTTTCAACTTATTTTGTCTTTTTTCAATAAAAAAATTTCAAAATAACCTTGTTTCCTTTGATATTTTCTCTTTTTTAATCTGAAATATGAAGATGTGCTTTATTTTTATCATATTTTGTCTTTTTTCAAGACAAAATTTCAAAATAACCTTGTTTCCCTTGATATTTTCTCTTTTTTAATCTGAAATATGAAAATGTGCTTTATTTTTATCTTATTTTGTCTTTTTTCAATAACAAATTTCAGAATAACCTTGTTTCCCTAGATATTTTCTCTTTTTTAATCTGAAATATGAAAATGTGCTTTATTTTCATCTTATTTTGTCTTTTTTCAATAAAAAATTTCAAAATAACCTTGTTTCCCTGGATATTTTCTCGTTTTTAATCTGAAATATGAAAATGTGCTTTATTTTTATCTTATTTTGTCTTTTTTCAATAAAAACTTTCAAAATAACCTTCTTTCCCTTGATATTTTTTCTTTTTAATGTGAATTATGAAAATGTTCTTTATTTTTATCTTTTTTTGTCTTTTTCAATAAAAAATTTCAAAATAACCTTGTTTCCCTGGATATTTTCTCTTTTTTAATCTGAAATACGAAAATGTGCTTTATTTTCATCTTATTTTGTCTTTTTTCAATGAAAAATTTCAAAATAACCATGTTGCCCATGATATTTTTTCTTTTTTAATGTCAATTATTAAAATGTACATTATTTTTATCTTATTTTCTCTTTTTCAATAAAAAATTTCAAAATAACCATGTTCCACTTGGTATTTTCTTTTTTTTAATCTGAAATATGAAAATGTGCTTTATTTTTATCTTATTTTGTCGTTTTTCAATAATAAATTTCAAAATAACCTTGTTTCCCTTGATATTTTCTCTTTTTTAATCTGAAATATGAAAATGTGCTTTATTTTTATCTTATTTTGTCCTTTTTCAATAAAAACTTTCAAAATAACCTTCTTTCCCTTGATATTTTATCTTTTTTAATCTGAAATATGAAAATGTGCTTTATTTTTATCTTATTTTGTCTTTTTTCAATAACAAATTTCAGAATAACCTTGTTTCCTTTATATTTTCTCTTTGTAATCTAAAATATGAAAATGTGCTTTATTTTCAAATTATTTTGTCTTTTTACAATAAAAAAATTTCAAAATAACATTGTTTCCTTTGATATTTTCTCTTTTTTAATCTGAAATATGAAAATGTGCTTTATTTTCAACTTATTTTGTCTTTTTTCAATAAAAAATTTCAAAATAACCTTGTTTCCCTTGATATTTTCTCTTTTTTAATCTGAAATATGAAAATGTGGTTTATTTTCATTTTATTTTGTCTTTTTTCAATAAAAAATTTCAAAATAACCTTGTTTCCATTGATATTTTCTCTTTTTTAATCTGAAATATGAAAATGTGCTTTTTTTTCATCTTATTTTGTCTTTTTTCAATAAAAAATTTCAAAATAACCTTGTTTCCCTTGATATTTTCTCTTTTTAATCTGAAATAGGAAAATGTGGTTTATTTTCATTTTATTTTGTCTTTTTTCAATAAAAAATTTCAAAATAACCTTGTTTCCCTTGATATTTTCTCTTTTTAATCTGAAATATGAAAATGTGATTTATTTTTATCTTATTTTGTCTTTTTTCAATAAAAAATTTCAAAAAAACCTTGTTTCCCATGATTTTTTCTCTTTTTTAATCTGAAATATGAAAATGTGCTTTATTTTCATCTTATTTTGTCTTTTTTTCAATAAAAAATTTCAAAATAACCTTATTTCCCTTGATATTTTCTCTTTTTTAATCTGAAATATGAAAATGTGCTTTATTTTCATTTTATTTTTTCTTTTTTCAATAAAAACTTTCAAAATAACCTTGTTTCCCTTGATATTTTCTCTTTTTTAATCTGAAATATGAAAATGTACTTTTTTTTCATCTTATTTTGTCTTTTTTCAATAAAAAATTTCAAAATAACCTTGTTTCCCTTGATATTTTCTCTTTTTTTAATCTGAAATATGAAAATGTGCTTTATTTTCATCTTATTTTGACTTTATTCAATAAAAAATTCCAAAATAACCTTGTTTCCCTTGATATTTTCTCCTTTTTAATCTGAAATATGAAAATGTGGTTTATTTTCATTTTATTTTGTTTTTTTTCAATAAAAAATTTCAAAATAACCTTGTTTCCCTTGATATTTTCTCTTTTTTTAATCTGAAATATGAAAATGTGCTTTTTTTTCATTTTATTTTGTCTTTTTTCAATAAAAAATTTCAAAATAACCTTCTTTCCCTTGATATTTTCTCTTTTTTAATCTGAAATATGAAAATGTACTTTATTTTCATCTTATTTTGTCTTTTTTCAATAAAAAACTTAAAAAAAACCTTGTTTCCCATGATATTTTCTCTTTTTTAATCTGAAATAGGAAAATGTGATTTATTTTCATCTTATTTTGACTTTTGTCAATAAAAAATTTCAAAATAACCTTGTTTCCCTTGATATTTTCTCTTTTTAATCTGAAATATGAAAATGTGATTTATTTTTATCTTATTTTGTCCTTTTTCAATAAAAAATTTCAAAAAAACCTTGTTTCCCATGATATTTTCTCTTTTTTAATCTGAAATATGAAAATGTGCTTTATTTTCATCTTATTTTGTCTTTTTTTCAATAAAAAATTTCAAAATAACCTTGTTTCCCTTGATATTTTCTCTTTTTTAATCTGAAATATGAAAATGTGCTTTATTTTCATTTTATTTTGTCTTTTTTCAATAAAAAATTTCAAAATAACCTTGTTTCCCTTGATATCTTATTTTGTCTTTTTTCAATAAAAAATTTCAAAATAACCTTGTTTCCCTTGATATTTTCTCTTTTTAATCTGAAATATGAAAATGTGATTTATGTTTACCTTATTTTGTCTTTTTTCAATAAAAAATTTCAAAAAAACCTTGTTTCCCATGATATTTTCTCTTTTTTAATCTGAAATATGAAAATGTGCTTTTTTTTCATCTTATTTTGTGTTTTTTTTTCAATAAAAAATTTCAAAATAACCTTGTTTCCCTTGATATTTTCTCTTTTTTAATCTGAAATATGAAAATGTGCTTTATTTTCATTTTATTTTGTCTTTTTTCAATAAAAAATTTCAAAATAACCTTGTTTCCCTTGATATCTTATTTTGTCTTTTTTCAATAAAAAATTTCAAAATAACCTTGTTTCCCTTGATATTTTCTCTTTTTAATCTGAAATATGAAAATGTGATTTATGTTTATCTTATTTTGTCTTTTTTCAATAAAAAATTTCAAAAAAACCTTGTTTCCCATGATATTTTCTCTTTTTTAATCTGAAATATGAAAATGTGCTTTATTTTCATCTTATTTTGTCTTTTTTTCAATAAAAAATTTCAAAATAACCTTGTTTCCCTTGATATTTTCTCTTTTTTAATCTGAAATATGAAAATGTGCTTTATTTTCATTTTATTTTGTCTTTTTTCAATAAAAAATTTCAAAATAACCTTGTTTCCCTTGATATTTTCTCTTTTTTAATCTGAAATATGAAAATGTGCTTTTTTTTTAATCTTATTTTGTCTTTTTTCAATAAAAAATATCAAAATAACCTTGTTTCCCTTGATATTTTCTCTTTTTTAATCTGAAATATGAAAATGTGCTTTTTTTTCATTTTATTTTGTCTTTTTTCAATAAAAAATTTCAAAATAACCTTCTTTCACTTGATATTTTCTCTTTTTTAATCTGAAATATGAAAATGTACTTTATTTTCATCTTATTTTGTCTTTTTTCAATAAAAAACTTCAAAAAAACCTTGTTTCCCATGATATTTTCTCTTTTTTAATCTGAAATAGGAAAATGTGATTTATTTTCATCTTATTTTGTCTTTTGTCAATAAAAAATTTCAAAATAACCTTGTTTCCCTTGATATTTTCTCTTTTTAATCTGAAATATGAAAATGTGATTTATTTTTATCTTATTTTGTCTTTTTTCAATAAAAAATTTAAAAAAAAACCATGTTTCCCATGATATTTTCTCTTTTTTAATCTGAAATATGAAAATGTGCTTTATTTTCATCTTATTTTGTCTTTTTTTCAATAAAAAATTTCAAAATAACCTTGTTTCCCTTGATATTTTCTCTTTTTTAATCTGAAATATGAAAATGTGCTTTTTTTTCATCTTATTTTGTCTTTTTTCAATAAAAAACTCAAAATAACCTTGTTTCCCATGATATTTTCTCTTTTTTAATCTGAAATATAAAAATGTGCTTTTTTTCATCTTATTTTGTCTTTTTTCAATAAAAAATTTCAAAATAACCTTGTTTCCCTTGATATTTTCTCTTTTTAATCTGTAATATGAAAATGTGATTTATTTTTATCTTATTTTGTCTTTTTTCAATAAAAAATTTCAAAAAAACCTTGTTTCCCATGATATTTTCTCTTTTTTAATCTGAAATATGAAAATGTGCTTTATTTTCATCTTATTTTGTCTTTTTTTCAATAAAAAATTTCAAAATAACCTTGTTTCCCTTGATATTTTCTCTTTTTTAATCTGAAATATGAAAATGTGCTTTTTTTTCATTTTATTTTGTCTTTTTTCAATAAAAAATTTCAAAATAACCTTCTTTCCCTTGATATTTTCTCTTTTTTAATCTGAAATATGAAAATGTACTTTATTTTCATCTTATTTTGTCTTTTTTCAATAAAAAACTTCAAAAAAACCTTGTTTCCCATGATATTTTCTCTTTTTTAATCTGAAATAGGAAAATGTGATTTATTTTCATCTTATTTTGTCTTTTGTCAATAAAAAATTTCAAAATAACCTTGTTTCCCTTGATATTTTCTCTTTTTAATCTGAAATATGAAAATGTGATTTATTTTTATCTTATTTTGTCTTTTTTCAATAAAAAATTTCAAAAAAACCTTGTTTCCCATGATATTTTCTCTTTTTTAATCTGAAATATGAAAATGTGCTTAATTTTCATCTTATTTTGTCTTTTTTTCAATAAAAACTTTCAAAATAACCTTGTTTCCCTTGATATTTTCTCTTTTTTAATCTGAAATATGAAAATGTGCTTTATTTTCATTTTATTTTGTCTTTTTTCAATAAAAAATTTCAAAATAACCTTGTTTCCCTTGATATTTTCTCTTTTTTAATCTGAAATATGAAAATGTGCTTTTTTTTCATCTTATTTTGTCTTTTTTCAATAAAAAACTGAAAATAACCTTGTTTCCCATGATATTTTCTCTTTTTTTAATCTGAAATATAAAAATGTGCTTTTTTTTCATCTTATTTTGTCTTTTTTCAATAAAAAATTTCAAAATAACCTTGTTTCCCTTGATATTTTCTCTTTTTAATCTGAAATATGAAAATGTGATTTATGTTTATCTAATTTTGTCTTTTTTCAATAAAAAATTCAAAAAACCTTGTTTCCCATGATATTTTCTCTTTTTTAATCTGAAATATGAAAATGTGCTTTATTTTCATCTTATTTTGTCTTTTTTTCAATAAAAAATTTCAAAATAACCTTGTTTCCCTTGATATTTTCTCTTTTTTAATCTGAAATATGAAAATGTGCTTTATTTTCATTTTATTTTGTCTTTTTTCAATAAAAAATTTCAAAATAACCTTGTTTCCCTTGATATTTTCTCTTTTTTTAATCTGAAATATGAAAATGTGATTTATTTTTATCTTATTTTGTCTTTTTTCAATAAAAAATTTCAAAAAAACCTTGTTTCCCATGATATTTTCTCTTTTTTAATCTGAAATATGAAAATGTGCTTTATTTTCATCTTATTTTGTCTTTTTTTCAATAAAAAATTTCAAAATAACCTTGTTTCCCTTGATATTTTCTCTTTTTTAATCTGAAATATGGAAATGTGCTTTATTTTCATTTTATTTTGTCTTTTTTCAATAAAAAATTTCAAAATAACCTTGTTTCCCTTGATATTTTCTCTTTTTTAATCTGAAATATGGAAATGTGCTTTATTTTCATTTTATTTTGTCTTTTTTCAATAAAAAATTTCAAAATAACCTTGTTTCCCTTGATATTTTCTCTTTTTAATCTGAAATATGAAAATGTGATTTATGTTTATCTTATTTTGTCTTTTTTCAATAAAAAATTCAAAAAACCTTGTTTCCCATGATATTTTCTCTTTTTTAATCTGAAATATGAAAATGTGCTTTATTTTCATCTTATTTTGTCTTTTTTTCAATAAAAAATTTCAAAATAACCTTGTTTCCCTTGATATTTTCTCTTTTTTAATCTGAAATATGAAAATGTGCTTTATTTTCATTTTATTTTGTCTTTTTTCAATAAAAAATTTCAAAATAACCTTGTTTCCCTTGATATTTTCTCTTTTTTAATCTGAAATATGAAAATGTGCTTTTATTTCATCTTATTTTGTCTTTTTTCAATAAAAAATTTCAAAATAACCTTGTTTCCCTTGATATTTTCTCTTTTTTAATCTGAAATATGAAAATGTGCTTTTTTTTCATTTTATTTTGTCTTTTTTCAATAAAAAATTTCAAAATAACCTTCTTTTCCCTTGATATTTTCTCTTTTTTAATCTGAAATATGAAAATGTACTTTATTTTCATCTTATTTTGTCTTTTTTTTTTTCAATAAAAAACTTCAAAAAAACCTTGTTTCCCATGATATTTTCTCTTTTTTAATCTGAAATAGGAAAAATGTGATTTATTTTCATCTTATTTTGTCTTTTCCTCTAATAAAAAATTTCAAAATAACCTTATTTCCCTTGATATTTTCTCTTTTAATCTGAAATATGAAAATGTGATTTATTTTTATCTTATTTTGTCTTTTCAATAAAAATTTCAAAAAACCTTGTTTCCCATGATATTTTCTCTTTTAATCTGAAATATGAAAATGTGCTTTATTTTCATCTTATTTTGTTCTTTTTTCAATAAAAATTTCAAAATAACCTTGTTTCCCTTGATATTTTCTCTTTTTTAATCTGAAATATGAAAATGTACTTTATTTTCATCTTATTTTGTCTTTTTTCAATAAAAACTTCAAAAAACCTTGTTTCCCATGATATTTTCTCTTTTTTAATCTGAAATAGGAAAATGTGATTTATTTTCATCTTATTTTGTCTTTTGTCAATAAAAAATTCTCCAAAATAACCTTGTTTCCCTTGATATTTTCTCTTTTTAATCTGAAATATGAAAATGTGATTTATTTTTATCTTATTTGTCTTTTTTCAATAAAAATTTTAAAAACCTTGTTTCCCATGATATTTTCTCTTTATCTGAAATATGAAAATGTGCTTTATTTTCATCTTATTTTGTCTTTTTTCAATAAAAATTTCAAAATAACCTTGTTTCCCTTGATATTTTCTCTTTTAATCTGAAATATGAAAAATGTGCTTTTTTCATCTTATTTTGTCTTTTTTCAATAAAAAACTCAAAATAACCTTGTTTCCCATGATATTTTCTCTTTTTTAATCTGAAATATAAAAATGTGCTTTTTTTCATCTTATTTGTCTTTTTTCAATAAAAATTTCAAAATAACCTTGTTTCCCTTGATATTTTCTTTTAATCTGTAATATGAAAATGTGATTTATTTTTATCTTATTTTGTCTTTTTCAATAAAAATTTCAAAAACCTTGTTTCCCATGATATTTTCTCTTTTTTAATCTGAAATATGAAAATGTGTTTATTTTCATCTTATTTTGTCTTTTTTTCAATAAAAAAAATTTCAAAATAATCTTGTTTCCCTTGATATTTTCTCTTTTTTAATCTGAAATATGGAAATGTGCTTTATTTTCATTTTATTTTGTCTTTTTTCAATAAAAATTTCAAAATAACCTTTGTTTCCCTTGATATTTTCTCTTTTTTTAATCTGAAATATGGAAATGTGCTTTATTTTATATTTTATTTTGTCTTTTTTCAATAAAAATTTCAAAAATAACCTTGTTTCCTTGATATTTTCTCTTTTAATCTGAAATATGAAAATGTACTTTATTTTCATCTTATTTTGTCTTTTTTCAATAAAAACTTCTCAAAAAACCTTTGTTTCCCATGATATTTTCTCTTTTTAATCTGAAATAGGAAAATGTGATTTATTTTCATCTTATTTTGTCTTTTGTCAATAAAAAATTTCAAAATAACCTTGTTTCCCTTGATATTTTTCTCTTTTTAATCTGAAATATGAAAATGTGATTTATTTTTATCTTATTTTGTCTTTTTTCAATAAAAATTTTAAAAACCTTGTTTCCCATGATATTTTCTCTTTTTTAATCTGAAATATGAAAATGTGCTTTATTTTCATCTTATTTTGTCTTTTTTTCAATAAAAAATTTCAAAATAACCTTGTTTCCCTTGATATTTTCTCTTTTTTTAATCTGAAATATGAAAATGTGCTTTTTTTTCATCTTATTTTGTCTTTTTTCAATAAAAACTCAAAATAACCTTGTTTCCCATGATATTTTCTCTTTTTTAATCTGAAATATAAAAATGTGCTTTTTTTCATCTTATTTTGTCTTTTTTCAATAAAAAATTTCAAAATAACCTTGTTTCCCTTGATATTTTCTTTTTAATCTGTAATATGAAAAAATGTGATTTATTTTTATCTTATTTTGTCTTTTTTCAATAAAAATTTCAAAAAACCTTGTTTCCATGATATTTTCTCTTTTTTAATCTGAAATATGAAAATGTGCTTTATTTTCATCTTATTTTGTCTTTTTTTCAATAAAAAATTTCAAAATAACCTTGTTTCCCTTGATATTTTCTCTTTTTTCATCTGAAATATGAAAATGTGCTTTTTTTTCATTTTATTTTGTCTTTTTTCAATAAAAAATTTCAAAATAACCTTCTTTCCCTTGATATTTTCTCTTTTTTTAATCTGAAATATGAAAATGTACTTTATTTTCATCTTATTTTGTCTTTTTTCAATAAAAAACTTCAAAAAAACCTTGTTTCCCATGATATTTTCTCTTTTTTAATCTGAAATAGGAAAATGTGATTTATTTTCATCTTATTTTGTCTTTTGTCAATAAAAAATTTCAAAATAACCTTGTTTCCCTTGATATTTTCTCTTTTTAATCTGAAATATGAAAATGTGATTTATTTTTATCTTATTTTGTCTTTTTTCAATAAAAAATTTCAAAAAAACCTTGTTTCCCATGATATTTTCTCTTTTTTAATCTGAAATATGAAAATGTGCTTAATTTTCATCTTATTTTGTCTTTTTTTCAATAAAAACTTTCAAAATAACCTTGTTTCCCTTGATATTTTCTCTTTTTTAATCTGAAATATGAAAATGTGCTTTATTTTCATTTTATTTTGTCTTTTTTCAATAAAAAATTTCAAAATAACCTTGTTTCCCTTGATATTTTCTCTTTTTTAATCTGAAATATGAAAATGTGCTTTTTTTTTCATCTTATTTTGTCTTTTTTCAATAAAAAACTGAAAATAACCTTGTTTCCCATGATATTTTCTCTTTTTTAATCTGAAATATAAAAATGTGCTTTTTTTTCATCTTATTTTGTCTTTTTTCAATAAAAAATTTCAAAATAACCTTGTTTCCCTTGATATTTTCTCTTTTTAATCTGAAATATGAAAATGTGATTTATGTTTATCTAATTTTGTCTTTTTTCAATAAAAAATTCAAAAAACCTTGTTTCCCATGATATTTTCTCTTTTTTAATCTGAAATATGAAAATGTGCTTTATTTTCATCTTATTTTGTCTTTTTTTCAATAAAAAATTTCAAAATAACCTTGTTTCCCTTGATATTTTCTCTTTTTTTAATCTGAAATATGAAAATGTGCTTTATTTTCATTTTATTTTGTCTTTTTTCAATAAAAAATTTCAAAATAACCTTGTTTCCCTTGATATTTTCTCTTTTTTAATCTGAAATATGAAAATGTGCTTTTTTTTCATCTTATTTTGTCTTTTTTCAATAAAAAATTTCAAAATAACCTTGTTTCCCTTGATATTTTCTCTTTTTTAATCTGAAATATGAAAATGTGCTTTTTTTTTCATTTTATTTTGTCTTTTTTCAATAAAAAATTTCAAAATAACCTTCTTTCCCTTGATATTTTCTCTTTTTTAATCTGAAATATGAAAATGTACTTTATTTTCATCTTATTTTGTCTTTTTTCAATAAAAAACTTCAAAAAAACCTTGTTTCCCATGATATTTTCTCTTTTTTAATCTGAAATAGGAAAATGTGATTTATTTTCATCTTATTTTGTCTTTTCTCAATAAAAAATTTCAAAATAACCTTGTTTCCCTTGATATTTTCTCTTTTTAATCTGAAATATGAAAATGTGATTTATTTTTATCTTATTTTGTCTTTTTTCAATAAAAAATTTCAAAAAAACCTTGTTTCCCATGATATTTTCTCTTTTTTAATCTGAAATATGAAAATGTGCTTTATTTTCATCTTATTTTGTCTTTTTTTCAATAAAAAATTTCAAAATAACCTTGTTTCCCTTGATATTTTCTCTTTTTTAATCTGAAATATGGAAATGTGCTTTATTTTCATTTTATTTTGTCTTTTTTCAATAAAAAATTTAAAATAACCTTGTTTCCCTTGATATTTTCTCTTTTTTAATCTGAAATATGGAAATGTGCTTTATTTTCATTTTATTTTGTCTTTTTTCAATAAAAAATTTCAAAATAACCTTGTTTCCCTTGATATTTTCTCTTTTTAATCTGAAATATGAAAATGTGATTTATGTTTATCTTATTTTGTCTTTTTTCAATAAAAAATTCAAAAAACCTTGTTTCCCATGATATTTTCTCTTTTTTAATCTGAAATATGAAAATGTGCTTTATTTTCATCTTATTTTGTCTTTTTTTCAATAAAAAATTTCAAAATAACCTTGTTTCCCTTGATATTTTCTCTTTTTTAATCTGAAATATGAAAATGTGCTTTATTTTCATTTTATTTTGTCTTTTTTCAATAAAAAATTTCAAAATAACCTTGTTTCCCTTGATATTTTCTCTTTTTTAATCTGAAATATGAAAATGTGCTTTTATTTCATCTTATTTTGTCTTTTTTCAATAAAAAATTTCAAAATAACCTTGTTTCCCTTGATATTTTCTCTTTTTTAATCTGAAATATGAAAATGTGCTTTTTTTTTCATTTTATTTTGTCTTTTTTCAATAAAAAATTTCAAAATAACCTTCTTTCCCTTGATATTTTCTCTTTTTTAATCTGAAATATGAAAATGTACTTTATTTTCATCTTATTTTGTCTTTTTTCAATAAAAAACTTCAAAAAAACCTTGTTTCCCATGATATTTTCTCTTTTTTAATCTGAAATAGGAAAATGTGATTTATTTTCATCTTATTTTGTCTTTTCTCAATAAAAAATTTCAAAATAACCTTATTTCCCTTGATATTTTCTCTTTTTAATCTGAAATATGAAAATGTGATTTATTTTTATCTTATTTTGTCTTTTTTCAATAAAAAATTTCAAAAAAACCTTGTTTCCCATGATATTTTCTCTTTTTTAATCTGAAATATGAAAATGTGCTTTATTTTCATCTTATTTTGTCTTTTTTTCAATAAAAAATTTCAAAATAACCTTGTTTCCCTTGATATTTTCTCTTTTTTAATCTGAAATATGAAAATGTACTTTATTTTCATCTTATTTTGTCTTTTTTCAATAAAAAACTTCAAAAAAACCTTGTTTCCCATGATATTTTCTCTTTTTTAATCTGAAATAGGAAAATGTGATTTATTTTCATCTTATTTTGTCTTTTGTCAATAAAAAATTTCAAAATAACCTTGTTTCCCTTGATATTTTCTCTTTTTAATCTGAAATATGAAAATGTGATTTATTTTTATCTTATTTTGTCTTTTTTCAATAAAAAATTTAAAAAAAAACCTTGTTTCCCATGATATTTTCTCTTTTTTAATCTGAAATATGAAAATGTGCTTTATTTTCATCTTATTTTGTCTTTTTTTCAATAAAAAATTTCAAAATAACCTTGTTTCCCTTGATATTTTCTCTTTTTTAATCTGAAATATGAAAATGTGCTTTTTTTTCATTTTATTTTGTCTTTTTTCAATAAAAAATTTCAAAATAACCTTCTTTCCCTTGATATTTTCTCTTTTTTAATCTGAAATATGAAAATGTACTTTATTTTCATCTTATTTTGTCTTTTTTCAATAAAAAACTTCAAAAAAACCTTGTTTCCCATGATATTTTCTCTTTTTTAATCTGAAATAGGAAAATGTGATTTATTTTCATCTTATTTTGTCTTTTCTCAATAAAAAATTTCAAAATAACCTTATTTCCCTTGATATTTTCTCTTTTTAATCTGAAATATGAAAATGTGATTTATTTTTATCTTATTTTGTCTTTTTTCAATAAAAAATTTCAAAAAAACCTTGTTTCCCATGATATTTTCTCTTTTTTAATCTGAAATATGAAAATGTGCTTTATTTTCATCTTATTTTGTCTTTTTTTCAATAAAAAATTTCAAAATAACCTTGTTTCCCTTGATATTTTCTCTTTTTTAATCTGAAATATGAAAATGTACTTTATTTTCATCTTATTTTGTCTTTTTTCAATAAAAAACTTCAAAAAAACCTTGTTTCCCATGATATTTTCTCTTTTTTAATCTGAAATAGGAAAATGTGATTTATTTTCATCTTATTTTGTCTTTTCTCAATAAAAAATTTCAAAATAACCTTGTTTCCCTTGATATTTTCTCTTTTTAATCTGAAATATGAAAATGTGATTTATTTTTATCTTATTTTGTCTTTTTTCAATAAAAAATTTTAAAAAAAACCTTGTTTCCCATGATATTTTCTCTTTTTTAATCTGAAATATGAAAATGTGCTTTATTTTCATCTTATTTTGTCTTTTTTTCAATAAAAAATTTCAAAATAACCTTGTTTCCCTTGATATTTTCTCTTTTTTAATCTGAAATATGAAAATGTGCTTTTTTTTCATCTTATTTTGTCTTTTTTCAATAAAAAACTCAAAATAACCTTGTTTCCCATGATATTTTCTCTTTTTTAATCTGAAATATAAAAATGTGCTTTTTTTCATCTTATTTTGTCTTTTTTCAATAAAAAATTTCAAAATAACCTTGTTTCCCATGATATTTTCTCTTTTTTAATCTGAAATAGGAAAATGTGATTTATTTTCATCTTATTTTGTCTTTTGTCAATAAAAAATTTCAAAATAACCTTGTTTCCCTTGATATTTTCTCTTTTTAATCTGAAATATGAAAATGTGATTTATTTTATCTTATTTTGTCTTTTTTCAATAAAAAATTTCAAAAAAACCTTGTTTCCCATGATATTTTCTCTTTTTTAATCTGAAATATGAAAATGTGCTTAATTTTCATCTTATTTTGTCTTTTTTTCAATAAAAACATTCAAAATAACCTTGTTTCCCTTGATATTTTCTCTTTTTTAATCTGAAATATGAAAATGTGCTTTATTTTCATTTTATTTTGTCTTTTTTCAATAAAAAATTTCAAAATAACCTTGTTTCCCTTGATATTTTCTCTTTTTTTAATCTGAAATATGAAAATGTGCTTTTTTTTCATCTTATTTTGTCTTTTTTCAATAAAAAACTGAAAATAACCTTGTTTCCCATGATATTTTCTCTTTTTTAATCTGAAATATAAAAATGTGCTTTTTTTTCATCTTATTTTGTCTTTTTTCAATAAAAAATTTCAAAATAACCTTGTTTCCCTTGATATTTTCTCTTTTTAATCTGAAATATGAAAATGTGATTTATGTTTATCTTATTTTGTCTTTTTTCAATAAAAAATTCAAAAAACCTTGTTTCCCATGATATTTTTTCTTTTTTAATCTGAAATATGAAAATGTGCTTTATTTTCATCTTATTTTGTCTTTTTTTCAATAAAAAATTTCAAAATAACCTTGTTTCCCTTGATATTTTCTCTTTTTTAATCTGAAATATGAAAATGTGCTTTATTTTCATTTTATTTTGTCTTTTTTCAATAAAAAATTTCAAAATAACCTTGTTTCCCTTGACATTTTCTCTTTTTTAATCTGAAATATGAAAATGTGCTTTTTTTTCATCTTATTTTGTCTTTTTTCAATAAAAAATTTCAAAATAACCTTGTTTCCCTTGATATTTTCTCTTTTTTAATCTGAAATATGAAAATGTGCTTTTTTTTCATTTTATTTTGTCTTTTTTCAATAAAAAATTTCAAAATAACCTTCTTTCCCTTGATATTTTCTCTTTTTTTAATCTGAAATATGAAAATGTACTTTATTTTCATCTTATTTTGTCTTTTTTCAATAAAAAACTTCAAAAAAACCTTGTTTCCCATGATATTTTCTCTTTTTTAATCTGAAATAGGAAAATGTGATTTATTTTCATCTTATTTTGTCTTTTCTCAATAAAAAATTTCAAAATAACCTTGTTTCCCTTGATATTTTCTCTTTTTAATCTGAAATATGAAAATGTGATTTATTTTTATCTTATTTTGTCTTTTTTCAATAAAAAATTTCAAAAAAACCTTGTTTCCCATGATATTTTCTCTTTTTTAATCTGAAATATGAAAATGTGCTTTATTTTCATCTTATTTTGTCTTTTTTTCAATAAAAAATTTCAAAATAACCTTGTTTCCCTTGATATTTTCTCTTTTTTAATCTGAAATATGGAAATGTGCTTTATTTTCATTTTATTTTGTCTTTTTTCAATAAAAAATTTCAAAATAACCTTGTTTCCCTTGATATTTTCTCTTTTTTAATCTGAAATATGGAAATGTGCTTTATTTTCATTTTATTTTGTCTTTTTTCAATAAAAAATTTCAAAATAACCTTGTTTCCCTTGATATTTTCTCTTTTTTAATCTGAAATATGAAAATGTGCTTTTTTTTCATCTTATTTTGTCTTTTTTCAATAAAAAACTCAAAATAACCTTGTTTCCCATGATATTTTCTCTTTTTTAATCTGAAATATAAAAATGTGCTTTTTTTTCATCTTATTTTGTCTTTTTTTCAATAAAAAATTTCAAAATAACCTTGTTTCCCTTGATATTTTCTCTTTTTAATCTGAAATATGAAAATGTGATTTATTTTTATCTTATTTTGTCTTTTTTGAATAAAAAATTTCAAAAAAACCTTGTTTCCCATGATATTTTCTCTTTTTTTAATCTGAAATATGAAAATGTGCTTTATTTTCATCTTATTTTGTCTTTTTTTCAATAAAAAATTTCAAAATAACCTTGTTTCCCTTGATATTTTCTCTTTTTTAATCTGAAATATGAAAATGTGCTTTTTTTTCATTTTATTTTGTCTTTTTTCAATAAAAAATTTCAAAATAACCTTCTTTCCCTTGATATTTTCTCTTTTTTAATCTGAAATATGAAAATGTGCTTTATTTTCTTTTTATTTTGTCTTTTTTCAATAAAAAATTTCAAAAAAACATTTTTTCCCTTGATATTTTATCTTTTTTAATCTGAAATATGAAAATGTGCTTTTTTGTCATTTTATTTTGTCTTTTTTCAATAAAAAATTTCAAGAAAACCTTGTTTCCCATGATATTTTCTCTTTTTTAATCTGAAATATGAAAATGTGATTTATTTTCATCTTATTTTGTCTTTTTTGAATAAAAAATTTCAAAATAACCTTGTTTCCCTTGATATTTTCTCTTTTTAATCTGAAATATCAAAATGTGGTTTAATTTCATTTTATTTTGTCTTTTTTCAATAAAAAATTTCAAAATAACCTTGTTTCACTTGATATTTTCTCTTTTTTAATCTGAAATATCAAAATGTACTTTTTTTTCATCTTATTTTGTCTTTTTTCAATAAAAAATTTCAAAATAACCTTGTTTCCCTTGATATTTTGTCTTTTTAATCTGAAATATGAAAATGTGATTTATTTTTATCTTATTTTGTCTTTTTTCAATAAAAAATTTCAAAAAAACCTTGTTTCCCATGATATTTTCTCTTTTTTAATCTGAAATATGAAAATGTGCTTTATTTTCATCTTATTTTGTATTTTTTTCAATAAAAAATTTCAAAATAACCTTGTTTCCCTTGATATTTTCTCTTTTTTAATCTGAAATATGAAAATGTGCTTTATTTTCATCTTATTTTGTCTTTTTTCAATAAAAAATTTCAAAATAACCTTGTTTCCCTTGATATTTTCTCTTATTTAATCTGAAATATGAAAATGATGTTTATTTTCATTTTATTTTGTCTTTTTTCAATAAAAAATTTCAAAATAACCTTGTTTCCCTTGATATTTTCTCTTTTTTAAACTGAAATAAGAAAATGTGCTATTTTTTCATGTTATTTTGTCTTTTGTCAATAAAAAATTTCAAACTAACCTTGTTTCCCTTGATATTTTCTCTTTTTTAATCTGAAATATAAAAATGTGCTTTTTTTTCATCTTATTTTGTCTTTTTTCAATAAAAAAATACAAAATAACCTTGTTTCCCTTGATATTTTCTCTTTTCAATCTGAAATATGAAAATGTGATTTATTTTCATCTTGTTTTGTCTTTTTTCAATAAAAAATTTCAAAATAACCTTGTTTCCTTTGATATTTTCTATTTTTTAATCTGAAATATGAAAATGTGCTTTATTTTCATCTTATTTTGTCTTTTTTCAATAAAAAATTTCAAAATAACCTTGTTTCCCTTGATATTTTCTCTTTTTAATCTGAAATATGAAAATGTGCTTTTTTTTCATTTTATTTTGTCTTTTTTCAATAAAAAATTTCAAAATAACCTTGTTTCCCTTGATATTTTCTCTTTTTTTAATCTGAAATATGAAAATGTGGTTTATTTTCATTTTATTTTGTCTTTTTTCAATAAAAAATTTCAAAATAACCTTGTTTCCCTTGATATTTTCTCTTTTTTAATCTGAAATATCAAAATGTGCTTTTTTTTCATCTTATTTTGTCTTTTTTCAATAAAAAATTTCAAAATAACCTTGTTTCCCTTGATATTTTCTCTTTTTAATCTGAAATATGAAAATGTGATTTATTTTTATCTTATTTTGTCTTTTTTCAATAAAAGATTTCAAAAAAACCTTGTTTCCCATGATATTTTCTCTTTTTTAATCTGAAATATGAAAATGTGCTTTATTTTCATCTTATTTTGTCTTTTTTTCAATAAAAAATTTCAAAATAACCTTGTTTCCCTTGATATTTTCTCTTTTTTTAATCTGAAATATGAAAATGTGCTTTATTTTTATTTTATTTTGTCTTTTTTCAATAAAAAATTTCAAAATAACCTTGTTTCCCTTGATATTTTCTCTTTTTAATCTGAAATATGAAAATGTGCTTTTTTTTCATCTTATTTTGTCTTTTTTCAATAAAAAACTCAAAATAACCTTGTTTCCCTTGATATTTTCTCTTTTTTAATCTGAAATATAAAAATGTGCTTTTTTTTCATCTTATTTTGTCTTTTTTCAATAAAAAATTTCAAAATAACCTTGTTTCCCTTGATATTTTCTCTTTTTAATCTGAAATATGAAAATGTGCTTTTTTTTCATCTTATTTTGTCTTTTTTGAATAAAAAATTTCAAAATAACCTTGTTTCCCTTGATATTTTCTCTTTTTTAATCTGAAATATGAAAATGTGCTTTTTTTTCATCTTATTTTGTCTTTTTTCAATAAAAAACTCAAAATAACCTTGTTTCCCTTGATATTTTCTCTTTTTTAATCTGAAATATAAAAATGTGCTTTTTTTTCATCTTATTTTGTCTTTTTTCAATAAAAAATTTCAAAATAACCTTGTTTCCCTTGATATTTTCTCTTTTTAATCTGAAATATGAAAATGTGCTTTTTTTTCATCTTATTTTGTCTTTTTTCTATAAAAAATTTCAAAATAACCTTGTTTCCCTTGATATTTTCTCTTTTTTAATCTGAAATATAAAAATGTGCTTTTTTTTCATCTTATTTTGTCTTTTTTCAATAAAAAATTACAAAATAACCTTGTTTCCTTTGATATTTTCTCTTTTTAATCTGAAATATGAAAATGTGATTTATTTTTATCTTATTTTGTCTTTTTTCAATAAAAAATTTCAAAAAAACCTTGTTTCCCATAATATTTTCTCTTTTTTAATCTGAAATATGAAAATGTGCTTTATTTTCATCTTATTTTGTCTTTTTTTCAATAAAAAATTTCAAAATAACCTTGTTTCCCTTGATATTTTCTCTTTTTTAATCTGAAATATGAAAATGTGCTTTATTTTCTTTTTATTTTGTCTTTTTTCAATAAAAAATTTCAAAATAACCTTGTTTCCCTTGATATTTTCTCTTTTTTTAATCTGAAATATGAAAATGTGCTTTTTTTCATCTTATTTTGTCTTTTTTCAATAAAAAATTTCAAAATAACCTTGTTTCCCTTGATATTTTCTCTTTTTTAATCTGAAATGTGAAAATGTGCTTTATTTTCATCTTATTTTGTCTTTTTTCAATAAAAAATTTCAAAATAACCTTGTTTCACTTGATATTTTCTCGTTTTTAATCTGAAATATGAAAATGTGGTTTATTTTCATTTTATTTTGTCTTTTTTCAATAAAAAATTTCAAAATAACCTTGTTTCCCTTGATATTTTCTCTTTTTTAATCTGAAATATCAAAATGTGCTTTTTTTTCATCTTATTTTGTCTTTTTTCAATAAAAAATTTCAAAATAACCTTGTTTCCTTTGATATTTTCTCTTTTTAATCTGAAATATGAAAATGTGATTTATTTTTATCTTATTTTGTCTTTTTTCAATAAAAGATTTCAAAAAAACCTTGTTTCCCATGATATTTTCTCTTTTTTAATCTGAAATATGAAAATGTGCTTTATTTTCATCTTATTTTGTCTTTTTTTCAATAAAAAATTTCAAAATAACCATGTTTCCCTTGATATTTTCTCTTTTTTAATCTGAAATATCAAAATGTGCTTTATTTTTATTTTATTTTGTCTTTTTTCAATAAAAAATTTCAAAATAACCTTGTTTCCCTTGATATTTTCTCTTTTTTAATCTGAAATATGAAAATGTGCTTTTTTTTCATCTTATTTTGTCTTTTTCCAATAAAAAACTCAAAATAACCTTGTTTCCCTTGATATTTTCTCTTTTTTTAATCTGAAATATAAAAATGTGCTTTTTTTTCATCTTATTTTGTCTTTTTTCAATAAAAAATTACAAAATAACCTTGTTTCCTTTGATATTTTCTCTTTTTAATCTGAAATATGAAAATGTGATTTATTTTTATCTTATTTTGTCTTTTTTCAATAAAAAATTTCAAAAAAACCTTGTTTCCCATGATATTTTCTCTTTTTTAATCTGAAATATGAAAATGTGCTTTATTTTCATCTTATTTTGTCTTTTTTTCAATAAAAAATTTCAAAATAACCTTGTTTCCCTTGATATTTTCTCTTTTTTAATCTGAAATATGAAAATGTGCTTTATTTTCATTTTATTTTGTCTTTTTTCAATAAAAATTTCAAAATAACCTTGTTTCCCTTGATATTTTCTCTTTTTTAATCTGTAATATGAAAATGTGCTTTTTTTTCATCTTATTTTGTCTTTTTTCAATAAAAAATTTCAAAATAACCTTGTTTCCTTTGATATTTTCTATTTTTTAATCTGAAATATGAAAATGTGCTTTATTTTCATCTTATTTTGTCTTTTTTCAATAAAAAATTTCAAAATAACCCTGTTTCCCTTGATATTTTCTCTTTTTTAATCTGAAATATGAAAATGTG
Organism: Ascarosepion bandense; assembly: GCA_037127315.1. Classification (NCBI taxonomy): domain Eukaryota; kingdom Metazoa; phylum Mollusca; class Cephalopoda; order Sepiida; family Sepiidae; genus Ascarosepion; species Ascarosepion bandense. Next base: position 65,443 of record JBBBDQ010031958.1, read on the forward strand.
CTTTATTTTCTTTTTATTTTGTCTTTTTTCAATAAAAAATTTCAAAATAACCTTGTTTCCCTTGATATTTTCTCTTTTTTAATCTGAAATGTGAAAATGTGCTTTTTTTCATCTTATTTTGTCTTTTTTCAATAAAAAATTTCAAAATAACCTTGTTTCCCTTGATATTTTCTCTTTTTTAATCTGAAATGTGAAAATGTGCTTTATTTTCATCTTATTTTGTCTTTTTTCAATAAAAAATTTCAAAATAACCTTGTTTCACTTGATATTTTCTCGTTTTTAATCTGAAATATGAAAATGTGGTTTATTTTCATTTTATTTTGTCTTTTTTCAATAAAAAATTTCAAAATAACCTTGTTTCCCTTGATATTTTCTCTTTTTTAATCTGAAATATCAAAATGTGCTTTTTTTTCATCTTATTTTGTCTTTTTTCAATAAAAAATTTCAAAATAACATTGTTTCCCTTGATATTTTCTCTTTTTAATCTGAAATATGAAAATGTGATTTATTTTTATCTTATTTTGTCTTTTTTCAATAAAAGATTTCAAAAAAACCTTGTTTCCCATGATATTTTCTCTTTTTTAATCTGAAATATGAAAATGTGCTTTATTTTCATCTTATTTTGTCTTTTTTTCAATAAAAATTTTCAAAATAACCTTGTTTCCCATGATATTTTCTCTTTTTTAATCTGAAATATGAAAATGTGCTTTATTTTTATTTTATTTTGTCTTTTTTCAATAAAAAATTTCAAAATAACCTTGTTTCCCTTGATATTTTCTCTTTTTTAATCTGAAATATGAAAATGTGCTTTTTTTTCATCTTATTTTGTCTTTTTTCAATAAAAAACTCAAAATAACCTTGTTTCCCTTGATATTTTCTCTTTTTTAATCTGAAATATAAAAATGTGCTTTTTTTTCATCTTATTTTGTCTTTTTTCAATAAAAAATTTCAAAATAACCTTGTTTCCCTTGATATTTTCTCTTTTTAATCTGAAATATGAAAATGTGCTTTTTTTTCATTTTATTTTGTCTTTTTTCAATAAAAAATTTCAAAATAACCTTGTTTCCCTTGATATTTTCTCTTTTTTAATCTGAAATATGAAAATGTGCTTTATTTTCATTTTATTTTGTCTTTTTTCAATAAAAATTTCAAAATAACCTTGTTTCCCTTGATATTTTCTCTTTTTTAATCTGAAATATGAAAATGTGCTTTTTTTTCATCTTATTTTGTCTTTTTTCAATAAAAAATTTCAAAATAACCTTGTTTCCTTTGATATTTTCTATTTTTTAATCTGAAATATGAAAATGTGCTTTATTTTCATCTTATTTTGTCTTTTTTCAATAAAAAATTTCAAAATAACCTTGTTTCCCTTGATATTTTCTCTTTTTTAATCTGAAATATGAAAATGTGCTTTATTTTCATTTTATTTTGTCTTTTTTCAATAAAAAATTTCAAAATAACCTTGTTTCCCTTGATATTTTCTCTTTTTTAATCTGAAATATGAAAATGTGCTTTTTTTCATCTTATTTTGTCTTTTTTCAATAAAAAATTTCAAAATAACCTTGTTTCCCTTGATATTTTCTCTTTTTTAATCTGAAATGTGAAAATGTGCTTTATTTTCATCTTATTTTGTCTTTTTTCAATAAAAAATTTCAAAATAACCTTGTTTCACTTGATATTTTCTCGTTTTTAATCTTAAATATGAAAATTTGCTTTTTTTTCATCTTATTTTGTTTTTTTCAATAAAAAAATTCAAAATAACCTTGTTTCCCTTGATATTTTCTCTTTTTTTAATCTTAAATATGAATATGTACTTTTTTGTCATCTTATTTTGTCTTTTTTCAATAAGAAATTTCAAAAAAACCTTGTTTCCCTTGATATTTTCTCTTTTTTAATCTGAAATATGAAAATGTGCTTTTTTTCATTTTCTTTTGTCTTTTTTCAATAAAAAATTTCAAAATAACCTTCTTTCCCTTGATATTTTCTCTTTTTTAATCTGAAATAGGAAAATGTGATTTATTTTCATCTTATTTTGTCTTTTGTCAATAAAAAATTTCAAAATAACCTTGTTTCCCTTGATATTTTCTCTTTTTTAATCTGAAATATCAAAATGTGCTTTTTTTTCATCTTATTTTGTCTTTTTTCAATAAAAAATTTCAAAATAACCTTGTTTCCCTTGATATTTTCTCTTTTTAATCTGAAATATGAAAATGTGATTTGTTTTTGTATTATTTTGTCTTTTTTCAATAAAAATTTCAAAAACCTTGTTTCCCATGATATTTTCTCTTTTTTAATCTGAAATATGAAAATGTGCTTTATTTTCATCTTATTTTGTCTTTTTTTCAATAAAAAAATTTCAAAATAACCTTGTTTCACTTGATATTTTCTCTTTTTTTAATCTGAAATATGAAAATGTGCTTTATTTTCATTTTCTTTTGTCTTTTTTCAATAAAAATTTCAAAATAACCTTGTTTCCCTTGATATTTTTCTTTAATCTGAAATATGAAAATGTGCTTTTTTCATCTTATTTTGTCTTTTTTCAATAAAAATTTCAAAATAACCTTGTTTCCCTTGATATTTTCTCTTTTTTTAATCTGAAATGTGAAAATGTGCTTTTATTTTCATCTTATTTTGTCTTTTTTCAATAAAAAATTTCAAAATAACCTTGTTTCACTTGATATTTTCTCGTTTTTAATCTTAAATATGAAAATTTGCTTTTTTTTCATCTTATTTTGTTTTTTTCAATAAAAAATTCAAAATAACCTTGTTTCCCTTGATATTTTCTCTTTTTTTAATCTTAAATATGAATATGTACTTTTTTGTCATCTTATTTTGTCTTTTTTCAATAAGAAATTTCAAAAACCTTGTTTCCCTTGATATTTTCTCTTTTTTAATCTGAAATATGAAAATGTGTTTTTTTTTCATTTTATTTTGTCTTTTTTCATTAAAAAATTTCAAAATAACCTTCTTTCCCTTGATATTTTCTCTTTTTTTAATCTGAAATAGGAAAATGTGATTTATTTTCATCTTATTTTGTCTTTTGTCAATAAAAAATTTCAAAATAACCTTGTTTCCCTTGATATTTTCTCTTTTAATCTGAAATATCAAAATGTGCTTTTTTCATCTTATTTTGTCTTTTTTCAATAAAAATTTCAAAATAACCTTGTTTCCCTTGATATTTTCTCTTTTAATCTGAAATATGAAAATGTGATTTGTTTTTATCTTATTTTGTCTTTTTTCAATAAAAATTTCAAAACCTTGTTTCCCATGATATTTTCTCTTTTTTAATCTGAAATATGAAAATGTGTTTTATTTTCATCTTATTTTGTCTTTTTTTCAATAAAAATTTCAAAATAACCTTGTTTCACTTGATATTTTCTCTTTTTTAATCTGAAATATGAAAATGTGCTTTATTTTCATTTTCTTTTGTCTTTTTCTCAATAAAAATTTCAAAATAACCTTGTTTCCCTTGATATTTTCTCTTTTTAATCTGAAATATGAAAATGTGCTTTTTTTTCATCTTATTTTGTCTTTTTTCAATAAAAATTTCAAAATAACCTTGTTTCCTTTGATATTTTCTATTTTTTAATCTGAAATATGAAAATGTGCTTTATTTTCATCTTATTTTGTCTTTTTTCAATAAAAAATTTCAAAATAACCTTGTTTCCTTTGATATTTTCTTAATCTGAAATATGAAAATGTGCTTTATTTTCTTTGTTTTTTGTCTTTTTTCAATAAAAAATTTCAAAATAACCTTGTTTCCCTTGATATTTTCTCTTTTTTAATCTGAAATATGAAAATGTGCTTTTTTTCATCTTATTTTGTCTTTTTTCAATAAAAAATTTCAAAATAACCTTGTTTCCCTTGATATTTTCTCTTTTTAATCTGAAATGTGAAAATGTGTTTTTATTTTCATCTTATTTTGTCTTTTTTCAATAAAAATTTCAAAATAACCTTGTTTCACTTGATATTTTCTCGTTTTTAATCTTAAATATGAAAATTTGCTTTTTTTTCATCTTATTTTGTTTTTTTCAATAAAAAAATTCAAAAATAACCTTGTTTCCCTTGATATTTTCTCTTTTTTTAATCTTAAATATGAATATGTACTTTTTTGTCATCTTATTTTTGTCTTTTTCAATAAGAAATTTCAAAAACCTTGTTTCCCTTGATATTTTCTCTTTTTAATCTGAAATATGAAATGTGTTTTTTCATTTTATTTTGCCTTTTTCAATAAAAAATTTCAAAATAACCTTTCTTTCCCTTGATATTTTCTCTTTTTTAATCTGAAATAGGAAAATGATTTATTTTCATCTTATTTTCTCTTTTGTCAATAAAAAATTTCAAAATAACCTTGTTTCCCTTGATATTTTCTCTTTTTTAATCTGAAATATCAAAATGTGCTTTATTTTTCATCTTATTTTTGTCTTTTTTCAATAAAAAATTTCAAAATAGCCTTGTTTCCCTTGATATTTTCTCTTTTTAATCTGAAATATGAAAATGTGATTTGTTTTTATCTTATTTTGTCTTTTTTCAATAAAAATTTCAAAAAAACCTTGTTTCCCATGATATTTTCTCTTTTTTAATCTGAAATATGAAAATGTGCTTTATTTTTCATCTTATTTGTCTTTTTTTAAATAAAAATTTCAAAATAACCTTGTTTTCCCTTGATATTTTCTTTTTTAATCTGAAATATGAAAATGTGCTTTTTGTTCATTTTATTTTGTCTTTTTCAATAAAAAATTTTAAAATAACCTTCTTTCCCTTGATATTTTCTCTTTTTTAATCTGAAATAGGAAAATGTGATTTATTTTTCATCTTATTTTGTCTTTTGTCAATAAAGAATTTCAAAATAACCTTGTTTCCCTTGATATTTTCTCTTTTTTAATCTGAAATATCAAATGTGCTTTTTTTCATCTTATTTTGTCTTTTTCCAATAAAAAATTTCAAAATAACCTTGTTTCCCTTGATATTTTTCTCTTTTTTTAATCTGAAATATGAAAATGTGCTTTATTTTCTTTTTATTTTTTTTTTTTTTTTTTTTGTCTTTTTCAATAAAATTTCAAAATAACCTTGTTTCCCTTGATATTTTCTCTTTTTTAATCTGAAATATGAAAATGTGCTTTTTCATCTTATTTTGTCTTTTTTCAATAAAAATTTCAAAATAACCTTGTTTCCCTTGATATTTTCTCTTTTTTAATCTGAAATGTGAAAATGTGCTTTATTTTTCATCTTATTTTGTCTTTTTTCAATAAAAATTTCAAAATAACCTTGTTTCACTTGATATTTTCTCGTTTTTAATCTTAAATATGAAAATTTGCTTTTTTCATCTTATTTTGTTTTTTTCAATAAAAAATTCAAAATAACCTTGTTTCCCTTGATATTTTCTCTTTTTTAATCTTAAATATGAATATGTACTTTTTTGTCATCTTATTTTGTCTTTTTCAATAAGAAATTTCAAAAAAACCTTGTTTCCCTTGATATTTTCTCTTTTTTAATCTGAAATATGAAAATGTGCTTTTTTTCATTTTATTTTGTCTTTTTCATTAAAAAATTTCAAAATAACCTTCTTTCCCTTGATATTTTCTCTTTTTTAATCTGAAATAGGAAAATGTGATTTATTTTCATCTTATTTTGTCTTTTGTCAATAAAAAATTTCAAAATAACCTTGTTTCCCTTGATATTTTCTCTTTTTTAATCTGAAATATCAAAATGTGCTTTTTTTTTCATCTTATTTTGTCTTTTTTCAATAAAAAAATTTCCAAAATAACCTTGTTTCCCTTGATATTTTTCTCTTTTTAATCTGAAATATGAAAATGTGATTTGTTTTTATCTTATTTTGTCTTTTTCAATAAAAATTTCAAAAAAACCTTGTTTCCCATGATATTTTCTCTTTTTTAATCTGAAATATGAAAATGTGCTTTATTTTTCATCTTATTTTGTCTTTTTTTCAATAAAAAATTTCAAAATAACCTTGTTTCACTTGATATTTTTCTCTTTTTTAATCTGAAATATGAAAATGTGCTTTATTTTCATTTCTTTTGTCTTTTTTCAATAAAAATTTCAAAATAACCTTGTTTCCCTTGATATTTTCTCTTTTTTTAATCTGAAATGTGAAAATGTGCTTTATTTTCATCTTATTTTGTCTTTTATCAATAAAAAATTTCAAAATAACCTTGTTTCACTTGATATTTCTGAATTTTAATCTTAAATATGAAAATTTGCTTTTTTTCATCTTATTTTGTTTTTTTCAATAAAAAATTCAAAATAACCTTGTTTCCCTTGATATTTTCTCTTTTTTAATCTTAAATATGAATATGTACTTTTTTGTCATCTTATTTTGTCTTTTTTCAATAAGAAATTTCAAAAAAACCTTGTTTCCCTTGATATTTTCTCTTTTTTAATCTGAAATATGAAAATGTGCTTTTTTTCATTTTATTTTGTCTTTTTCATTAAAAAATTTCAAAATAACCTTCTTTCCCTTGATATTTTCTCTTTTTTAATCTGAAATAGGAAAATGTGATTTATTTTCATCTTATTTTGTCTTTTGTCAATAAAAAAATTTCAAAATAACCTTGTTTCCCTTGATATTTTCTCTTTTTTAATCTGAAATATCAAAATGTGCTTTTTTTTCATCTTATTTTGTCTTTTTTTCAATAAAAAATTTCAAAATAACCTTGTTTCCCTTGATATTTTCTCTTTTTAATCTGAAATATGAAAATATGTGATTTGTTTTTATCTTATTTTTGTCTTTTTTCAATAAAAAATTTCAAAAACCTTGTTTCCCATGATATTTTTCTCTTTTTTAATCTGAAATATGAAAATGTGCTTTATTTTTCATCTTATTTTGTCTTTTTTTCAATAAAAAACACAAAAATAACCTTGTTTCACTTGATATTTTCTCTTTTTTAATCTGAAATATGAAAATTTGCTTTATTTTCATTTTCTTTTGTCTTTTTTCAATAAAAATTTCAAAATAACCTTGTTTCCCTTGATATTTTCTCTTTTTTTAATCTGAAATATGAAAATGTGCTTTTTTTTCATCTTATTTTGTCTTTTTTCAATAAAAAAATTTCAAAATAACCTTGTTTCCTTTGATATTTTCTATTTTTTAATCTGAAATATGAAAATATGTGCTTTATTTTCATCTTATTTTGTCTTTTTTCAATAAAAAATTTCAAAATAACCTTATTTTCCCATGATATTTTCTCTTTTTTAATCTGAAATATGAAAATGTGCTTTATTTTCTTTTTATTTTGTCTTTTTTCAATAAAAAATTTCAAAATAACCTTGTTTCCCATGATATTTTCTCTTTTTTAATCTGAAATATGAAAATGTGCTTTTTTTCATCTTATTTTGTCTTTTTTCAATAAAAAATTTCAAAATAACCTTGTTTCCCTTGATATTTTCTCTTTTTTAATCTGAAATGTGAAAATGTGCTTTATTTTCATCTTATTTTGTCTTTTTTCAATAAAAAATTTCAAAATAACCTTGTTTCACTTGATATTTTCTCGTTTTTAATCTTAAATATGAAAATTTGCTTTTTTTTCATCTTATTTTGTTTTCAATAAAAAAATTCAAAATAACCTTGTTTCCCTTGATATTTCTCTTTTTAATCTTAAATATGAATATGTACTTTTTGTCATCTTATTTTGTCTTTTTTCAATAAGAAATTTCAAAAAAACCTTGTTTCCCTTGATATTTTCTCTTTTTTAATCTGAAATATGAAAATGTGCTTTTTTTCATTTTATTTTGTCTTTTTTCAATAAAAAATTTCAAAATAACCTTCTTTCCCTTGATATTTTCTCTTTTTTAATCTGAAATAGGAAAATGTGATTTATTTTCATCTTATTTTGTCTTTTGTCAATAAAAAATTTCAAAATAACCTTGTTTCCCTTGATATTTTCTCTTTTTTAATCTGAAATATCAAAATGTGCTTTTTTTTCATCTTATTTTGTCTTTTTTCAATAAAAAATTTCAAAATAACCTTGTTTCCCTTGATATTTTCTCTTTTTAATCTGAAATATGAAAATGTGATTTGTTTTTATCTTATTTTGTCTTTTTTCAATAAAAAATTTCAAAAAAACCTTGTTTCCCATGATATTTTCTCTTTTTTAATCTGAAATATGAAAATGTGCTTTATTTTCATCTTATTTTGTCTTTTTTTAAATAAAAAATTTCAAAATAACCTTGTTTCCCTTGATATTTTCTTTTTTTAATCTGAAATATGAAAATGTGCTTTTTGTTCATTTTATTTTGTCTTTTTCAATAAAAAATTTCAAAATAACCTTCTTTCCCTTGATATTTTCTCTTTTTTAATCTTAAATAGGAAAATGTGATTTATTTTCATCTTATTTTGTCTTTTGTCAATAAAAAATTTCAAAATAACCTTGTTTCCCTTGATATTTTCTCTTTTTTAATCTGAAATATCAAAATGTGCTTTTTTTTCATCTTATTTTGTCTTTTTTCAATAAAAAATTTCAAAATAACCTTGTTTCCCTTGATATTTTCTCTTTTTTAATCTGAAATATGAAAATGTGCTTTATTTTCTTTTTATTTTGTCTTTTTTCAATAAAAAATTTCAAAATAACCTTGTTTCCCTTGATATTTTCTCTTTTTTAATCTGAAATATGAAAATGTGCTTTTTTTCATCTTATTTTGTCTTTTTTCAATAAAAAATTTCAAAATAACCTTGTTTCCCTTGATATTTTCTCTTTTTTAATCTGAAATGTGAAAATGTGCTTTATTTTCATCTTATTTTGTCTTTTTTCAATAAAAAATTTCAAAATAACCTTGTTTCACTTGATATTTTCTCGTTTTTAATCTTAAATATGAAAATTTGCTTTTTTTTCATCTTATTTTGTTTTTTTCAATAAAAAAATTCAAAATAACCTTGTTTCCCTTGATATTTTCTCTTTTTTAGTCTTAAATATGAATATGTACTTTTTTGTCATCTTATTTTGTCTTTTTTCAATAAGAAATTTCAAAAAAACCTTGTTTCCCTTGATATTTTCTCTTTTTTAATCTGAAATATGAAAATGTGCTTTTTTTTTCATTTTATTTTGTCTTTTTTCAATAAAAAATTTCAAAATAACCTTCTTTCCCTTGATATTTTCTCTTTTTTAATCTGAAATAGGAAAATGTGATTTATTTTCATCTTATTTTGTCTTTTGTCAATAAAAAATTTCAAAATAACCTTGTTTCCCTTGATATTTTCTCTTTTTTTAATCTGAAATATCAAAATGTGCTTTTTTTTCATCTTATTTTGTCTTTTTTCAATAAAAAATTTCAAAATAACCTTGTTTCCCTTGATATTTTCTCTTTTTAATCTGAAATATGAAAATGTGATTTGTTTTTATCTTATTTTGTCTTTTTTCAATAAAAAATTTCAAAAAAACCTTGTTTCCCATGATATTTTCTCTTTTTTAATCTGAAATATGAAAATGTGCTTTATTTTCATCTTATTTTGTCTTTTTTTAAATAAAAAATTTCAAAATAACCTTGTTTCCCTTGATATTTTCTTTTTTTTAATCTGAAATATGAAAATGTGCTTTTTGTTCATTTTATTTTGTCTTTTTCAATAAAAAATTTCAAAATAACCTTCTTTCCCTTGATATTTTCTCTTTTTTAATCTGAAATAGGAAAATGTGATTTATTTTCATCTTATTTTGTCTTTTGTCAATAAAAAATTTCAAAATAACCTTGTTTCCCTTGATATTTTCTCTTTTTTAATCTGAAATATCAAAATGTGCTTTTTTTTCATCTTATTTTGTCTTTTTTCAATAAAAAATTTCAAAATAACCTTGTTTCCCTTGATATTTTCTCTTTTTAATCTGAAATATGAAAATGTGATTTATTTTTATCTTATTTTGTCTTTTTTCAATAAAAGATTTCAAAAAAACCTTGTTTCCCATATTTTCTCTTTTTTAATCTGAAATATGAAAATGTGCTTTATTTTCATCTTATTTTGTCTTTTTTTCAATAAAAAATTTCAAAATAACCTTGTTTCCCTTGATATTTTCTCTTTTTTAATCTGAAATATAAAAATGTGCTTTATTTTCATCTTATTTTGTCTTTTTTCAATAAAAAATTTCAAAATAACCTTGTTTCCCTTGATATTTTCTCTTTTTAAACTGAAATATGAAAATGTGCTTTTTTTTCATCTTATTTTGTCTTTTTTCAATAAAAAATTTCAAAATAACCTTGTTTCCCTTGATATTTTCTCTTTTTTAATCTGAAATATAAAAATGTGCTTTTTTTTCATCTTATTTTGTCTTTTTTCAATAAAAAATTACAAAATAACCTTGTTTCCTTTGATATTTTCTCTGTTTAATCTGAAATATGAAAATGTGATTTATTTTTATCTTATTTTGTCTTTTTTCAATAAAAATTTCAAAAAAACCTTGTTTCCCATGATATTTTCTCTTTTTTAATCTGAAATATGAAAATGTGCTTTATTTTCATCTTATTTTGTCTTTTTTCAATAAAAAATTTCAAAATAACCTTGTTTCCCTTGATATTTTCTCTTTTTTAATCTGAAATATGAAAATGTGCTTTATTTTCATTTTATTTTGTCATTTTCAATAAAAATTTCAAAATAACCTTGTTTCCCTTGATATTTTCTCTTTTTTAATCTGAAATATGAAAATGTGCTTTTTTTTCATCTTATTTTGTCTTTTTTCAATAAAAAATTTCAAAATAACCTTGTTTCCTTTGATATTTTCTATTTTTTAATCTGAAATATGAAAATGTGCTTTATTTTCATCTTATTTTGTCTTTTTTCAATAAAAAATTTCAAAATAACCTTGTTTCCCTTGATATTTTCTCTTTTTTAATCTGAAATATCAAAATGTGCTTTTTTTCATCTTATTTTGTCTTTTTTCAATAAAAAATTTCAAAATAACCTTGTTTCCCTTGATATTTTCTCTTTTTAATCTGAAATATGAAAATGTGATTTATTTTTAACTTATTTTGTCTTTTTTCAATAAAAGATTTCAAAAAAACCTTGTTTCCCATGATATTTTCTCTTTTTTAATCTGAAATATGAAAATGTGCTTTATTTTCATCTTATTTTGTCTTTTTTCAATAAAAAATTTCAAAATAACCTTGTTTCCCTTGATATTTTCTCTTTTTAATCTGAAATATGAAAATGTGCTTTTTTTTCATCTTATTTTGTCTTTTTTCAATAAAAAATTTCAAAATAACCTTGTTTCCCTTGATATTTTCTCATTTTTAATCTGAAATATAAAAATGTGCTTTTTTTTCATCTTATTTTGTCTTTTTTCAATAAAAAATTTCAAAAAAACCTTGTTTCCCATGATATTTTCTCTTTTTTAATCTGAAATATGAAAATGTGATTTATTTTCATTTTATTTTGTCTTTTTTCAATAAAAAAATTTCAAAATAACCTTGTTTCCCTTGATATTTTCTCTTTTTTAATCTGAAATATGAAAATGTGCTTTTTTTTCATCTTATTTTGTCTTTTTTCAATAAAAAATTTCAAAATAACCTTGTTTCCTTTGATATTTTCTATTTTTTAATCTGAAATATGAAAATGTGCTTTATTTTCATCTTATTTTGTCTTTTTTCAATAAAAAATTTCAAAATAACCTTGTTTCCCTTGATATTTTCTCTTTTTTAATCTGAAATATGAAAATGTGCTTTATTTTCTTTTTATTTTGTCTTTTTTCAATAAAAAATTTCAAAATAACCTTGTTTCCCTTGATATTTTCTCTTTTTTAATCTGAAATATGAAAATGTGCTTTTTTTCATCTTATTTTGTCTTTTTTCAATAAAAAATTTCAAAATAACCTTGTTTCCCTTGATATTTTCTCTTTTTTAATCTGAAATGTGAAAATGTGCTTTATTTTCATCTTATTTTGTCTTTTTTCAATAAAAAATTTCAAAATAACCTTGTTTCACTTGATATTTTCTCGTTTTTAATCTTAAATATGAAAATTTGCTCTTTTTTCATCTTATTTTGTTTTTGTCAATAAAAAAATTCAAAATAACCTTGTTTCCCTTGATATTTTCTCTTTTTTTAATCTTAAATATGAATATGTACTTTTTTGTCATCTTATTTTGTCTTTTTTTCAATAAAAAATTTCAAAAAAACTTTGTTTCCCTTGATATTGTCTCTTTTTTAATCTGAAATATGAAAATGTGCTTTTTTTCATTTTATTTTGTCTTTTTTCAATAAAAAATTTCAAAATAACCTTCTTTCCCTTGATATTTCTCTTTTGTAATCTGAAATATGAAAATGTGCTTTATTTTCATCTTATTTTGTCTTTTTTCAATAAAAAATTTCAAAAAAACCTTGTTTCCCATGATATTTTCTCTTTTTTAATCTGAAATATGAAAATGTGCTTTATTTTCATCTTATTTTGTCTTTTTTCAATAAAAAATTTCAAAATAACCTTGTTTCCCTTGATATTTTCTCTTTTTTTAATCTGAAATATGAAAATGTGCTTTATTTTCTTTTTATTTTGTCTTTTTTCAATAAAAAATTTCAAAATAACCTTGTTTCCCTTGATATTTTCTCTTTTTTAATCTGAAATATGAAAATGTGCTTTTTTTCATCTTATTTTGTCTTTTTTCAATAAAAAATTTCAAAATAACCTTGTTTCCCTTGATATTTTCTCTTTTTTAATCTGAAATGTGAAAATGTGCTTTATTTTCATCTTATTTTGTCTTTTTTCAATAAAAAATTTCAAAATAACCTTGTTTCACTTGATATTTTCTCGTTTTTAATCTTAAATATGAAAATTTGCTCTTTTTTCATCTTATTTTGTTTTTGTCAATAAAAAAATTCAAAATAACCTTGTTTCCCTTGATATTTTCTCTTTTTTAATCTTAAATATGAATATGTACTTTTTTGTCATCTTATTTTGTCTTTTTTCAATAAAAAATTTCAAAAAAACTTTGTTTCCCTTGATATTGTCTCTTTTTTAATCTGAAATATGAAAATGTGCTTTTTTTTCATTTTATTTTGTCTTTTTTCAATAAAAAATTTCAAAATAACCTTCTTTCCCTTGATATTTCTCTTTTGTAATCTGAAATATGAAAATGTGCTTTATTTTCATCTTATTTTGTCTTTTTTCAATAAAAAATTTCAAAAAAACCTTGTTTCCCATGATATTTTCTCTTTTTTAATCTGAAATATGAAAATGTGCTTTATTTTCATCTTATTTTGTCTTTTTTCAATAAAAAATTTCAAAATAACCTTGTTTCCCTTGATATTTTCTCTTTTTTAATCTGAAATATGAAAATATGCTTTATTTTCTTTTTATTTTGTCTTTTTTCAATAAAAAATTTCAAAATAACCTTGTTTCCCTTGATATTTTCTCTTTTTTTAATCTGAAATATGAAAATGTGCTTTTTTTCATCTTATTTTGTCTTTTTTCAATAAAAAATTTCAAAATAACCTTGTTTCCCTTGATATTTTCTCTTTTTTAATCTGAAATGTGAAAATGTGATTTATTTTCATCTTATTTTGTCTTTTTTCAATAAAAAATTTCAAAATAACCTTGTTTCACTTGATATTTTCTCGTTTTTAATCTTAAATATGAAAATTTGCTTTTTTTTCATCTTATTTTGTTTTTTTCAATAAAAAAATTCAAAATAACCTTGTTTCCCTTGATATTTTCTCTTTTTTAATCTTAAATATGAATATGTACTTTTTTGTCATCTTATTTTGTCTTTTTTCAATAAAAAATTTCAAAAAAACCTTGTTTCCCTTGATATTTTCTCTTTTTTAATCTGAAATATGAAAATGTGCTTTTTTTTCATTTTATTTTGTCTTTTTTCAATAAAAAATTTCAAAATAACCTTCTTTCCCTTGATATTTCTCTTTTGTAATCTGAAATATGAAAATGTGCTTTATTTTCATCTTATTTTGTCTTTTTTCAATAAAAAATTTCAAAAAAACCTTGTTTCCCATGATATTTTCTCTTTTTTAATCTGAAATATGAAAATGTGCTTTTTTTCATTTTATTTTGTCTTTTTTCAATAAAAAATTTCGAAACAACGTTGTTTCCCTTGATATTTTCTCTTTTGTAATCTGAAATATGAAAATGTGCTTTATTTTCATCTTATTTTGTCTTTTTTCAATAAAAAATTTCAAAAAAACAATGTTTCCCATGATATTTTTCTCTTTTTTAATCTGAAATATAAAAATGTGCTTTTTTTTCATCTTATTTTGTCTTTTTTCAATAAAAAATTACAAAATAACCTTGTTTCCTTTGATATTTTCTCTTTTTAATCTGAAATATGAAAATGTTATTTATTTTTATCTTATTTTGTCTTTTTTCAATAAAAAATTTCAAAAAAACCTTGTTTCCCATGATATTTTCTCTTTTTTAATCTGAAATATGAAAATGTGCTTTATTTTCATCTTATTTTGTCTTTTTTTTCAATAAAAAATTTCAAAATAACCTTGTTTCCCTTGATATTTTCTCTTTTATAATCTGAAATATGAACATGTGCTTTATTTTCAGTTTATTTTGTCTTTTTTCAATAAAAAATTTCAAAATAACCTTGTTTCCCTTGATATTTTCTCTTTTTTTAATCTTAAGTATGAATATGTACTTTTTTGTCATCTTATTTTGTTTTTTCAATAAAAAATTTCAAAAAAACCATGTTTCCCTTGATATTTTCTCTTTTTTAATCTGAAATATGAAAATGTGCTTTTTTTTCATTTTATTTTGTCTTTTTTCAATAAAAAATTTCAAAATAACCTTCTTTCCCTTGATATTTCTCTTTTGTAATCTGAAATATGAAAATGTGCTTTATTTTCATCTTATTTTGTCTTTTTTCAATAAAAAATTTCAAAAAAACCTTGTTTCCCATGATATTTTCTCTTTTTTAATCTGAAATATGAAAATGTGCTTTATTTTCATCTTATTTTGTCTTTTTTCAATAAAAAATTTCAAAATAACCTTGTTTCCCTTGATATTTTCTCGTTTTTAATCTGAAATATGAAAATGTGCTTTATTTTCTTTTTATTTTGTCTTTTTTCAATAAAAAATTTCAAAATAACCTTGTTTCCCATGATATTTTCTCTTTTTTAATCTGAAATATGAAAATGTGCTTTTTTTCATCTTATTTTGTCTTTTTTCAATAAAAAATTTCAAAATAACCTTGTTTCCCTTGATATTTTCTCTTTTTTTAATCTGAAATGTGAAAATGTGCTTTATTTTCATCTTATTTTGTCTTTTTTCAATAAAAAATTTCAAAATAACCTTGTTTCACTTGATATTTTCTCGTTTTTAATCTTAAATATGAAAATTTGCTTTTTTTTCATCTTATTTTGTTTTTTTCAATAAAAAATTTCAAAATAACCTTGTTTCCCTTGATATTTTCTTTTTTTTAATCTTAAATATGAATATGTACTTTTTTGTCATCTTATTTTGTCTTTTTTCAATAAAAAATTTCAAAAAAACCTTGTTTCCCTTGATATTTTCTCTTTTTTAATCTGAAATATGAAAATGTGCTTTTTTTCATTTTATTTTGTCTTTTTTCAATAAAAAATTTCAAAATAACCTTCTTTCCCTTGATATTTCTCTTTTGTAATCTGAAATATGAAAATGGGCTTTATTTTCATCTTATTTTGTCTTTTTTCAATAACAAATTTCAAAAAAACCTTGTTTCCCATGATATTTTCTCTTTTTTAATCTGAAATATGAAAGTGTGATTTATTTTCATCTTATTTTGTCTTTTTTCAATAAAAAATTTCAAAATAACCTTGTTTACCTTGATATTTTCTCTTTTTAATCTGAAATATGAAAATGTGATTTATTTTTATCTTATTTTGTCTTTTTTCAATAAAAAATTTCAAAAAAACCTTGTTTCCCATGATATTTTCTCTTTTTTTAATCTGAAATATGAAAATGTGCTTTATTTTCATCTTATTTTGTCTTTTTTTCAATAAAAAATTTCAAAATAACCTTGTTTCCCTTGATATTTTCTCTTTTTTAATCTGAAATATGAAAATGTGCTTTATTTTCATTTTATTTTGTCTTTTTTCAATAAAAATTTCAAAATAACCTTGTTTCCCTTGATATTTTCTCTTTTGTAATCTGAAATATGAAAATGTGCTTTGTTTTCATCTTATTTTGTTTTTTTCAATAAAAAATTTCAAAAAAACCTTGTTTCCCATGATATTTTCTCTTTTTTAATCTGAAATATGAAAATGTGCTTTATTTTCATCTTCTTTTGTCTTTTTTCAATAAAAAATTTCAAAATAACCTTGTTTCCCTTGATATTTTCTGTTTTTTAATCTGAAATATGAAAATGTGCTTTATTTTCTTTTTATTTTGTCTTTTTTCAATAAAAATTTCAAAATAACCTTGTTTCCCTTGATATTTTCTCTTTTTTAATCTGAATATGAAAATGTGCTTTTTTTCATCTTATTTTGTCTTTTTTCAATAAAAAATTTCAAAATAACCTTGTTTCCCTTGATATTTTCTCTTTTTTTAATCTGAAATGTGAAAATGTGCTTTATTTTCATCTTATTTTGTCTTTTTTCAATAAAAAATTTCAAAATAACCTTGTTTCACTTGATATTTTCTCGTTTTTAATCTTAAATATGAAAATTTGCTTTTTTTTCATCTTATTTTGTTTTTTTCAATAAAAAAATTCAAAATAACCTTGTTTCCCTTGATATTTTCTCTTTTTTAATCTTAAATATGAATATGTACTTTTTTGTCATCTTATTTTGTCTTTTTTCAATAAAAAATTTAAAAAAAACCTTGTTTCCCTTGATATTTTCTCTTTTTTAATCTGAAATATGAAAATGTGCTTTTTTTCATTTTATTTTGTCTTTTTTCAATAAAAAATTTCAAAATAACCTTCTTTCCCTTGATATTTCTCTTTTGTAATCTGAAATATGAAAATGTGCTTTATTTTCATCTTATTTTGTCTTTTTTCAATAAAAAATTTCAAAAAAACCTTGTTTCCCATGATATTTTCTCTTTTTTAATCTGAAATATGAAAATGTGATTTATTTTCATCTTATTTTGTCTTTTTTCAATAAAAAATTTCAAAATAACCTTGTTTCCCTTGATATTTTCTCTTTTTAATCTGAAATATGAAAATGTGATTTATTTTTATCTTATTTTGTCTTTTTTCAATAAAAAATTTCAAAAAAACCTTCTTTCCCATGATATTTTCTCTTTTTTAATCGGAAATATGAAAATGTGCTTTATTTTCATCTTATTTTGTCTTT
This sequence comes from Ascarosepion bandense, assembly GCA_037127315.1. Taxonomy (NCBI): domain Eukaryota; kingdom Metazoa; phylum Mollusca; class Cephalopoda; order Sepiida; family Sepiidae; genus Ascarosepion; species Ascarosepion bandense. The sequence goes on from JBBBDQ010031958.1 coordinate 82,664, forward strand.
TTTTAAATAAAAAATTTCAAAATAACCTTGTTTCCCTTGATATTTTCTTTTTTTAATCTGAAATATGAAAATGTGCTTTTTTTTCATTTTCTTTTGTCTTTTTCAATAAAAAATTTCAAAATAACCTTCTTTCCCTTGATATTTTCTCTTTTTTAATCTGAAATAGGAAAATGTGATTTATTTTCATCTTATTTTGTCTTTTTTCAATAAAAAATTTCAAAATGACCTTGTTTCACTTGATATTTTCTCGTTTTTAATCTTAAATATGAAAATTTGCTCTTTTTTCATCTTATTTTGTTTTTTTCAATAAAAAAATTCAAAATAACCTTGTTTCCCTTGATATTTTCTCTTTTTTTAATCTTAAATATGAATATGTACTTTTTTGTCATCTTATTTTGTCTTTTTTCAATAAAAAATTTCAAAAAAAACCTTGTTTCCCTTGATATTTTCTCTTTTTTAATCTGAAATATGAAAATGTGCTTTTTTTCATTTTATTTTGTCTTTTTTCAATAAAAAATTTCAAAATAACCTTCTTTCCCTTGATATTTCTCTTTTGTAATCTGAAATATGAAAATGTGCTTTATTTTCATCTTATTTTGTCTTTTTTCAATAAAAAATTTCAAAAAAACCTTGTCTCCCATGATATTTTCTCTTTTTTAATCTGAACTATGAAAATGTGCTTTATTTTCATCTTATTTTGTCTTTTTTTCAATAAAAAATTTCAAAATAACCTTGTTTCCTTTGATATTTTCTCTTTTTTAATCTGAAATATGAAAATGTGGTTTATTTTCATTTTATTTTGTCTTTTTTCAATAAAAAATTTCAAAATAACCTTGTTTCCCTTGATATTTTCTCTTTTTTAATCTGAAATATGAAAATGTGCTTTTTTTTCATCTTATTTTGTCTTTTTTCAATAAAAAATTTCAAAATAACCTTCTTTCCCTTGATATTTCTCTTTTGTAATCTGAAATATGAAAATGGGCTTTTTTTTCATTTTATTTTGTCTTTTTCAATAAAAAATTTCAAAATAACCTTCTTTCCCTTGATATTTTCTCTTTTTTAATGTGAAATAGGAAAATGTGATTTATTTTCATCTTATTTTGTCTTTTGTCAATAAAAAATTTCAAAATAACCTTGTTTCCCTTGATATTTTCTCTTTTTAATCTGAAATATGAAAATGTGATTTATTTTTATCTTACTTTGTCTTTTTTCAATAAAAAATTTCAAAAAAACCTTGTTTCCCATGATATTTTCTCTTTTTTAATCTGAAATATGAAAATGTGCTTTATTTTCATCTTATTTTGTCTTTTTTCAATAAAAAAATTTCAAAATAACCTTGTTTCCTTTGATATTTTCTCTTTTTTAATCTGAAATATGAAAATGTGCTTTATTTTTATTTTATTTTGTCTTTTTTCAATAAAAAATTTCAAAATAACCTTGTTTCCCTTGATATTTTCTCTTTTTTAATCTGAAATATGAAAATGTGCTTTTTTTTCATCTTATTTTGTCTTTTTTCAATAAAAAATTTCAAAATAACCTGGTTTAATTTGATATTTTCTCTTTTTTTAATCTGAAATATGAAAATGTGCTTTTTTTTCATCTTATTTTGTCTTTTTTCAATAAAAAATTTCAAAATAACCTTGTTTCCCTTGATATTTTCTCTTTTTAATCTGAAATATGAAAATGTGCTTTTTTTCATCTTATTTTGTCTTTTTTCAATAAAAAATTTCAAAATAACCTTGTTTCCCTTGATATTTTCTCTTTTTTAATCTGAAATATAAAAATGTGCTTTTTTTTCATCTTATTTTGTCTTTTTTCAATAAAAAATTACAAAATAACCTTGTTTCCTTTGATATTTTCTCTTTTTAATCTGAAATATGAAAATGTGATTTATTTTTATCTTATTTTGTCTTTTTTCAATAAAAAATTTCAAAAAAACCTTGTTTCCCATGATATTTTCTCTTTTTTAATCTGAAATATGAAAATGTGCTTTATTTTCATCTTATTTTGTCTTTTTTTCAATAAAAAATTTCAAAATAACCTTGTTTCCCTTGATATTTTCTCTTTTTTTAATCTGAAATATGAAAATGTGCTTTATTTTCATTTTATTTTGTCTTTTTTCAATAAAAATTTCAAAATAACCTTGTTTCCCTTGATATTTTCTCTTTTTTTAATCTGAAATATGAAAATGTGCTTTTTTTTCATCTCATTTTGTCTTTTTTCAATAAAAAATTTCAAAATAACCTTGTTTCCTTTGATATTTTCTATTTTTTAATCTGAAATATGAAAATGTGCTTTATTTTCATCTTATTTTGTCTTTTTTCAATAAAAAATTTCAAAATAACCTTGTTTCCCATGATATTTTCTCTTTTTTTAATCTGAAATATGAAAATGTGCTTTATTTTCTTTTTATTTTGTCTTTTTTCAATAAAAAATTTCAAAATAACCTTGTTTCCCTTGATATTTTCTCTTTTTTTAATCTGAAATATGAAAATGTGCTTTATTTTCATCTTATTTTGTCTTTTTTCAATGAAAAATTTCAAAATAACCTTGTTTCCCTTGATATTTTCTCTTTTTTAATCTGAAATATGAAAATGTGCTTTTTTTTCATCTTATTTTGTCTTTTTTCAATAAAAAATTTCAAAATAACCTTGTTTCCCTTGATATTTTCTCTTTTTAATCTGAAATATGAAAATGTGATTTATTTTTATCTTATTTTGTCTTTTTTCAATAAAAGATTTCAAAAAATCCTTGTTTCCCATGATATTTTCTCTTTTTTAATCTGAAATATGAAAATGTGCTTTATTTTCATCTTATTTTGTCTTTTTTTCAATAAAAAATTTCAAAATAACCTTGTTTCCCTTGATATTTTCTCTTTTTTAATCTGAAATATGAAAATGTGCTTTATTTTTATTTTATTTTGTCTTTTTTCAATAAAAAATTTCAAAATAACCTTGTTTCCCTTGATATTTTCTCTTTTTTAATCTGAAATATGAAAATGTGCTTTTTTTTCATCTTATTTTGTCTTTTTTCAATAAAAAATTTCAAAATAACCTGGTTTAATTTGATATTTTCTCTTTTTTTAATCTGAAATATGAAAATGTGCTTTTTTTTCATCTTATTTTGTCTTTTTTCAATAAAAAATTTCAAAATAACCTTGTTTCCCTTGATATTTTCTCTTTTTAATCTGAAATATGAAAATGTGCTTTTTTTTCATCTTATTTTGTCTTTTTTCAATAAAAAATTTCAAAATAACCTTGTTTCCCTTGATATTTTCTCTTTTTTAATCTGAAATATAAAAATGTGCTTTTTTTTCATCTTATTTTGTCTTTTTTCAATAAAAAATTACAAAATAACCTTGTTTCCTTTGATATTTTCTCTTTTTAATCTGAAATATGAAAATGTGATTTATTTTTATCTTATTTTGTCTTTTTTCAATAAAAAATTTCAAAAAAACCTTGTTTCCCATGATATTTTCTCTTTTTTAATCTGAAATATGAAAATGTGCTTTATTTTCATCTTATTTTGTCTTTTTTTCAATAAAAAATTTCAAAATAACCTTGTTTCCCTTGATATTTTCTCTTTTTTAATCTGAAATATGAAAATGTGCTTTATTTTCATTTTATTTTGTCTTTTTTCAATAAAAATTTCAAAATAACCTTGTTTCCCTTGATATTTTCTCTTTTTTTAATCTGAAATATGAAAATGTGCTTTTTTTTCATCTCATTTTGTCTTTTTTCAATAAAAAATTTCAAAATAACCTTGTTTCCTTTGATATTTTCTCTTTTTTTAATCTGAAATATGAAAATGTGCTTTATTTTCATCTTATTTTGTCTTTTTTCAATAAAAAATTTCAAAATAACCTTGTTTCCCTTGATATTTTCTCTTTTTTAATCTGAAATATGAAAATGTGCTTTATTTTCTTTTTATTTTGTCTTTTTTCAATAAAAAATTTCAAAATAACCTTGTTTCCCTTGATATTTTCTCTTTTTTTAATCTGAAATATGAAAATGTGCTTTTTTTCATCTTATTTTGTCTTTTTTCAATAAAAAATTTCAAAATAACCTTGTTTCCCTTGATATTTTCTCTTTTTTAATCTGAAATGTGAAAATGTGCTTTATTTTCATCTTATTTTGTCTTTTTTCAATAAAAAATTTCAAAATAACCTTGTTTCCCTTGATATTTTCTCGTTTTTAATCTTAAATATGAAAATTTGCTTTTTTTTCATCTTATTTTGTTTTTTTCAATAAAAAATTTCAAAATAACCTTGTTTCACTTGATATTTTCTCGTTTTTAATCTTAAATATGAAAATTTGCTCTTTTTTCATCTTATTTTGTTTTTTTCAATAAAAAAATTCAAAATAACCTTGTTTCCCTTGATATTTTCTCTTTTTTAATCTTAAATATGAATATGTACTTTTTTGTCATCTTATTTTGTCTTTTTTCAATAAAAAATTTCAAAAAAACCTTGTTTCCCTTGATATTTTCTCTTTTTTAATCTGAAATATGAAAATGTGCTTTTTTTCATTTTATTTTGTCTTTTTTCAATAAAAAATTTCAAAATAACCTTCTTTCCCTTGATATTTCTCTTTTGTAATCTGAAATATGAAAATGTGCTTTATTTTCATCTTATTTTGTCTTTTTTCAATAAAAAATTTCAAAAAAACCTTGTTTCCCATGATATTTTCTCTTTTTTAATCTGAAATATGAAAATGTGCTTTATTTTCATCTTATTTTGTCTTTTTTCAATAAAAAATTTCAAAATAACCTTGTTTCCCTTGATATTTTCTCTTTTTTAATCTGAAATATGAAAATGTGCTCTATTTTCTTTTTATTTTGTCTTTTTTCAATAAAAAATTTCAAAATAACCTTGTTTCCCTTGATATTTTCTCTTTTTTAATCTGAAATATGAAAATGTGCTTTTTTTCATCTTATTTTGTCTTTTTTCAATAAAAAATTTCAAAATAACCTTGTTTCCCTTGATATTTTCTCTTTTTTAATCTGAAATATGAAAATGTGCTTTATTTTCATCTTATTTTGTCTTTTTTCAATAAAAAATTTCAAAACAACCTTGTTTCCCATGATATTTTCTCTTTTTTAATCTGAAATATGAAAATGTGATTTATTTTCATCTTATTTTGTCTTTTTTCAATAAAAAATTTCAAAAAAACCTTCTTTCCCATGATATTTTCTCTTTTTTAATCGGAAATATGAAAATGTGCTTTATTTTCATCTTATTTTTGTCTTTTTTTAAATAAAAAATTTCAAAATAACCTTGTTTCCCTTGATATTTTCTTTTTTTAATCTGAAATATGAAAATGTGCTTTTTTTTCATTTTCTTTTGTCTTTTTCAATAAAAAATTTCAAAATAACCTTCTTTCCCTTGATATTTTCTCTTTTTTAATCTGAAATATGAAAATGTGATTTATTTTCATCTTATTTTGTCTTTTTTCAATAAAAAATTTCAAAATGACCTTGTTTCACTTGATATTTTCTCGTTTTTAATCTTAAATATGAAAATTTGCTCTTTTTTCATCTTATTTTGTTTTTTTCAATAAAAAAATTCAAAATAACCTTGTTTCCCTTGATATTTTCTCTTTTTTAATCTTAAATATGAATATGTACTTTTTTGTCATCTTATTTTGTCTTTTTTCAATAAAAAATTTCAAAAAAACCTTGTTTCCCTTGATATTTTCTCTTTTTTAATCTGAAATATGAAAATGTGCTTTTTTTCATTTTATTTTGTCTTTTTTCAATAAAAAATTTCAAAATAACCTTCTTTCCCTTGATATTTCTCTTTTGTAATCTGAAATATGAAAATGTGCTTTATTTTCATCTTATTTTGTCTTTTTTCAATAAAAAATTTCAAAAAAACCTTGTCTCCCATGATATTTTCTCTTTTTTAATCTGAACTATGAAAATGTGCTTTATTTTCATCTTATTTTGTCTTTTTTTCAATAAAAAATTTCAAAATAACCTTGTTTCCTTTGATATTTTCTCTTTTTTAATCTGAAATATGAAAATGTGGTTTATTTTCATTTTATTTTGTCTTTTTTCAATAAAAAATTTCAAAATAACCTTGTTTCCCTTGATATTTTCTCTTTTTTAATCTGAAATATGAAAATGTGCTTTTTTTTCATCTTATTTTGTCTTTTTTCAATAAAAAATTTCAAAATAACCTTCTTTCCCTTGATATTTCTCTTTTGTAATCTGAAATATGAAAATGGGCTTTTTTTTCATTTTATTTTGTCTTTTTCAATAAAAAATTTCAAAATAACCTTCTTTCCCTTGATATTTTCTCTTTTTTAATGTGAAATAGGAAAATGTGATTTATTTTCATCTTATTTTGTCTTTTGTCAATAAAAAATTTCAAAATAACCTTGTTTCCCTTGATATTTTCTCTTTTTAATCTGAAATATGAAAATGTGATTTATTTTTATCTTACTTTGTCTTTTTTCAATAAAAAATTTCAAAAAAAACCTTGTTTCCCATGATATTTTCTCTTTTTTAATCTGAACTATGAAAATGTGCTTTATTTTCATCTTATTTTGTCTTTTTTCAATGAAAAATTTCAAAATAACCTTGTTTCCCTTGATATTTTCTCTTTTTTAATCTGAAATATGAAAATGTGGTTTATTTTCATTTTATTTTGTCTTTTTTCAATAAAAAATTTCAAAATAACCTTGTTTCCCTTGATATTTTCTCTTTTTTTAATCTGAAATATGAAAATGTGCTTTTTTTTTCATCTTATTTTGTCTTTTTTCAATAAAAAATTTCAAAATAACCTTGTTTCCCTTGATATTTTCTCTTTTTAATCTGAAATATGAAAATGTGATTTATTTTTATCTTATTTTGTCTTTTTTCAATAAAAGATTTCAAAAAATCCTTGTTTCCCATATTTTCTCTTTTTTAATCTGAAATATGAAAATGTGCTTTATTTTCATCTTATTTTGTCTTTTTTTCAAAAAAAATTTCAAAATAACCTTGTTTCCCTTGATATTTTCTCTTTTTTAATCTGAAATATGAAAATGTGCTTTATTTTTATTTTATTTTGTCTTTTTTCAATAAAAAATTTCAAAATAACCTTGTTTCCCTTGATATTTTCTCTTTTTTAATCTGAAATATGAAAATGTGCTTTTTTTTCATCTTATTTTGTCTTTTTTCAATAAAAAACTCAAAATAACCTTGTTTCCCTTGATATTTTCTCTTTCTTAATCTGAAATATAAAAATGTGCTTTTTTTTCATCTTATTTTGTCTTTTTTCAGTAAAAAATTTCAAAATAACCTTGTTTCCCTTGATATTTTCTCTTTTTAATCTGAAATATGAAAATGTGCTTTTTTTTCATCTTATTTTGTCTTTTTTCAATAAAAAATTTCAAAATAACCTTGTTTCCCTTGATATTTTCTCTGTTTTAATCTGAAATATAAAAATGTGCTTTTTTTTCATCTTATTTTGTCTTTTTTCAATAAAAAATTACAAAATAACCTTGTTTCCTTTGATATTTTCTCTTTTTAATCTGAAATATGAAAATGTGATTTATTTTTATCTTATTTTGTCTTTTTTCAATAAAAAATTTCAAAAAAACCTTGTTTCCCATGATATTTTCTCTTTTTTAATCTGAAATATGAAAATGTGCTTTATTTTCATCTTATTTTGTCTTTTTTTTCAATAAAAAATTTCAAAATAACCTTGTTTCCCTTGATATTTTCTCTTTTTTTAATCTGAAATATGAAAATGTGCTTTATTTTCATTTTATTTTGTCTTTTTTCAATAAAAATTTCAAAATAACCTTGTTTCCCTTGATATTTTCTCTTTTTTAATCTGAAATATGAAAATGTGCTTTTTTTTCATCTTATTTTGTCTTTTTTCAATAAAAAATTTCAAAATAACCTTGTTTCCTTTGATATTTTCTATTTTTTAATCTGAAATATGAAAATGTGCTTTATTTTCATCTTATTTTGTCTTTTTTCAATAAAAAATTTCAAAATAACCTTGTTTCCCTTGATATTTTCTCTTTTTTAATCTGAAATATGAAAATGTGCTTTATTTTCTTTTTATTTTGTCTTTTTTCAATAAAAAATTTCAAAATAACCTTGTTTCCCTTGATATTTTCTCTTTTTTTAATCTGAAATATGAAAATGTGCTTTTTTTCATCTTATTTTGTCTTTTTTCAATAAAAAATTTCAAAATAACCTTGTTTCCCTTGATATTTTCTCTTTTTTAATCTGAAATGTGAAAATGTGCTTTATTTTCATCTTATTTTGTCTTTTTTCAATAAAAAATTTCAAAATAACCTTGTTTCACTTGATATTTTCTCGTTTTTAATCTTAAATATGAAAATTTGCTTTTTTTTCATCTTATTTTGTTTTTTTCAATAAAAAATTTCAAAATAACCTTGTTTCACTTGATATTCTCTCGTTTTTAATCTTAAATATGAAAATTTGCTTTTTTTTCATCTTATTTTGTTTTTTTCAATAAAAAAATTCAAAATAACCTTGTTTCCCTTGATATTTTCTCTTTTTTAATCTTAAATATGAATATGTACTTTTTTGTCATCTTATTTTGTCTTTTTTCAATAAAAAATTTCAAAAAAACCTTGTTTCCCTTGATATTTTCTCTTTTTTAATCTGAAATATGAAAATGTGCTTTTTTTCATTTTATTTTGTCTTTTTTCAATAAAAAATTTCAAAATAACCTTCTTTCCCTTGATATTTCTCTTTTGTAATCTGAAATATGAAAATGTGCTTTATTTTCATCTTATTTTGTCTTTTTTCAATAAAAAATTTCAAAAAAACCTTGTTTCCCATGATATTTTCTCTTTTTTAATCTGAAATATGAAAATGTACTTTATTTTCATCTTATTTTGTCTTTTTTCAATAAAAAACTTCAAAAAAACCTTGTTTCCCATGATATTTTCTCTTTTTTAATCTGAAATATGAAAATGTGCTTTTTTTTCATTTTATTTTGTCTTTTTTCAATAAAAAATTTCAAAATAACCTTCTTTCCCTTGATATTTTCTCTTTTTTAATCTGAAATATGAAAATGTACTTTATTTTCATCTTATTTTGTCTTTTTTCAATAAAAAACTTCAAAAAAACCTTGTTTCCCATGATATTTTCTCTTTTTTAATCTGAAATATGAAAATGTGCTTTTTTTCATCTTATTTTGTCTTTTTTCAATAAAAAATTTCAAAATAACCTTGTTTCCCTTGATATTTTCTCTTTTTTAATCTGAAATATGAAAATGTGGTTTATTTTCATTTTATTTTGTCTTTTTTCAATAAAAAATTTCAAAATAACCTTGTTTCCCTTGATATTTTCTCTTTTTTAATCTGAAATGTGAAAATGTGCTTTATTTTCATCTTATTTTGTCTTTTTTCAATAAAAAATTTCAAAATAACCTTGTTTCACTTGATATTTTCTCGTTTTTAATCTTAAATATGAAAATTTGCTTTTTTTTCATCTTATTTTGTTTTTTTCAATAAAAAATTTCAAAATAACCTTGTTTCACTTGATATTTTCTCGTTTTTAATCTTAAATATGAAAATTTGCTTTTTTTCATCTTATTTTGTTTTTTTCAATAAAAAAATTCAAAATAACCTTGTTTCCCTTGATATTTTCTCTTTTTTAATCTTAAATATGAATATGTACTTTTTTGTCATCTTATTTTGTCTTTTTTCAATAAAAAATTTCAAAAAAACCTTGTTTCCCTTGATATTTTCTCTTTTTTAATCTGAAATATGAAAATGTGCTTTTTTTCATTTTATTTTGTCTTTTTTCAATAAAAAATTTCAAAATAACCTTCTTTCCCTTGATATTTCTCTTTTGTAATCTGAAATATGAAAATGTGCTTTATTTTCATCTTATTTTGTCTTTTTTCAATAAAAAATTTCAAAAAAACCTTGTTTCCCATGATATTTTCTCTTTTTTAATCTGAAATATGAAAATGTACTTTATTTTCATCTTATTTTGTCTTTTTTCAATAAAAAACTTCAAAAAAACCTTGTTTCCCATGATATTTTCTCTTTTTTAATCTGAAATATGAAAATGTGCGTTTTTTTCATTTTATTTTGTCTTTTTTCAATAAAAAATTTCAAAATAACCTTCTTTCCCTTGATATTTTCTCTTTTTTTAATCTGAAATATGAAAATGTACTTTATTTTCATCTTATTTTGTCTTTTTTCAATAAAAAACTTCAAAAAAACCTTGTTTCCCTGATATTTTCTCTTTTTTAATCTGAAATATGAAAATGTGCTTTTTTTCATCTTATTTTGTCTTTTTTCAATAAAAAGTTTCAAAATAACCTTGTTTCCCTTGATATTTTCTCTTTTTTAATCTGAAATATGAAAATGTGGTTTCTTTTCATTTTATTTTGTCTTTTTTCAATAAAAAATTTCAAAATAACCTTGTTTCCCTTGATATTTTCTCTTTTTTAATCTGAAATATGAAAATGTGCTTTATTTTCATCTTATTTTGTCTTTTTTCAATAAAAAATTTCAAAATAACCTTGTTTCCCTTGATATTTTCTCTTTTTAATCTGAAATATGAAAATGTGATTTATTTTTATCTTATTTTGTCTTTTTTCAATAAAAGATTTCAAAAAAACCTTGTTTCCCATGATATTTTCTCTTTTTTAATCTGAAATATAAAAATGTGCTTTTTTTTCATCTTATTTTCTCTTTTTTCAATAAAAAATTTCAAAATAACCTTTTTTTCCCTTGATATTTTCTCTTTTTAATCTGAAATATGAAAATGTGCTTTTTTTTCATCTTATTTTGTCTTTTTTCTATAAAAAATTTCAAAATAACCTTGTTTCCCTTGATATTTTCTCTTTTTTAATCTGAAATATAAAAATGTGCTTTTTTTTCATCTTATTTTGTCTTTTTTCAATAAAAAATTACAAAATAACCTTGTTTCCTTTGATATTTTCTCTTTTTAATCTGAAATATGAAAATGTGATTTATTTTCATCTTATTTTGTCTTTTTTCAATAAAAAATTTCAAGAAAACCTTGTTTCCCATGATATTTTCTCTTTTTTAATCTGAAATATGAAAATGTGCTTTATTTTCATCTTATTTTGTCTTTTTTCAATAAAAAATTTCAAAATAACCTTGTTTCCCTTGATATTTTCTCTTTTTAATCTGAAATATGAAAATGTGCTTTTTTTCATCTTATTTTGTCTTTTTTCAATAAAAAATTTCAAAATAACCTTGTTTCCCTTGATATTTTCTCTTTTTTAATCTGAAATATGAAAATGTGCTTTATTTTTATTTTATTTTGTCTTTTTTCAATAAAAATTTCAAAATAACCTTGTTTCCCTTGATATTTTCTCTTTTTTTAATCTGAAATATGAAAATGTGCTTTTTTTTCATCTTATTTTGTCTTTTTTCAATAAAAAACTCAAAATAACCTTGTTTCCCTTGATATTTTCTCTTTTTTAATCTGAAATATAAAAATGTGCTTTTTTTTCATCTTATTTTGTCTTTTTTCAATAAAAAATTTCAAAATAACCTTGTTTCCCTTGATATTTTCTCTTTTTAATCTGAAATATGAAAATGTGCTTTTTTTTTCATCTTATTTTGTCTTTTTTCAATAAAAAATTTCAAAATAACCTTGTTTCCCTTGATATTTTCTCTTTTTTAATCTGAAATATAAAAATGTGCTTTTTTTTCATCTTATTTTGTCTTTTTTCAATAAAAAATTACAAAATAACCTTGTTTCCTTTGATATTTTCTCTTTTTAATCTGAAATATGAAAATGTGATTTATTTTTATCTTATTTTGTCTTTTTTCAATAAAAAATTTCAAAAAAACCTTGTTTCCCATGATATTTTCTCTTTTTTAATCTTAAATATGAAAATGTGCTTTGTTTTCATCTTATTTTGTCTTTTTTTCAATAAAAAATTTCAAAATAACCTTGTTTCCCTTGATATTTTCTCTTTTTTAATCTGAAATATGAAAATGTGCTTTATTTTCATTTTATTTTGTCTTTTTTCAATAAAAATTTCAAAATAACCTTGTTTCCCTTGATATTTTCTCTTTTTTAATCTGAAATATGAAAATGTGCTTTTTTTTCATCTTATTTTGTCTTTTTTCAATAAAAAATTTCAAAATAACCTTGTTTCCTTTGATATTTTCTATTTTTTAATCTGAAATATGAAAATGTGCTTTATTTTCATCTTATTTTGTCTTTTTTTCAATAAAAAATTTCAAAATAACCTTGTTTCCCTTGATATTTTCTCTTTTTTAATCTGAAATATGAAAATGTGCTTTATTTTCTTTTTATTTTGTCTTTTTTCAATAAAAAATTTCAAAATAACCTTGTTTCCCTTGATATTTTTCTCTTTTTTAATCTGAAATATGAAAATGTGCTTTTTTTCATCTTATTTTGTCTTTTTTCAATAAAAAATTTCAAAATAACCTTGTTTCCCTTGATATTTTCTCTTTTTTAATCTGAAATGTGAAAATGTGCTTTATTTTCATCTTATTTTGTCTTTTTTCAATAAAAAATTTCAAAATAACCTTGTTTCACTTGATATTTTCTCGTTTTTAATCTTAAATATGAAAATTTGCTTTTTTTTCATCTTATTTTGTTTTTTTCAATAAAAAAATTCAAAATAACCTTGTTTCCCTTGATATTTTCTCTTTTTTAATCTTAAATATGAATATGTACTTTTTTGTCATCTTATTTTGTCTTTTTTCAATAAAAAATTTCAAAAAAACCTTGTTTCCCTTGATATTTTCTCTTTTTTAATCTGAAATATGAAAATGTGCTTTTTTTCATTTTATTTTGTCTTTTTTCAATAAAAAATTTCAAAATAACCTTATTTCCCTTGATATTTCTCTTTTGTAATCTGAAATATGAAAATGTGCTTTATTTTCATCTTATTTTGTCTTTTTTCAATAAAAAATTTCAAAAAAACCTTGTTTCCCATGATATTTTCTCTTTTTTAATCTGAAATATGAAAATGTGCTTTATTTTCATCTTATTTTGTCTTTTTTCAATAAAAAATTTCAAAATAACCTTGTTTCCCTTGATATTTTCTCTTTTTTAATCTGAAATATGAAAATGTGCTCTATTTTCTTTTTATTTTGTCTTTTTTCAATAAAAAATTTCAAAATAACCTTGTTTCCCTTGATATTTTCTCTTTTTTAATCTGAAATATGAAAATGTGCTTTTTTTCATCTTATTTTGTCTTTTTTCAATAAAAAATTTCAAAATAACCTTGTTTCCCTTGATATTTTCTCTTTTTTAATCTGAAATATGAAAATGTGGTTTATTTTCATTTTATTTTGTCTTTTTTCAATAAAAACTTTCAAAATAACCTTGTTTCCCTTGATATTTTCTCTTTTTTAATCTGAAATATGAAAATGTGCTTTATTTTCATCTTATTTTGTCTTTTTTCAATAAAAAATTTCAAAATAACCTTGTTTCCCTTGATATTTTCTCTTTTTAATCTGAAATATGAAAATGTGATTTATTTTTATCTTATTTTGTCTTTTTTCAATAAAAGATTTCAAAAAAACCTTGTTTCCCATGATATTTTCTCTTTTTTAATCTGAAATATGAAAATGTGCTTTATTTTCATCTTATTTTGTCTTTTTTTCAATAAAAAATTTCAAAATAACCTTGTTTCCCTTGATATTTTCTCTTTTTTAATCTGAAATATGAAAATGTGCTTTTTTTTCATCTTATTTTGTCTTTTTTCAATAAAAAACTCAAAATAACCTTGTTTCCCTTGATATTTTCTCTTTTTTAATCTGAAATATAAAAATGTGCTTTTTTTTCATCTTATTTTGTCTTTTTTCAATAAAAAATTTCAAAATAACCTTGTTTCCCTTGATATTTTCTCTTTTTAATCTGAAATATGAAAATGTGCTTTTTTTTCATCTTATTTTGTCTTTTTTCAATAAAAAATTTCAAAATAACCTTGTTTCCCTTGATATTTTCTCTTATTTAATCTGAAATATAAAAATGTGCTTTTTTTTCATCTTATTTTGTCTTTTTTCAAAAAAAATTACAAAATAACCTTGTTTCCTTTGATATTTTCTCTTTTTAATCTGAAATATGAAAATGTGATTTATTTTTATCTTATTTTGTCTTTTTTCAATAAAAAATTTCAAAAAAACCTTGTTTCCCATGATATTTTCTCTTTTTTAATCTGAAATATGAAAATGTGCTTTTTTTTCATCTTATTTTGTCTTTTTTCAATAAAAAATTTCAAAATAACCTTGTTTCCCTTGATATTTTCTCTTTTTTTAATCTGAAATATGAAAATGTGCTTTTTTTCATCTTATTTTGTCTTTTTTCAATAAAAAATTTCAAAATAACCTTGTTTCCCTTGATATTTTCTCTTTTTTAATCTGAAATGTGAAAATGTGCTTCATTTTCATCTTATTTTGTCTTTTTTCAATAAAAAATTTCAAAATAACCTTGTTTCACTTGATATTTTCTCGTTTTTAATCTTAAATATGAAAATTTGCTTTTTTTTTCATCTTATTTTGTTTTTTTCAATAAAAAAATTCAAAATAACCTTGTTTCCCTTGATATTTTCTCTTTTTTAATCTTAAATATGAATATGTACTTTTTTGTCATCTTATTTTGTCTTTTTTCAATAAAAAATTTCAAAAAAACCTTGGTTCCCTTGATATTTTCTCTTTTTTTAATCTGAAATATGAAAATGTGCTTTTTTTTCATTTTATTTTGTCTTTTTTCAATAAAAAATTTCAAAATAACCTTCTTTCCCTTCATATTTTCTCTTTTGTAATCTGAAATATGAAAATGTACTTTATTTTCATCTTATTTTGTCTTTTTTCAATAAAAAACTTCAAAAAAACCTTGTTTCCCTTAATATTTTCTCTTTTTTTAATCTGAAATAGGAAAATGTGATTTATTTTCATCTTATTTTGTCTTTTGTCAATAAAAAATTTCAAAATAACCTTGTTTCCCTTGATATTTTCTCTTTTTAATCTGAAATATGAAAATGTGATTTATTTTCATTTTATTTTGTATTTTTTCAATAAAAAATACAAAATAACCTTGTTTCCCTTGATATTTTCTCTTTTTTAATCTGAAATATGAAAATGTGCTTTATTTTCATCTTATTTTGTCTTTTTTCAATAAAAAATTTCAAAATAACCTTGTTTCCCTTGATATTTTCTCTTTTTTAATCTGAAATATGAAAATGTCGTTTATTTTCATTTTATTTTGTCTTTTTTCAATAAAAAATTTCAAAATAACCTTGTTTCCCTTGATATTTTCTCTTTTTTAATCTGAAATATGAAAATGTGGTTTATTTTCATTTTATTTTGTCTTTTTTCAATAAAAAATTTCAAAATAACCTTGTTTCCCTTGATATTTTCTCTTTTTTAATCTGAAATATGAAAATGTGCTTTTTTTTCATTTTATTTTGTCTTTTTTCAATAAAAAATTTCAAAATAACCTTGTTTCCCTTGATATTTTCTCTTTTTAATCTGAAATATGAAAATGTGATTTATTTTCGTCTTATTCTGTCTTTTTTCAATAAATAATTTCAAAATAACCTTCTTTCCCTTGATATTTCTCTTTTGTAATCTGAAATATGAAAATGTGCTTTATTTTCATCTTATTTTGTCTTTTTTCAATAAAAAATTTCAAAAAAACCTTGTTTCCCATGATATTTTCTCTTTTTTAATCTGAAATATGAAAATGTGCTTTATTTTCATCTTATTTTGTCTTTTTTCAATAAAAAATTTCAAAATAACCTTGTTTCCCTTGATATTTTCTCTTTTTTAATCTGAAATAAGAAAATGTGCTTTATTTTCTTTTTATTTTGTCTTTTTTCAATAAAAAATTTCAAAATAACCTTGTTTCCCTTGATATTTTCTCTTTTTTAATCTGAAATGTGAAAATGTGCTTTATTTTCATCTTATTTTGTCTTTTTTCAATAAAAAATTTCAAAATAACCTTGTTTCACTTGATATTTTCTCGTTTTTAATCTTAAATATGAAAATTTGCTTTTTTTTCATCTTATTTTGTTTTTTTCAATAAAAAAATTCAAAATAACCTTGTTTCCCTTGATATTTTCTCTTTTTTAATCTTAAATATGAATATGTACTTTTTTGTCATCTTATTTTGTCTTTTTTCAATAAAAAATTTCAAAAAAACCTTGTTTCCCTTGATATTTTCTTTTTTTAATCTGAAATATGAAAATGTGCTTTTTTTTCATTTTATTTTGTCTTTTTCAATAAAAAATTTCAAAATAACCTTCTTTCCCTTGATATTTTCTCTTTTTTAATCTGAAATAGGAAAATGTGATTTATTTTCATCTTATTTTGTCTTTTGTCAATAAAAAATTTCAAAATAACCTTGTTTCCCATGATATTTTCTCTTTTTTAATCTGAACTATGAAAATGTGCTTTATTTTCATCTTATTTTGTCGTTTTTTCAATAAGAAATTTCAAAATAACCTTGTTTCCCTTGATATTTTCTCTTTTTTAATCTGAACTATGAAAATGTGGATTATTTTCATTTTATTTTGTCTTTTTTCAATAAAAAATTTCAAAATAACCTTGTTTCCCTTGATATTTTCTCTTTTTTAATCTGAAATATCAAAATGTGCTTTTTTTTCATCTTATTTTGTCTTTTTTCAATAAAAAATTTCAAAATAACCTTGTTTCCCTTGATATTTTCTCTTTTTAATCTGAAATATGAAAATGTGATTTATTTTTATCTTATTTTGTCTTTTTTCAATAAAAGATTTCAAAAAAACCTTGTTTCCCATGATATTTTCTCTTTTTTAATCTGAAATATGAAAATGTGCTTTATTTTCATGTTATTTT
Source organism: Ascarosepion bandense (assembly GCA_037127315.1). Classification (NCBI taxonomy): domain Eukaryota; kingdom Metazoa; phylum Mollusca; class Cephalopoda; order Sepiida; family Sepiidae; genus Ascarosepion; species Ascarosepion bandense. The sequence continues at coordinate 99,484 of JBBBDQ010031958.1, forward strand.
GTTTTTTTCAATAAAAAATTCAAAATAACCTTGTTTCCCTTGATATTTTTCTCTTTTTTAATCTTAAATATGAATATGTACTTTTTTGTCATCTTATTTTGTCTTTTTTCAATAAAAAATTTCAAAAAAACCTTGGTTCCCTTGATATTTTCTCTTTTTTAATCTGAAATATGAAAATGTGCTTTTTTTTCATTTTATTTTGTCTTTTTTCAATAAAAAATTTCAAAATAACCTTCTTTCCCTTCATATTTTCTCTTTTGTAATCTGAAATATGAAAATGTACTTTATTTTCATCTTATTTTGTCTTTTTTCAATAAAAAACTTCAAAAAAACCTTGTTTCCCTTAATATTTTTCTCTTTTTTTAATCTGAAATAGGAAAATGTGATTTATTTTCATCTTATTTTGTCTTTTGTCAATAAAAAATTTCAAAATAACCTTGTTTCCCTTGATATTTTCTCTTTTTAATCTGAAATATGAAAATGTGATTTATTTTCATTTTATTTTGTATTTTTTCAATAAAAAATACAAAATAACCTTGTTTCCCTTGATATTTTTCTCTTTTTTAATCTGAAATATGAAAATGTGCTTTATTTTCATCTTATTTTGTCTTTTTTCAATAAAAAATTTCAAAATAACCTTGTTTCCCTTGATATTTTCTCTTTTTTAATCTGAAATATGAAAATGTCGTTTATTTTCATTTTATTTTGTCTTTTTTCAATAAAAAATTTCAAAATAACCTTGTTTCCCTTGATATTTTCTCTTTTTTAATCTGAAATATGAAAATGTGGTTTATTTTCATTTTATTTTGTCTTTTTTCAATAAAAAATTTCAAAATAACCTTGTTTCCCTTGATATTTTCTCTTTTTTAATCTGAAATATGAAAATGTGCTTTTTTTTCATTTTATTTTGTCTTTTTTCAATAAAAAATTTCAAAATAACCTTGTTTCCCTTGATATTTTCTCTTTTTTAATCTGAAATATGAAAATGTGCTTTTTTTTCATTTTATTTTGTCTTTTTTCAATAAAAAATTTCAAAATAACCTTGTTTCCCTTGATATTTTCTCTTTTTAATCTGAAATATGAAAATGTGATTTATTTTCGTCTTATTCTGTCTTTTTTCAATAAATAATTTCAAAATAACCTTCTTTCCCTTGATATTTCTCTTTTGTAATCTGAAATATGAAAATGTGCTTTATTTTCATCTTATTTTGTCTTTTTTCAATAAAAAATTTCAAAAAAACCTTGTTTCCCATGATATTTTCTCTTTTTTAATCTGAAATATGAAAATGTGCTTTATTTTCATCTTATTTTGTCTTTTTTCAATAAAAAATTTCAAAATAACCTTGTTTCCCTTGATATTTTCTCTTTTTTAATCTGAAATAAGAAAATGTGCTTTATTTTCTTTTTATTTTGTCTTTTTTCAATAAAAAATTTCAAAATAACCTTGTTTCCCTTGATATTTTCTCTTTTTTAATCTGAAATGTGAAAATGTGCTTTATTTTCATCTTATTTTGTCTTTTTTCAATAAAAAATTTCAAAATAACCTTGTTTCACTTGATATTTTCTCGTTTTTAATCTTAAATATGAAAATTTGCTTTTTTTTCATCTTATTTTGTTTTTTTCAATAAAAAAATTCAAAATAACCTTGTTTCCCTTGATATTTTCTCTTTTTTAATCTTAAATATGAATATGTACTTTTTTGTCATCTTATTTTGTCTTTTTTCAATAAAAAATTTCAAAAAAACCTTGTTTCCCTTGATATTTTCTTTTTTTAATCTGAAATATGAAAATGTGCTTTTTTTTCATTTTATTTTGTCTTTTTCAATAAAAAATTTCAAAATAACCTTCTTTCCCTTGATATTTTCTCTTTTTTAATCTGAAATAGGAAAATGTGATTTATTTTCATCTTATTTTGTCTTTTGTCAATAAAAAATTTCAAAATAACCTTGTTTCCCATGATATTTTCTCTTTTTTAATCTGAACTATGAAAATGTGCTTTATTTTCATCTTATTTTGTCGTTTTTTCAATAAGAAATTTCAAAATAACCTTGTTTCCCTTGATATTTTCTCTTTTTTAATCTGAACTATGAAAATGTGGATTATTTTCATTTTATTTTGTCTTTTTTCAATAAAAAATTTCAAAATAACCTTGTTTCCCTTGATATTTTCTCTTTTTTAATCTGAAATATCAAAATGTGCTTTTTTTTCATCTTATTTTGTCTTTTTTCAATAAAAAATTTCAAAATAACCTTGTTTCCCTTGATATTTTCTCTTTTTAATCTGAAATATGAAAATGTGATTTATTTTTATCTTATTTTGTCTTTTTTCAATAAAAGATTTCAAAAAAACCTTGTTTCCCATGATATTTTCTCTTTTTTAATCTGAAATATGAAAATGTGCTTTATTTTCATGTTATTTTGTTTTTTTCAATAAAAAAATTCAAAATAACCTTGTTTCCCTTGATATTTTCTCTTTTTTAATCTTAAATATGAATATGTACTTTTTTGTCATCTTATTTTGTCTTTTTTCAATAAAAAATTTCAAAAAAACCTTGGTTCCCTTGATATTTTCTCTTTTTTAATCTGAAATATGAAAATGTGCTTTTTTTTCATTTTATTTTGTCTTTTTTCAATAAAAAATTTCAAAATAACCTTCTTTCCCTTCATATTTTCTCTTTTGTAATCTGAAATATGAAAATGTACTTTATTTTCATCTTATTTTGTCTTTTTTCAATAAAAAACTTCAAAAAAACCTTGTTTCCCTTAATATTTTCTCTTTTTTAATCTGAAATAGGAAAATGTGATTTATTTTCATCTTATTTTGTCTTTTGTCAATAAAAAATTTCAAAATAACCTTGTTTCCCTTGATATTTTCTCTTTTTAATCTGAAATATGAAAATGTGATTTATTTTCATTTTATTTTGTATTTTTTCAATAAAAAATACAAAATAACCTTGTTTCCCTTGATATTTTCTCTTTTTTAATCTGAAATATGAAAATGTGCTTTATTTTCATCTTATTTTGTCTTTTTTCAATAAAAAATTTCAAAATAACCTTGTTTCCCTTGATATTTTCTCTTTTTTAATCTGAAATATGAAAATGTCGTTTATTTTCATTTTATTTTGTCTTTTTTCAATAAAAAATTTCAAAATAACCTTGTTTCCCTTGATATTTTCTCTTTTTTAATCTGAAATATGAAAATGTGGTTTATTTTCATTTTATTTTGTCTTTTTTCAATAAAAAATTTCAAAATAACCTTGTTTCCCTTGATATTTTCTCTTTTTTAATCTGAAATATGAAAATGTGCTTTTTTTTCATTTTATTTTGTCTTTTTTCAATAAAAAATTTCAAAATAACCTTGTTTCCCTTGATATTTTCTCTTTTTAATCTGAAATATGAAAATGTGATTTATTTTCGTCTTATTCTGTCTTTTTTCAATAAATAATTTCAAAATAACCTTCTTTCCCTTGATATTTCTCTTTTGTAATCTGAAATATGAAAATGTGCTTTATTTTCATCTTATTTTGTCTTTTTTCAATAAAAAATTTCAAAAAAACCTTGTTTCCCATGATATTTTCTCTTTTTTAATCTGAAATATGAAAATGTGCTTTATTTTCATCTTATTTTGTCTTTTTTCAATAAAAAATTTCAAAATAACCTTGTTTCCCTTGATATTTTCTCTTTTTTAATCTGAAATAAGAAAATGTGCTTTATTTTCTTTTTATTTTGTCTTTTTTCAATAAAAAAATTCAAAATAACCTTGTTTCCCTTGATATTTTCTCTTTTTTAATCTGAAATGTGAAAATGTGCTTTATTTTCATCTTATTTTGTCTTTTTTCAATAAAAAATTTCAAAATAACCTTGTTTCACTTGATATTTTCTCGTTTTTAATCTTAAATATGAAAATTTGCTTTTTTTTCATCTTATTTTGTTTTTTTCAATAAAAAAATTCAAAATAACCTTGTTTCCCTTGATATTTTCTCTTTTTTAATCTTAAATATGAATATGTACTTTTTTGTCATCTTATTTTGTCTTTTTTCAATAAAAAATTTCAAAAAAACCTTGTTTCCCTTGATATTTTCTTTTTTTAATCTGAAATATGAAAATGTGCTTTTTTTTCATTTTATTTTGTCTTTTTCAATAAAAAATTTCAAAATAACCTTCTTTCCCTTGATATTTTCTCTTTTTTAATCTGAAATAGGAAAATGTGATTTATTTTCATCTTATTTTGTCTTTTGTCAATAAAAAATTTCAAAATAACCTTGTTTCCCATGATATTTTCTCTTTTTTAATCTGAACTATGAAAATGTGCTTTATTTTCATCTTATTTTGTCGTTTTTTCAATAAGAAATTTCAAAATAACCTTGTTTCCCTTGATATTTTCTCTTTTTTAATCTGAAATATGAAAATGTGGATTATTTTCATTTTATTTTGTCTTTTTTCAATAAAAAATTTCAAAATAACCTTGTTTCCCTTGATATTTTCTCTTTTTTAATCTGAAATATCAAAATGTGCTTTTTTTTCATCTTATTTTGTCTTTTTTCAATCAAAAATTTCAAAATAACCTTGTTTCCCTTGATATTTTCTCTTTTTAATCTGAAATATGAAAATGTGATTTATTTTTATCTTATTTTGTCTTTTTTCAATAAAAGATTTCAAAAAAACCTTGTTTCCCATGATATTTTCTCTTTTTTAATCTGAAATATGAAAATGTGCTTTATTTTCATCTTATTTTGTCTTTTTTTCAATATAAAATTTCAAAATAACCTTGTTTCCCTTGATATTTTCTCTTTTTTAATCTGAAATATGAAAATGTGCTTTATTTTTATTTTATTTTGTCTTTTTTCAATAAAAAATTTCAAAATAACCTTGTTTCCCTTGATATTTTCTCTTTTTTAATCTGAAATATGAAAATGTGCTTTTTTTTCATCTTATTTTGTCTTTTTTCAATAAAAAACTCAAAATAACCTTGTTTCCCTTGATATTTTCTCTTTTTTTAATCTGAAATATAAAAATGTGCTTTTTTTTCATCTTATTTTGTCTTTTTTCAATAAAAAATTTCAAAATAACCTTGTTTCCCTTGATATTTTCTCTTTTTAATCTGAAATATGAAAATGTGCTTTTTTTTCATCTTATTTTGTCTTTTTTCAATAAAAAATTTCAAAATAACCTTGTTTCCCTTGATATTTTCTCTTTTTTAATCTGAAATATAAAAATGTGCTTTTTTTTCATCTTATTTTGTCTTTTTTCAATAAAAAATTACAAAATAACCTTGTTTCCTTTGATATTTTCTCTTTTTAATCTGAAATATGAAAATGTGATTTATTTTTATCTTATTTTGTCTTTTTTCAATAAAAAATTTCAAAAAAACCTTGTTTCCCATGATATTTTCTCTTTTTTAATCTGAAATATGAAAATGTGCTTTATTTTCATCTTATTTTGTCTTTTTTTCAATAAAAAATTTCAAAATAACCTTGTTTCCCTTGATATTTTCTCTTTTTTAATCTGAAATATGAAAATGTGCTTTATTTTCATTTTATTTTGTCTTTTTTCAATAAAAATTTCAAAATAACCTTGTTTCCCTTGATATTTTCTCTTTTTTTAATCTGAAATATGAAAATGTGCTTTTTTTTCATCTTATTTTGTCTTTTTTCAATAAAAAATTTCAAAATAACCTTGTTTCCTTTGATATTTTCTATTTTTTAATCTGAAATATGAAAATGTGCTTTATTTTCATCTTATTTTGTCTTTTTTCAATAAAAAAATTTCCAAATAACATTGTTTCCCTTCATATTTTCTCTTTTTTAATCTGAAATATGAAAATGTGCTTTATATTCTTTTTATTTTGTCTTTTTTCAATAAAAAATTTCAAAATAACCTTGTTTCCCTTGATATTTTCTCTTTTTTTAATCTGAAATATGAAAATGTGCTTTTTTTCATCTTATTTTGTCTTTTTTCAATAAAAAATTTCAAAATAACCTTGTTTCCCTTGATATTTTCTCTTTTTTAATCTGAAATGTGAAAATGTGCTTTATTTTCATCTTATTTTGTCTTTTTTCAATAAAAAATTTCAAAATAACCTTGTTTCACTTGATATTTTCTCTTTTTTAATCTGAAATATAAAAATGTGCTTTTTTTTCATCTTATTTTGTCTTTTTTCAATAAAAAATTACAAAATAACCTTGTTTCCTTTGATATTTTCTCTTTTTAATCTGAAATATGAAAATGTGATTTATTTTTATCTTATTTTGTCTTTTTTCAATAAAAAATTTCAAAAAAACCTTGTTTCCCATGTTATTTTCTCTTTTTTAATCTGAAATATGAAAATGTGCTTTTTTTTCATCTTATTTTGTCTTTTTTCAATAAAAAATTTCAAAATAACCTTGTTTCCTTTGATATTTTCTATTTTTTAATCTGAAATATGAAAATGTGCTTTATTTTCATCTTATTTTGTCTTTTTTCAATAAAAAAATTTCCAAATAACCTTGTTTCCCTTGATATTTTCTCTTTTTTAATCTGAAATATGAAAATGTGCTTTATATTCTTTTTTTATTTGTCTTTTTTCAATAAAAATTTCAAAATAACCTTGTTTCCCTGATATTTTCTTTTTTAATCTGAAATATGAAAATGTGCTTTTTTTCATCTTATTTTGTCTTTTTTCAATAAAAAATTTCAAAAATAACCTGTTTCCCTGATATTTTCTTTTAATCTGAAATGTGAAAATGTGCTTTATTTTCATCTTATTTTGTCTTTTTTCAATAAAAATTTCAAAATAACCTTGTTTCACTTGATATTTTCTCGTTTTTAATCTTAAATTATGAAAATTTGTTTTTTTTTTCATCTTATTTCGTTTTTTTCAATAAAAAAATTCAAAATAACCTTGTTTCCCTTGATATTTTCTCTTTTTAATCTTAAATATGAATATGTACTTTTTTGTCATCTTATTTTGTCTTTTTTCAATAAAAATTTCAAAAAAACCTTGTTTCCCTTGATATTTTCTCTTTTTTAATCTGAAATATGAAAATGTGTTTTTTTTTCATTTTATTTTGTCTTTTTTCAATAAAAAATTTCAAAATAACCTTCTTTCCCTTGATATTTCTCTTTTGTAATCTGAAATATGAAAATGTGCTTTATTTTCATCTTATTTTGTCTTTTTTCAATAAAAAATTTCAAAAAACCTTCTTTCCCATGATATTTTCTCTTTTTTAATCTGAAATATGAAAATGTGATTTACTTTCATCTTATTTTGTCTTTTTTCAATAAAAAATTTCAAAATAACCTTGTTTCCCTTGATATTTTCTCTTTTTAATCTGAAATATGAAAATGTGATTTATTTTTATCTTATTTTGTCTTTTTTCAATAAAAATTTCAAAAAAACCTTGTTTCCCATGATATTTTCTCTTTTTGAATCTGAAATATCAAAATGTGCTTTATTTTCATCTTATTTTGTCTTTTTTCAATAAAAAATTTCCAAATAACCTTGTTTGCCTTGATATTTTCTCTTTTTAATCTGAAATATGAAAATGTGCTTTATATTCTTTTTATTTTGTCTTTTCACAAAAATTTCAAAATAACCTTGTTTCCCTTGATATTTTCTCTTTTTCAATCTGAAATATGAAAATGTGCTTTTTTTCATCTTATTTTGTCTTTTCAATAAAAATTTCAAAATAACCTTGTTTCCCTTGATATTTTCTCTTTTTTAATCTGAAATGTGAAAATGTATTTTTATTTTCATCTTATTTTGTCTTTTTTCAATAAAAAATTTCAAAATAACCTTGTTTCTCTTGATATTTTCTCGTTTTTAATCTTAAATATGAAAATTTGCATTTTTTTTTCATATCTTATTTTGTTTTTTTCAATAAAAAATTCAAAATAACCTTGTTTCCCTTGATATTTTCTCTTTTTTAATCTTAAATATGAATATGTACTTTTTTGTCATCTTATTTTGTCTTTTTTCAATAAAAATTTCAAAAAAACCTTGTTTCCCTTGATATTTTCTCTTTTTAATCTGAAATATGAAAATGTGCTTTTTTTCATTTTATTTTGTCTTTTTTCAATAAAAAATTTCAAAATAACCTTCTTTCCCTTGATATTTCTCTTTTGTAATCTGAAATATGAAAATGTGCTTTATTTTCATCTTATTTTGTCTTTTTTCAATAAAAATTTCAAAAAAACCTTGTTTCCCATGATATTTTCTCTTTTTTTAATCTGAAATATGAAAATGTGATTTATTTTCATCTTATTTTGTCGTTTTTTTCAATAAGAAATTTCAAAATAACCTTGTTTCCCTTGATATTTTCTCTTTTTTTTAATCTGAAATATGAAAATGTGGATTATTTTCATTTTATTTTGTCTTTTTTCAATAAAAAATTTCAAAATAACCTTGTTTCCCTTGATATTTTCTCTTTTTTAATCTGAAATATCAAAATGTGCTTTTTTCATCTTATTTTGTCTTTTCAATAAAAAATTTCAAAATAACCTTGTTTCCCTTGATATTTTCTCTTTTAATCTGAAATATGAAATGTGATTTATTTTTATCTTATTTGTCTTTTCAATAAAAGATTTCAAAAAAACCTTTGTTTCCCATGATATTTTCTCTTTTTTAATCTGAAATATGAAAATGTGCTTTATTTTCATCTTATTTTGTCTTTTTTTCAATATAAAATTTCAAAATAACCTTGTTTCCCTTGATATTTTCTCTTTTTTTAATCTGAAATTAGTGAAAAATGTAGTTTTATTTTTATTTTATTTTATTCTTTTTTTTTAATAAAAAATTTCAAAATAACCTTGTTTCCCTTGATATTTTCTCTTTTTTAATCTGAAATATGAAAATGTGCTTTTTTTTCATCTTATTTTGTCTTTTTTCAATAAAAAACTCAAAATAACCTTGTTTCCCTTGATATTTTCTCTTTTTTAATCTGAAATATAAAAATGTGCTTTTTTTTCATCTTATTTTGTCTTTTCAATAAAAATTTCAAAATAACCTTGTTTCCCTTGATATTTTCTTGGTTGAAATATGAAAATGTGTTTTTTTTTCATCTTATTTTGTCTTTTTTCAATAAAAAATTCTCAAAATAACCTTGTTTCCCTTGATATTTTCTCTTTTTTAATCTGAAATGTGAAAATGTGCTTTATTTTCATCTTATTTTGTCTTTTTTCAATAAAAAATTTCAAAAATAAACTTTTGTTTCACTTGATATTTTCTTAATCTGAAATATAAAAATGTGCCTTTTTTTCATCTTATTTTGTCTTTTTCAATAAAAATTTCAAAATAACCTTGTTTCCTTGATATTTTCTCTTTTTAATCTGAAATATGAAAATGTGATTTATTTTTATCTTATTTTGTCTTTTTCAATAAAAATTTCAAAAAAACCTTGTTTCCCATGTTATTTTCTCTTTTTTTAATCTGAAATATGAAAATGTGCTTTATTTTCATCTTATTTTGTCTTTTTTTCAATAAAAATTTCAAAAATAACCTTGTTTCCCTTGATATTTTCTCTTTTTTAATCTGAAATATGAAAATGTGTTTTTATTTTCATTTTATTTTGTCTTTTTTTCAATAAAAATTTCAAAATAACCTTGTTTCCCTTGATATTTTCTCTTTTTTAATCTGAAATATGAAAATGTGCTTTTTTCATCTTATTTTGTTCTTTTCAATAAAAATTTCAAAAATAACCTTGTTTCCTTTGATATTTTCTATTTTTTAATCTGAAATATGAAAATGTGCTTTATTTTCATCTTATTTTGTCTTTTTTCAATAAAAAATTTCCAAATAACCTTGTTTCCCTTGATATTTTCTCTTTTTAATCTGAAATAAGGAAAATGTGCTTTATATTCTTTTTATTTTGTCTTTTTTCAATAAAAAATTTCAAAATAACCTTGTTTCCTTTGATATTTTCTCTTTTTTAATCTGAAATATGAAAATGTGCTTTTTTCTATCTTATTTTGTCTTTTCAATAAAAATTTCAAAATAACCTTGTTTCCCTTGATATTTTCTCTTTAATCTGAAATATGAAAATGTGATTTATTTTTATCTTATTTTGTCTTTTTTCAATAAAAATTTCAAAAAACCTTGTTTCCCATGATATTTTCTCTTTTTGAATCTGAAATATCAAAATGTTTTATTTTCAGACTTTATTTTGTCTTTTTTTAAATAAAAATTTCAAAGTAACCTTGTTTCCCTTGATATTTTCTTTTTTTAATCTGAAATATGAAAATGTGCTTTTTTTCATCTTATTTTGTCTTTTTTCAATAAAAAATTTCCAAATAACCTTGTTTGCCTTGATATTTTCTCTTTTTAATCTGAAATATGAAAATGTGCTTTATATTCTTTTTATTTTGTCTTTTTTCAATAAAAATTTCAAAATAACCTTGTTTCCCTTGATATTTTCTCTTTTCAATCTGAAATATGAAAATGTGCTTTTTTTTCATCTTATTTTGTCTTTTTTCAATAAAAAATTTCAAAATAACCTTGTTTCTATATTTTCTCTTTTTTTAATCTGAAATGTGAAAATGTGCTTTATTTTCATCTTATTTTGTCTTTTCAATAAAAAATTTCAAAATAACCTTGTTTCACTTGATATTTTCTCGTTTTTAATCTTAAATATGAAAATTTGCTTTTTTCATCTTATTTTGTTTTTTCTAATAAAAAATTCAAAATAACCTTGTTTCCCTTGATATTTTCTCTTTTTTAATCTTAAATATGAATATGTAATTTTTTGTCATCTTATTTTGTCTTTTTCAATAAAAAATTTCAAAAAAACCTTGTTTCCCTTTATATTTTTCTCTTTTTTTAATCTGAAATATGAAAATGCTTTTTTTCATTTCATTTTGTCTTTTTTCAATAAAAAATTTCAAAATAACCTTCTTTCCTTTGATATTTCTCTTTTGTAATCTGAAATATGAAAATGTGCTTTATTTTCATCTTATTTTGTCTTTTTTTTCAATAAAAAATTTCAAAAAAACCTTGTTTCCCATGATATTTTCTCTTTTTTTAATCTGAAATATGAAAATGTGATTTATTTTCATCTTATTTTGTCTTTTTTCAATAAAAAATTTCAAAATAACCTTGTTTCCCTTGATATTTTCTCTTTTTAATCTGGAAATATGAAAATGTGATTTATTTTTATCTTATTTGTCTTTTTTCGGTACACAAAAAATTTCAAAAACCTTGTTTCCCATGATATTTTCTTGAATCTGAAATATGAAAATGTGCTTTATTTTCATCTTATTTTGTCTTTTTTCAATAAAAAATTTCAAAGTAACCTTGTTTCCCTTGATGTTTTCTTTTTTAATCTGAAATATGAAAATGTGCTTTTTTTTCATTTTATTTTGTCTTTTTCAATAAAAAATTTCAAAATAACCTTCTTTCCCTTGATATTTTCTCTTTTTTTATCTGAAATAGGAAAATGTGATTTATTTTCATCTTATTTTGTCTTTTGTCAATAAAAATTTCAAAAATAACCTTGTTTCCCTTGGATATTTTCTCTTTTTAATCTGAAATATGAAAAATGGATTTATTTCTATCTTACTTTGTCTTTTTTCAATAAAAAAATTTCAAAAAAACCTTGTTTCCCATGATATTTTCTCTTTTTAATCTGAACTATGAAAATGTGCTTTATTTTCATCTTATTTTGTCTTTTTCAATAAAAATTTCAAAATAACCTTGTTTCCCTTGATATTTTCTCTTTTTTAATCTGAAATATGAAAAATGTGCTTTATTTTCATCTTATTTTGTCTTTTTTCAATAAAAATTTCAAATAACCTTGTTTCCCTTGATATTTTCTCTTTTTAATCTAAAATATGAAAATGTGGTTTATTTTCATTTTATTTTGTCTTTTTTCAATAAAATTTCAAAAATAACCTTGTTTCCCTTGATATTTTCTCTTTTTAATCTGAAATATGAAAATGTGATTTATTTCTATCTTATTTGTCTTTTTTTCAATAAAAAATTTCCAAATAATCTTGTTTGCCTTGATATTTTCTCTTTTTTAAATCTGAAATATGAAAATGTGCTTTATATTCTTTTTATTTTTGTCTTTTTTCAATAAAAATTTCAAAATAACCTTGTTTCCCTTGATATTTTCTCTTTTTCAATCTGAAATATGAAAAAATGTGCTTTTTTTCATCTTATTTTGTCTTTTTTCAATAAAATTTCAAAAACCTTGTTTCCCATGATATTTTCTCTTTTTAATCTGAAATGTGAAAATGTGCTTTATTTTCATCTTATTTTGTCTTTTCAATAAAAATTTCAAAATAACCTTGTTTCACTTGATATTTTCTCGTTTTTAATCTTAAATATGAAAATTTGCTTTTTTTTCATCTTATTTCGTTTTTTTCAATAAAAAAATTCAAAATAACCTTGTTTCCCTTGATATTTTCTCTTTTTAATCTTAAATATGAATATGTACTTTTTTGTCATCTTATTTTGTCTTTTTTCAATAAAAAAATTTCAAAAACCTTGTTTCCCTTGATATTTTCTCTTTTTTAATCTGAAATATGAAAATGTGTTTTTTTTCATTTTATTTTGTCTTTTTTCAATAAAAAATTTCAAAATAACCTTCTTTCCCTTTGATATTTCTCTTTTGTAATCTGAAATATGAAAATGTGCTTTATTTTCATCTTATTTTTTTGTCTTTTTTCAATAAAATTTCAAAAAAACCTTGTTTCCCATGATATTTTCTCTTTTTTAATCTGAAATATGAAAATGGATTTTATTTTCATCTTATTTTGTCTTTTTTCAATAAAAAATTTCAAAATAACCTTGTTTCCCTTGATATTTTCTCTTTTAATCTATGAAAATGTGATTTATTTTTATCTTATTTTGTCTTTTCAATAAAAATTTCAAAAAAAACCTTGTTTCCCATGATATTTTCTCTTTTTGAATCTGAAATATCAAAATGTGCTTTATTTTCATCTTATTTTGTCTTTTTTTAAATAAAAAATTTCAAAGTAACCTTGTTTCCCTTGGATATTTTCTTTTTTTAATCTGAAATATTATGAAATGTGCTTTTTTCATCTTATTTGTCTTTTTTTTCAATAAAAAAAATTTCAAAATAACCTTGTTTCCTTTGATATTTTCTATTTTTTAATCTGAAATATGAAAATGTGCTTTATTTTCATCTTTATTTTGTCTTTTTTCAATAAAAAATTTCCAAATAACCTTGTTTGCCTTGGATATTTTCAATCTGAAATAAGAAAATGTGTTTTTATATTCATTTTATTTTGTCTTTTCAATAAAAATTTCAAAATAACCTTGTTTCCCTTGATATTTTCTCTTTTTCGATCTGAAATATGAAAATGTGCTTTTTTTCATCTTATTTTGTCTTTTTTCAATAAAAATTTCAAAATAACCTTGTTTCCCTTGATATTTTCTCTTTTTAATCTGAAATGTGAAAATGTGCTTTATTTTCATCTTATTTTGTCTTTTTTCAATAAAAAATTTCAAAATAACCTTGTTTCACTTGATATTTTCTCGTTTTTAATCTTAAATATGAAAATTTGCTTTTTTTTCATCTTATTTTGTTTTTTTCAATAAAAAAATTCAAAATAACCTTGTTTCCCTTGATATTTTTCTTTTTTAATCTTAAATATGAATATGTACTTTTGTCATCTTATTTTGTCTTTTTTTCAATAAAAATTTCAAAAAAAAACCTTGTTTCCCTTGATATTTTCTTTAATCTGAAATATGAAAATGTGCTTTTTTTCATTTCATTTTGTCTTTTTTTCAATAAAATTTCAAAATAACCTTCTTTCCCCTTGATATTTCTCTTTTTAATCTGAAATATGAAAATGTGCTTTATTTTCATCTTATTTTGTCTTTTTCTCAATAAAAAATTTCAAAAAAAAAACCTTGTTTCCCATGATATTTTCTCTTTTTTAAATCTGAAATATGAAAATGTGATTTATTTTCATCTTATTTTGTCTTTTTTCAATAATAAAAATTTCAAATAACTTGTTTCCCTTGATATTTTCTTTTTAATCTGAAATATGAAAATGTGATTTATTTTTATCTTATTTTGTCTTTTTTCAATAAAAATTTCAAAAAAACCTTGTTTCCCATGATATTTTCTTTTTGAATCTGAAATATGAAAATGTGCTTTATTTTCATCTTATTTTGTCTTTTTTTAAATAAAAAATTTCAAAGTAACCTTGTTTCCCTTGATGTTTTCTTTTTTAATCTGAAATATGAAAATGTGCTTTTTTTTTCATTTTATTTTGTCTTTTCAATAAAAATTTCAAAATAACCTTCTTTCCCTTGATATTTTCTCTTTTTTTAATCTGAAATAGGAAAATGTGATTTTGTCATCTTATTTTGTCTTTTGTCAATAAAAAATTTCAAAAATAACCTTGTTTCCCTTGATATTTCTCTTTTTAATCTGAAATATGAAATGTGATTTATTTTTATCTTACTTTGTCTTTTTTCAATAAAAATTTCAAAAAAAAACTTGTTTCCCATGATATTTTCTTTAATCTTAACTATGAAAATGTGCTTTATTTTCATCTTATTTTGTCTTTTTTTCAATAAAAATTTCAAAATAACCTTGTTTCCCTTGATATTTTCTCTTTTTAATCTGAAATATGAAAATGTGATTTATTTTCATCTTATTTTTGTCTTTTTTCAATAAAAATTTCCAAATAACCTTGTTTGCCTTGATATTTTCTCTTTTTAATCTGAAATATGAAAATGTGCTTTATATTCTTTTTTTATTTTGTCTTTTTTCAATAAAAATTTCAAAATAACCTTCTTTCCCTTGATATTTTCTCTTTTTCAATCTGAAATATGAAAATGTGCTTTTTTTCATCTTATTTTGTCTTTTTTCAATAAAAAATTTCAAAATAACCTTTGTTTCCCTTGATATTTTCTCTTTTTTTAATCTGAAATGTGAAAATGTGCTTTATTTTCATCTTATTTTGTCTTTTTTTCAATAAAAAATTTCAAAATAACCTTGTTTCACTTGATATTTTCTCGTTTTTAATCTTAAATATGAAAATTTGCTTTTTTTTTCATCTTATTTTGTTTTTTTCAATAAAAAAATTCAAAATAACCTTGTTTCCCTTGATATTTTCTCTTTTTTAATCTTAAATATGAATATGTACTTTTTTGTCATCTTATTTTTATTTTTTTTCAAAAATTTCAAAAAAACCTTGTTTCCCTTGATATTTTCTCTTTTTTAATCTGAAATATGAAAAAATGTGTTTTTTTTCATTTTATTTTGTCTTTTCAATAAAAAATTCCAAATAACCTTCTTTCCCTTGATATTTCTTTGTAATCTGGAAATATGAAAATGTGCTTTATTTTCATCTTATTTTGTCTTTTTTCAATAAAAATTTCAAAAAACCTTGTTTCCCATGATATTTTCTCTATTTTAATCTGAAATATGAAAATGTGATTTATTTTCATCTTATTTTGTCTTTTTTCAATAAAAAATTTCAAAATAACCTTGTTTCCCTTGATATTTTCTCTTTTTAATCTGAAATATGAAAATGTGATTTTATTTTTATCTTATTTTGTCTTTTTTTTCAATAAAAATTTCAAAAAAACCTTGTTTCCCATGATATTTTCTTTTTGAATCTGAAATATGAAAATGTGCTTTTATTTTCATCTTATTTTGTCTTTTTTTAAATAAAAAAAATTTCAAAGTAACCTTGTTTCCCTTGATGTTTTCTTTTTAATCTGAAATATGAAAATGTGCTTTTTTTTCATTTTATTTGTCTTTTTCAATAAAAATTTCAAAATAACCTTCTTTCCCATGATATTTTCTTAATCTGAAATAGGAAATGTGATTATTTATCTTATTTTGTCTTTTGTCAATAAAAATTTCAAAATAACCTTGTTTCCCTTGATATTTTCTCTTTTTAATCTGAAATATGAAAATGCGATTTATTTTTATCTTACTTTGTCTTTTTTCAATAAAAATTTCAAAAAAACCTTGTTTCCCATGATATTTTCTCTTTTTTAATCTGAAATATGAAAATGTGATTTATTTTCATCTTATTTGTCTTTTTTCAATAAAAAATTTCAAAATAACCTTGTTTCCCTTGATATTTTCTCTTTTTAATCTGAAATATGAAAATGTGATTTATTTTTATCTTATTTTGTCTTTTCAATAAAAATTTCAAAAAAACCTTGTTTCCCATGATATTTTCTCTTTTGAATCTGAAATATCAAAATGTGCTTTATTTTCATCTTATTTTGTCTTTTTTTTTTTAAATAAAAAATTTCAAAAGTAACCTTGTTTCCCTTGATATTTTCTTTTTTTAATCTGAAATATGAAAATGTGCTTTTTTTTCATCTTATTTTGTCTTTTTCAATAAAAAATTTCAAAATAACCTTGTTTCCTTTGATATTTTCTATTTTTTAATCTGAAATATGAAAATGTGCTTTATTTTCATCTTATTTTGTCTTTCTTTTCAATAAAAAATTTCCAAATAACCTTGTTTGCCTTGATATTTTCTCTTTTTAATCTGAAATATGAAAATGTGCTTTTTATATCTATTTTATTTTGTCTTTTTCTCAATAAAAAATTTCAAAATAACCTTGTTTCCCTTGATATTTTCTCTTTTCGATCTGAAATATGAAAATGTGCTTTTTTTCATCTTATTTTGTCTTTTTTCAATAAAAATTTCAAAATAACCTTGTTTCCCTTTGGATATTTTCTCCTTTTTTAATCTGAAATGTGAAAATGTGTTTTTTATTTTCATCTTATTTTGTCTTTTCAATAAAAAATTTCAAAATAACCTTGTTTCACTTGATATTTTCTCGTTTTTAATCTTAAATATGAAAATTTGTTTTTTTTCATCTTATTTTGTTTTTTTCAATGAAAAAATTCAAAATAACCTTGTTTCCCTTGATATTTTCTCTTTTTTAATCTTAAATATGAATATGTACTTTTTTGTCATCTTATTTTGTCTTTTTTCAATAAAAATTTCAAAAACCTTGTTTCCCTTGATATTTTCTCTTTTTTAATCTGAAATATGAAAATGTGCTTTTTTTTCATTTCATTTTGTCTTTTTTCAATAAAAAATTTCAAAATAACCTTGTTTCCTTTGATATTTTCTCTTTTTTAATCTGAAATATGAAAATGTGATTTATTTTTATCTTATTTTGTCTTTTTTCAATAAAAATTTCAAAATAACTTTGTTTCCTTTGATATTTTCTCTTTTAATCTGAAATATGAAAATGTGATTTATTTTTATCTTATTTTGTCTTTTTTCAATAAAAAATTTCAAAAAAACCTTGTTTCCCATGATATTTTCTCTTTTTGAATCTGAAATATGAAAATGTGTTTTATTTTCATCTTATTTTGTCTTTTTTTAAATAAAAAATTTCAAAGTAACCTTGTTTCCCTTGATGTTTTCTTTTTTTTAATCTGAAATATGAAAATGTGTGCTTTTTTCTATTTATTTTGTCTTTTTCAATAAAAAATTTCAAAATAACCTTCTTTCCCTTGATATTTTCTCTTTTTTAATCTGAAATAGGAAATGTGATTTATTTTCATCTTATTTTGTCTTTTGTCAATAAAAAATTTCAAAATAACTTTGTTTCTGATATTTTCTCTTTTAATCTGAAATATGAAAATGTGATTTATTTTTATCTTACTTGTCTTTTTCTCAATAAAAATTTCAAAAACCTTGTTTCCCATGATATTTCTCTTTTTTAATCTTAACTATGAAAATGTGCTTTATTTTCATCTTATTTTGTCTTTTTTTCAATAAAATTTCAAAATAACCTTGTTTCCCTTGATATTTTCTCTTTTTTAATCTGAAATATGAAAATGTGCTTTATTTTCATCTTATTTTGTCTTTTTTCAATAAAAATTTCAAAATAACCTTGTTTCCCTTGATATTTTCTTCTTTTAATCTGAAATATGAAAATGTGGTTTATTTTCATTTTATTTTGTCTTTTTTCAATAAAAAATTTCAAAATAACCTTGTTTCCCTTGATATTTTCTCTTTTAATCTGAAATATGAAAATGTGATTTATTTTCATCTTATTTTGTCTTTTTTTCAATAAAAAATTTCCAAATAACCTTGTTTGCCTTGATATTTTCTCTTTTAATCTGAAATATGAAAATGTGCTTTATATTCTTTATTTTGTCTTTTTTCAATAAAAAATTTCAAAAATAACCTTGTTTCCCTTGATATTTTCTCTTTTCAATCTGAAATATGAAAATGTGTTTTTTTTCATCTTATTTTGTCTTTTTTCAATAAAAAATTTCAAAAATAACCTTGTTTCCCTTGATATTTTCTCTTTTTTTAATCTGAAATGTGAAAATGTGCTTTATTTTCATCTTATTTTGTCTTTTTTCAATAAAAATTTCAAAATAACCTTGTTTCACTTGATATTTTCTCGTTTTTAATCTTAAATATGAAAATTTGCTTTTTTTTCATCTTATTTTGTTTTTTTCAATAAAAAATTCAAAATAACCTTGTTTCCCTTGATATTTTCTTTAATCTTAAATATGAATTATACTTTTTTGTCATCTTATTTTGTCTTTTTTCAATAAAAATTTCAAAAACCTTGTTTCCCTTGATATTTTTCTCTTTTTTAATCTGAAATATGAAAATGTGCTTTTTTTCATTTTATTTTGTCTTTTTCAATAAAAAATTCCAAATAACCTCTTTCCCTTGATATTTCTCTTTTGTAATCTGAAATATGAAAATGTGCTTTATTTTCATCTTATTTTGTCTTTTTTTCAATAAAATTTCAAAAAAACCTTGTTTCCCATGATATTTTCTCTTTTTTAATCTGAAATATGAAAATACATTTATTTTCATCTTATTTTGTCTTTTTTCAATAAAAAATTTCAAAATAACCTTGTTTCCCTTGGATATTTTCTCTTTTAATCTGAAATATGAAAAATGTGATTTATTTTTATCTTATTTTATTTTTTTTCAATAAAAATTTCAAAAAAACCTTGTTTCCCATGATATTTTCTCTTTTGAATCTGAAATATGAAAATGTGTTTTATTTTCTATCATCTTATTTTGTCTTTTTTTTAAAATAAAAAATTTCAAAGTAAGCTTGTTTCCTTGATGTTTTCTTTTTAATCTGAAATATGAAAATGTGCTTTTTTTTTCATTTTTATTTTGTCTTTTTCAATAAAAATTTCAAAATAACCTTCTTTCCCACATATTTTCTCTTTTTTAATCTGAAATAGGAAAATGTGATTTATTTTCATCTTATTTTGTCTTTTTGTCAATAAAAAATTTCAAAATAACCTTGTTTCCCTTGATATTTTCTCTTTTAATCTTCAAAATATGAAAATGCGATTTATTTTTATCTTACTTTGTCTTTTTCAATAAAATTTTCAAAAAAACCTTGTTTCCCATGATATTTTCTCTTTTTTAATCTGAACTATGAAAATGTGCTTTATTTTCATCTTATTTTGTCTTTTTTTCAATACAAAATTTCAAAAATAACCTTGTTTCCCTTGATATTTTCTCTTTTTTAATCTGAAATATGAAAATGTGCTTTATTTTCATCTTATTTTGTCTTTTCAATAAAATTTCAAAATAACCTTGTTTCCCTTGATATTTTCTCTTTTTAATCTGAAATATGAATGTGGTTTATTTTCATTTTATTTTGTCTTTTTCAATAAAAATTTCAAAATAACCTTGTTTCCCTTGATATTTTCTCTTTTAATCTGAAATATGAAAAATGTGATTTATTTTCATCTTATTTTGTCTTTTTTCAATAAAAGATTTCAAAAACCTTGTTTCCCATGATATTTTCTCTTTTTTAATCTGAAATATGAAAATGTGCTTTCTATTTTCATCTTATTTTGTCTTTTTTTTTCAATAAAAAATTTCAAAATAACCTTGTTTCCCTTGATATTTTCTCTTTTTTAATCTGAAATATGAAAATGTGCTTTATTTTTATTTTATTTTGTCTTTTTTCAATAAAAAATTTCAAAAATAACCTTGTTTCCCTTGATATTTTCTCTTTTTTTAATCTGAAATATGAAAATGTGTTTTTTTTTTCATCTTATTTTGTCTTTTTTCAATAAAAAACTCAAAATAACCTTGTTTCCCTTGATATTTTCTCTTTTTTAATCTGAAATATAAAAATGTGCTTTTTTTTTCATCTTATTTTTGTCTTTTTCAATAAAAAATTTCAAAATAACCTTGTTTCCCTTGATATTTTCTCTTCTTTTAATCTGAAATATGAAAATGTGATTTATTTTTATCTTATTTTGTCTTTTTTCAATAAAAGATTTCAAAAACCTTGTTTCCCATGATATTTTCTCTTTTTTTAATCTGAAATATGAAAATGTGATTTATTTTCATCTTATTTTGTCTTTTTTTTCAATAAAAATTTCAAAATAACCTTGTTTCCCTTGGATATTTTCTCTTTTTTAATCTGAAATATGAAAATGTGCTTATTTTCATTTTATTTTGTCTTTTTTCAATAAAAAATTTCAAAAATAACCTTGTTTCCCTTGATATTTTCTCTTTTTTAATCTGAAATATGAAAATGTGGTTTAATTTCATTTTATTTTGTCTTTTTTCAATAAAAATTTCAAAATAACCTTCTTTCCCTTGATATTTTCTCTTTTTAATCTGAAATATCAAAATGTGCTTTTTTTTCATCTTATTTTGTCTTTTCACAAAAATTTCAAAAATAACCTTGTTTCCCTTGATATTTTCTCTTTTAATCTGAAATATGAAAATGTGATTTATTTTTATCTTATTTGTCTTTTCAATAAAAATTTCAAAAAAACCTTGTTTCCCTTGATATTTTCTCTTTTTAATCTGAAATATGAAAATGTGCTTTTTTGTCATCTTATTTTGCTCTTTTCAATAAAAATTTCAAAATAACCTTGTTTCCCTTGATATTTTTCTTTTTAATCTGAAATATGAAAATGTGCTTTTTTTCATTTTATTTTGTCTTTTTTCAATAAAAATTTCAAAATAACCTTGTTTCCCTTGATATTTTCTCTTTTTTTAATCTGAAATATGAAAATGTGGTTTGATTTCATTTTATTTTGTCTTTTTTCAATAAAAATTTCAAAATAACCTTGTTTCCCTTGATATTTTCTCTTTTTTTAATCTGAAATATCAAAATGTGCTTTTTTTCTCATCTTATTTTGTCTTTTCAATAAAAAATTTCAAAATAACCTTGTTTCCCTTGATATTTTCTCTTTTAATCTGAAATATGAAAATGTGATTTATTTTTATCTTATTTGTCTTTTTTCAATAAAAAATTTCAAAAACCTTGTTTCCCATGATATTTTCTCTTTTTTTAATCTGAAATATGAAAATGTGCTTTATTTTCATCTTATTTTGTCTTTTTTTCAATAAAAATTTCAAAATAACCTTGTTTCCCTTGATATTTTCTCTTTTTAATCTGAAATATGAAAATGTGCTTTTTTCATCTTATTTTGTCTTTTTTCAATAAAAAACTCAAAATAACCTTGTTTCCCTTGATATTTTCTCTTTTTTTAATCTGAAATATAAAAATGTGCTTTTTTTCATCTTATTTTGTCTTTTTTCAATAATAAAAAATTTCAAAATAACTTTGTTTCCCTTGATATTTTCTCTTTTTAATCTGAAATATGAAAATGTGATTTATTTTGTCTTATTTTGTCTTTTTTTCAATAAAAGATTTCAAAAAAACCTTGTTTCCCATGATATTTTTAATCTGAAATATGAAAATGTGATTTATTTTCATCTTATTTTGTCTTTTTTTCAATAAAAAAATTTCAAAATAACCTTGTTTCCCTTGATATTTTCTCTTTTTTAATCTGGAAATATGAAAATGTGCTTTATTTTCATTTTATTTTGTCTTTTTTCAATAAAAAATTTCAAAATAACCTTGTTTCCCTTTGATATTTTCTCTTTTTTAATCTGAAATATGAAAATGTGGGTTTAATTTCATTTTATTTTGTCTTTTTTCAATAAAAAATTTCAAAATAACCTTCTTTCCCTTGATATTTTCTCTTTTTTAATCTGAAATATCAAAATGTGCTTTTTTTTCATCTTATTTTGTCTTTTTTCAATAAAAAATTTCAAAATAACCTTTGTTTCCCCTGATATTTTCTCTTTTTAATCTGAAATATGAAAATGTGATTTATTTTTATCTTATTTTGTCTTTTTTCAATAAAAAATTTCAAAAAAAAACCTTGTTTCCTCGATATTTTCTCTTTTTTAATCTGAAATATGAAAATGTGCTTTTTTGTCATCTTATTTTGTCTTTTTCAATAAAAAATTTCAAAATAACCTTGTTTCCCTTGATATTTTCTCTTTTTTAATCTGAAATATGAAAATGTGCTTTTTTTTCATTTTATTTTGTCTTTTTTTTCAATAAAAAATTTCAAAATAACCTTGTTTCCCTTGATATTTTCTCTTTTTAATCTGAAATATGAAAATGTGGTTTGATTTCATTTTATTTGTCTTTTTCAATAAAAATTTCAAAATAACCTTGTTTCCCTTGATATTTTTCTCTTTTTTTTAATCTTAAACATCAAAATGTGCTTTTTTTTTCATCTTATTTTGTCTTTTTTCAATAAAAATTTCAAAATAACTGTTTCCCTTGATATTTTCTCTTTTAATCTGAAATATGAAAATGTGATTTATTTTTATCTTATTTTGTCTTTTCAATAAAAATTTCAAAAAAACCTTGTTTCCCATGATATTTTCTCTTTTTTTAATCTGAAATATGAAAATGTGCTTTATTTTCATCTTATTTTGTCTTTTTTCAATAAAAATTTCAAAATAACCTTGTTTCCCTTGATATTTTTTTTCTTTTTTAATCTGAAATATGAAAATGTGCTTTATTTTCATCTTATTTTGTCTTTTTTCAATAAAAAAATTTCAAAATAACCTTCTTTCCCTTGATATTTCTCTTTTGTAATCTGAAATATGAAAATGTACTTTATTTTCATCTTATTTTGTCTTTTTTTTCAATAAAATTTCAAAAAAACCTTGTTTCCCATGATATTTTCTCTTTTTTTAATCTGAAATATGAAAATGTGATTTATTTTCATCTTATTTTGTCTTTTTCAATAAAAAATTTCAAAAATAACCTTGTTTCCCTTGATATTTTCTCTTTTAATCTGAAATATGAAAATGTGCTTTATTTTCTTTTCTTTTATTTGTCTTTTTTCAATAAAAAATCTCAAAAAAAACCTTGTTTCCCTTGATATTTTCTCTTTTTTAATCTGAAATATGAAAATGTGTTTTCTTTTTTGTCATCTTATTTTGTCTTTTTCAATAAAAATTTCCAAAATAACCTTGTTTCCCTTGATATTTTCTCTTTTTTAATCTGAAATATGAAAATGTGTTTTTTTCATTTTATTTTGTCTTTTTCAATAAAAAATTTCAAAATAACCTTCTCTTTCCCCCTTGATATTTCTTTGTAATCTGAAATATGAAAATGTACTTTATTTTCATCTTATTTTGTCTTTTTTCAATAAAAAAATTTCAAAAAAACCTTGTTTCCCATGATATTTTCTCTTTTTTAATCTGAAATATGAAAATGTGATTTATTTTCATCTTATTTTTGTCTTTTTCAATAAAAAATTTCAAAATAACCTTGTTTCCCTCGATATTTTCTCTTTTTTAATCTGAAATATGAAAATGTGGTTCAATTTCATTTTATTTTTTGTCTTTTTTCAATAAAAATTTCAAAATAACCTTGTTTCCCTTGATATTTTTCTTTTTTTAATCTGAAATATCAAATGTGCTTTTTTTCATCTTATTTTGTCTTTTTTCAATAAAAAATTTCAAAATAACCTTGTTTCCCTTGATATTTTCTCTTTTTAATCTGAAATATGAAAATGTGATTTATTTTTATCTTATTTTGTCCTTTTTCAAT
Organism: Ascarosepion bandense; assembly: GCA_037127315.1. Classification (NCBI taxonomy): domain Eukaryota; kingdom Metazoa; phylum Mollusca; class Cephalopoda; order Sepiida; family Sepiidae; genus Ascarosepion; species Ascarosepion bandense. The sequence continues at coordinate 123,304 of JBBBDQ010031958.1, forward strand.
AAAAGATTTCAAAAAAACCTTGTTTCCCATGATATTTTTAATCTGAAATATGTAAATGTGATTTATTTTCATCTTATTTTGTCTTTTTCAATAAAATTTCAAAATAACCTTGTTTCCCTTGATATTTTCTCTTTTTTAATCTGAAATATGAAAAAGTTTTTATTTTCATCTTGTTTTGTCTTTTCAATAAAAAATTTCAAAATAACCTTGTTTCCCTTGATATTTTCTCTTTTTGTCTGAAATATGAAAATGTGCTTTATTTTTATTTTTTTTATTTTGTCTTTTTCAATAAAAAATTTTTAAAAATAACCTTGTTTCCCTGGATATTTTCTCTTTTTAATCTGAAATATGAAAGTTTTTTTTTTCATCTTATTTTGTCTTTTTTCAATAAAAAACTCAAAATAACCTTTGTTTCCCTTGATATTTTCCTCTTTTAATCTGAAATATAAAAATGTGCTTTTTCATCTTATTTTGTCTTTTTTTCAATAAAAAATTTAAAAATATCCCTTGTTTCCCTTGATATTTTCTCTTTTAATCTGAAATATGAAAATGTGATTTATTTTTATCTTATTTTGTCTTTTTTTCAATAAAAGATTTCAAAAAAACCTTGTTTCCCATGATATTTTCTCTTTTTTAATCTGAAATATGAAAATGTGATTTATTTTCATCTTATTTTGTCTTTTTTTCAATAAAAATTTCAAAATAACCTTGTTTCCCTTGATATTTTCTCTTTTTTAATCTGAAATATGAAAATGTGTTTTATTTTCATTTTATTTTGTCTTTTTTCAATAAAAAATTTCAAAATAACCTTGTTTCCCTTGATATTTTCTCTTTTTTAATCTGAAATATGAAAATGTGGTTTAATTTCATTTTATTTTGTCTTTTTTCAATAAAAATTTCCAAATAACCTTGTTTCCCTTGATATTTTCTCTTTTTTAATCTGAAATATCAAAATGTGCTTTTTTTTCATCTTATTTTTGTCTTTTTTCAATAAAAAATTTCAAAATAACCTTGTTTCCCTTGATATTTTCTCTTTTTAATCTGAAATATGAAAATGTGATTTATTTTTATCTTATTTTGTCTTTTTTCAATAAAAATTTCAAAAAAACCTTGTTTCACTTGATATTTTCTCTTTTTAATCTGAAATATGAAAATGTGCTTTTTTGTCATCTTATTTTGTCTTTTCAATAAAAAATTCAAAATAACCTTGTTTCCTTTGATATTTTCTCTTTTTTAATCTGAAATATGAAAATGTGCTTTTTTTTCATTTTATTTTGTCTTTTTTCAATAAAAATTTCAAAATAACCTTGTTTCCCTTGATATTTTTTAATCTGAAATATGAAAATGTGGTTTGATTTCATTTTATTTTGTCTTTTTTCAATAAAAAATTTCAAAATAACCTTGTTTCCTTTGGATATTTTCTCTTTTTTAATCTGAAATATCAAATGTGCTTTTTTTCATCTTATTTTGTCTTTTTTCAATAAAAAATTTCAAAATAACCTTGTTTCCCTTGATATTTTTCTTTTTAATCTGAAATATGAAAATGTGATTTATTTTTATCTTATTTTGTCTTTTTTCAATAAAAAATTTCAAAAAAACCTTGTTTCCCATGATATTTTCTCTTTTTTAATCTGAAATATGAAAATGTGCTTTATTTTCATCTTATTTTGTCTTTTTTTCAATAAAAAATTTCAAAATAACCTTGTTTCCCTTGATATTTTTTCTTTTTTAATCTGAAATATGAAAATGTGCTTTATTTTCATCTTATTTTGTCTTTTTTCAATAAAAAATTTCAAAATAACCTTCTTTCCCTTGATATTTCTCTTTTGTAATCTGAAATATGAAAATGTACTTTATTTTCATCTTATTTTGTCTTTTTTCAATAAAAAATTTCAAAAAAACCTTGTTTCCCATGATATTTTCTCTTTTTTAATCTGAAATATGAAAATGTGATTTATTTTCATCTTATTTTGTCTTTTTTCAATAAAAAATTTCAAAATAACCTTGTTTCCCTTGATATTTTCTCTTTTTTAATCTGAAATATGAAAATGTGCTTTATTTTCTTTTTATTTTGTCTTTTTTCAATAAAAAATCTCAAAAAAACCTTGTTTCCCTTGATATTTTCTCTTTTTTAATCTGAAATATGAAAATGTGCTTTTTTGTCATCTTATTTTGTCTTTTTCAATAAAAAATTTCAAAATAACCTTGTTTCCCTTGATATTTTCTCTTTTTTAATCTGAAATATGAAAATGTGCTTTTTTTTTCATCTTATTTTGTCTTTTTTCAATAAAAAATTTCAAAATAACCTTCTTTCCCTTGATATTTCTCTTTTGTAATCTGAAATATGAAAATGTACTTTATTTTCATTTTATTTTGTCTTTTTTCAATAAAAAATTTCAAAAAAACCTTGTTTCCCATGATATTTTCTCTTTTTTAATCTGAAATATGAAAATGTGATTTATTTTCATCTTATTTTGTCTTTTTTCAATAAAAAATTTCAAAATAACCTTGTTTCCCTTGATATTTTCTCTTTTTTAATCTGAAATATGAAAATGTGGTTCAATTTCATTTTATTTTGTCTTTTTTCAATAAAAAATTTCAAAATAACCTTGTTTCCCTTGATATTTTCTCTTTTTTAATCTGAAATATCAAAATGTGCTTTTTTTTCATCTTATTTTGTCTTTTTTCAATAAAAAATTTCAAAATAACCTTGTTTCCCTTGATATTTTCTCTTTTTAATCTGAAATATGAAAATGTGATTTATTTTTATCTTATTTTGTCCTTTTTCAATAAAAGATTTCAAAAAAACCTTGTTTCCCTTGATATTTTCTCTTTTTTAATCTGAAATATGAAAATGTGCTTTATTTTCATTTTATTTTGTCTTTTTTCAATAAAAAATTTCAAAATAACCTTGTTTCCCTTGATATTTTCTCTTTTTTAATCTGAAATATGAAAATGTGCTTTTTTTTCATCTTATTTTGTCTTTTTTCAATAAAAAATTTCAAAATAACCTTGTTTCCCTTGATATTTTCTCTTTTTTAATCTGAAATATCAAAATGTGCTTTTTTTTCATCTTATTTTGTCTTTTTTCAATAAAAAATTTCAAAATAACCTTGTTTCCCTTGATATTTTCTCTTTTTAATCTGAAATATGAAAATGTGATTTATTTTTATCTTATTTTGTCTTTTTTCAATAAAAAATTTCAAAAAAACCTTGTTTCCCATGATATTTTCTCTTTTTTAATCTGAAATATGAAAATGTGATTTATTTTCATCTTATTTTGTCTTTTTTCAATAAAAAATTTCAAAATTACCTTGTTTCCCTTGATATTTTCTCTTTTTTAATCTGAAATATGAAAATGTGCTTTATTTTCTTTTTATTTTGTCTTTTTTCAATAAAAAATTTCAAAATAACCTTGTTTCCCTTGATATTTTCTCTTTTTTTAATCTGAAATATGAAAATGTGGTTTAATTTCATTTTATTTTGTCTTTTTTCAATAAAAATTTCCAAATAACCTTGTTTCCCTTGATATTTTCTCTTTTTTAATCTGAAATATCAAAATGTGCTTTTTTTCATCTTATTTTGTCTTTTTTCAATAAAAAATTTCAAAATAACCTTGTTTCCCTTGATATTTTCTCTTTTTAATCTGAAATATGAAAATGTGATTTATTTTTATCTTATTTTGTCTTTTTTCCATAAAAAATTTCAAAAAAACCTTGTTTCCCATGATATTTTCTCTTTTTTAATCTGAAATATGAAAATGTGCTTTATTTTCATCTTATTTTGTCTTTTTTTCAATAAAAAATTTCAAAATAACCTTGTTTCCCTTGATATTTTTTCTTTTTTTAATCTGAAATATGAAAATGTGCTTTATTTTCATCTTATTTTGTCTTTTTTCAATAAAAAATTTCAAAATAACCTTCTTTCCCTTGATATTTCTCTTTTGTAATCTGAAATATGAAAATGTACTTTATTTTCATCTTATTTTGTCTTTTTTCAATAAAAATTTCAAAAAAACCTTGTTTCCCATGATATTTTCTCTTTTTTAATCTGAAATATGAAAATGTGCTTTATATTCATTTTATTTTGTCTTTTTTCAATAAAAAATTTCAAAATAACCTTGTTTCCCTTGATATTTTCTCTTTTTCGATCTGAAATATGAAAATGTGCTTTTTTTCATCTTATTTTGTCTTTTTTCAATAAAAAATTTCAAAATAACCTTGTTTCCCTTGATATTTTCTCTTTTTTAATCTGAAATATGAAAATGTGCTTTATTTTCTTTTTATTTTGTCTTTTTTCAATAAAAAATCTCAAAAAAACCTTGTTTCCCTTGATATTTTCTCTTTTTTAATCTGAAATATGAAAATGTGCTTTTTTGTCATCTTATTTTGTCTTTTTCAATAAAAAATTTCAAAATAACCTTGTTTCCCTTGATATTTTCTCTTTTTTAATCTGAAATATGAAAATGTGCTTTTTTTTTCATTTTATTTTGTCATTTTTCAATAAAAAATTTCAAAATAACCTTCTTTCCCTTGATATTTCTCTTTTGTAATCTGAAATATGAAAATGTACTTTATTTTCATCTTATTTTGTCTTTTTTCAATAAAAAATTTCAAAAAAACCTTGTTTCCCATGATATTTTCTCTTTTTTAATCTGAAATATGAAAATGTGATTTATTTTCATCTTATTTTGTCTTTTTTCAATAAATAATTTCAAAATAACCTTGTTTCCCTTGATATTTTCTCTTTTTTTAATCTGAAATATGAAAATGTGGTTCAATTTCATTTTATTTTGTCTTTTTTCAATAAAAAATTTCAAAATAACCTTGTTTCCCTTGATATTTTTTCTTTTTTAATCTGAAATATCAAAATGTGCTTTTTTTTCATCTTATTTTGTCTTTTTTCAATAAAAAATTTCAAAATAACCTTGTTTCCCTTGATATTTTCTTTTTCTTTTAATCTGAAATATGAAAATGTGATTTATTTTTATCTTATTTTGTCCTTTTTCAATAAAAGATTTCAAAAAAACCTTGTTTCCCATGATATTTTCTTTTCTTTTTTTAATCTGAAATATGAAAATGTGATTTATTTTCATCTTATTTTGTCTTTTTTTCAATAAAAAATTTCAAAATAACCTTGTTTCCCTTGATATTTTCTCTTTTTTATTCTGAAATATGAAAATGTGCTTTATTTTCATTTTATTTTGTCTTTTTTCAATAAAAAATTTCAAAATAACCTTGTTTCCCTTGATATTTTCTCTTTTTTAATCTGAAATATGAAAATGTGGTTTAATTTCATTTTATTTTGTCTTTTTTCAATAAAAATTTCAAAAATAACCTTGTTTCCCTTGATATTTTCTCTTTTTTAATCTGAAATATCAAAATGTGCTTTTTTTTCATCTTATTTTGTCTTTTTCAATAAAAAATTTCAAAATAACCTTGTTTCCCTTGATATTTTCTCTTTTTAATCTGAAATATAAAAATGTGATTTATTTTTATCTTATTTTGTCTTTTTTCAATAAAAAATTTCAAAATAACTTTGTTTCCCTTGATATTTTCTCTTTTTTAATCTGAAATATGAAAATGTGCTTTATTTTCATCTTATTTTGTCTTTTTTCAATAAAAAATTTCAAAATAACCTTGTTTCCCTTGATATTTTCTCTTTTTTAATCTGAAATATGAAAATGTGGTTTAATTTCATTTTATTTTGTCTTTTTTCAATAAAAAATTTCAAAATAACCTTGTTTCCCTTGATATTTTCTCTTTTTTAATCTGAAATATCAAAATGTGCTTTTTTTTCATCTTATTTTGTCTTTTTTCAATAATAAATTTCAAAAAAACCTTGTTTCCCTTGATATTTTCTCTTTTTAATCTGAAATATGAAAATGTGATTTATTTTTATCTTATTTTGTCTTTTTTCAATAAAAGATTTCAAAAAAACCTTGTTTCCCATGATATTTTCTCTTTTTTAATCTGAAATATGAAAATGTGCTTTATTTTCATCTTATTTTGTCTTTTTTTCAATAAAAAATTTCAAAATAACCTTGTTTCCCTTGATATTTTCTCTTTTTTAATCTGAAATATGAAAATGTGCTTTATTTTTATTTTATTTTGTCTTTTTTCAATAAAAATTTCAAAATAACCTTGTTTCCCTTGATATTTTCTCTTTTTTAATCTGAAATATGAAAATGTGCTTTTTTTTCATCTTATTTTGTCTTTTTTCAATAAAAAACTCAAAATAACCTTGTTTCCCTTGATATTTTCTCTTTTTTAATCTGAAATATAAAAATGTGCTTTTTTTTCATCTTATTTTGTCTTTTTTCAATAAAAAATTTCAAAATAACCTTGTTTCCCTTGATATTTTCTCTTTTTAATCTGAAATATGAAAATGTGATTTATTTTTATCTTATTTTGTCTTTTTACAATAAAAATTTCAAAAAAACCCTTGTTTCCCATGATATTTTCTTTTTCTTTTTTTAATCTGAAATATGAAAATGTGCTTTATTTTCATCTTATTTTGTCTTTTTTTCAATAAAAAATTTCAAAATAACCTTGTTTCCCTTGATATTTTCTCTTTTTTAATCTGAAATATGAAAATGTGCTTTATTTACATTTTATTTTGTCTTTTTTCAATAAAAATTTCAAAATAACCTTGTTTCCCTTGATGATTTTCTCTTTTTTAATCTGAAATATGAAAATGTGCTTTTTTTTCATCTTATTTTGTCTTTTTTCAATAAAAAATTTCAAAATAACCTTGTTTCCTTTGATATTTTCTCTTTTTTAATCTGAAATATGAAAATGTGCTTTATTTTCATCTTATTTTGTCTTTTTTCAATAAAAAATTTCAAAATAACCTTGTTTCCCTTGATATTTTCTCTTTTTTAATCTGAAATATCAAAATGTGCTTTTTTTTCATCTTATTTTGTCTTTTTTCAATAAAAAATTTCAAAATAACCTTGTTTCCCTTGATATTTTCTCTTTTTAATCTGAAATATGAAAATGTGATTTATTTTTATCTTATTTTGTCTTTTTTCAATAAAAGATTTCAAAAAAACCTTGTTTCCCATGATATTTTCTCTTTTTTAATCTGAAATATGAAAATGTGCTTTATTTTCATCTTATTTTGTCTTTTTTTCAATAAAAAATTTCAAAATAACCTTGTTTCACTTGATATTTTCTCTTTTTTAATCTGAAATATGAAAATGTGCTTTATTTTCATTTTATTTTGTCTTTTTTCAATAAAAAATTTCAAAATAACCTTGTTTCCCTTGATATTTTCTCTTTTTTAATCTGAAATATGAAAATGTGGTTTAATTTCATTTTATTTTGTCTTTTTTCAATAAAAAATTTCAAAATAACCTTGTTTCCCTTGATATTTTCTCTTTTTTAATCTGAAATATGAAAATGTGCTTTTTTGTCATCTTATTTTGTCTTTTTTCAATAAAAAATTTCAAAATAACCTTGTTTCCCTTGATATTTTCTCTTTTTTAATCTGAAATATGAAAATGTGCTTTATTTTTATTTTATTTTGTCTTTTTTCAATAAAAAATTTCAAAATAACCTTGTTTCCTTTGATATTTTTTCTTTTTTAATCTGAAATATGAAAATGTGCTTTATTTTCATCTTATTTTGTCTTTTTTTTCAATAAAAAATTTCAAAATAACCTTGTTTCCCTTGATATTTTCTCTTTTTTAATCTGAAACATGAAAATGTGCTTTATTTTTATTTTATTTTGTCTTTTTTCAATAAAAAATTTCAAAATAACCTTGTTTCCCTTGATATTTTCTCTTTTTTAATCTGAAATATGAAAATGTGCTTTTTTTTCATCTTATTTTGTCTTTTTTTCAATAAAAAACTCAAAATAACCTTGTTTCCCTTGATATTTTCTCTTTTTTAATCTGAAATATAAAAATGTGCTTTTTTTTCATCTTATTTTGTCTTTTTTCAATAAAAAATTTCAAAATAACCTTGTTTCCCTTGATATTTTCTCTTTTTAATCTGAAATATGAAAATGTGATTTATTTTTATCTTATTTTGTCTTTTTTCAATAAAAGATTTCAAAAAAACCTTGTTTCCCATGATATTTTCTCTTTTTTAATCTGAAATATGAAAATGTGCTTTATTTTCATCTTATTTTGTCTTTTTTTCAATAAAAAATTTCAAAATAACCTTGTTTCACTTGATATTTTCTCTTTTTTAATCTGAAATATGAAAATGTGCTTTATTTTCATTTTATTTTGTCTTTTTTCAATAAAAAATTTCAAAATAACCTTGTTTCCCTTGATATTTTCTCTTTTTTTAATCTGAAATATGAAAATGTGGTTTAATTTCATTTTATTTTGTCTTTTTTCAATAAAAAATTTCAAAATAACCTTGTTTCCCTTGATATTTTCTCTTTTTTAATCTGAAATATGAAAATGTGCTTTTTTGTCATCTTATTTTGTCTTTTTTCAATAAAAAATTTCAAAATAACCTTGTTTCCCTTGATATTTTCTCTTTTTTAATCTGAAATATGAAAATGTGCTTTATTTTTATTTTATTTTGTCTTTTTTCAATAAAAAATTTCAAAATAACCTTGTTTCCTTTGATATTTTTTCTTTTTTTAATCTGAAATATGAAAATGTGCTTTATTTTCATCTTATTTTGTCTTTTTTTCAATAAAAAATTTCAAAATAACCTTGTTTCCCTTGATATTTTCTCTTTTTTTAATCTGAAACATGAAAATGTGCTTTATTTTTATTTTATTTTGTCTTTTTTCAATAAAAAATTTCAAAATAACCTTGTTTCCCTTGATATTTTCTCTTTTTTAATCTGAAATATGAAAATGTGCTTTTTTTTCATCTTATTTTGTCTTTTTTCAATAAAAAACTCAAAATAACCTTGTTTCCCTTGATATTTTCTCTTTTTTAATCTGAAATATAAAAATGTGCTTTTTTTTCATCTTATTTTGTCTTTTTTCAATGAAAAATTTCAAAATAACCTTGTTTCCCTTGATATTTTCTCTTTTTAATCTGAAATATGAAAATGTGATTTATTTTTATCTTATTTTGTCTTTTTACAATAAAAAATTTCAAAAAAACCCTTGTTTCCCATGATATTTTCTCTTTTTTAATCTGAAATATGAAAATGTACTTTATTTTCATCTTATTTTGTCTTTTTTTCAATAAAAAATTTCAAAATAACCTTGTTTCCCTTGATATTTTCTCTTTTTTAATCTGAAATATGAAAATGTGCTTTATTTTCATTTTATTTTGTCTTTTTTCAATAAAAAATTTCAAAATAACCTTGTTTCCCTTGATATTTTCTCTTTTTTAATCTGAAATATGAAAATGTGCTTTTTTTTCATCTTATTTTGTCTTTTTTCAATAAAAAATTTCAAAATAACCTTGTTTCCTTTGATATTTTCTCTTTTTTAATCTGAAATATGAAAATGTGCTTTATTTTCATCTTATTTTGTCTTTTTTCAATAAAAATTTCAAAATAACCTTGTTTCCCTTGATATTTTCTCTTTTTTTAATCTGAAATATCAAAATGTGCTTTTTTTTCATCTTATTTTGTCTTTTTTCAATAAAAAATTTCAAAATAACCTTGTTTCCCTTGATATTTTCTCTTTTTAATCTGAAATATGAAAATGTGATTTATTTTTATCTTATTTTGTCTTTTTTCAATAAAAGATTTAAAAAAAACCTTGTTTCCCATGATATTTTCTCTTTTTTAATCTGAAATATGAAAATATGCTTTATTTTCATCTTATTTTGTCTTTTTTTCAATAAAAAATTTCAAAATAACCTTGTTTCACTTGATATTTTCTCTTTTTTAATCTGAAATATGAAAATGTGCTTTATTTTCATTTTATTTTGTCTTTTTTCAATAAAAAATTTCAAAATAACCTTGTTTCCCTTGATATTTTCTCTTTTTTAATCTGAAATATGAAAATGTGGTTTAATTTCATTTTATTTTGTCTTTTTTCAATAAAAAATTTCAAAATAATCTTCTTTCCCTTGATATTTCTCTTTTGTAATCTGAAATATGAAAATGTACTTTATTTTCATCTTATTTTGTCTTTTTTCAATAAAAAATTTCAAAAAACCTTGTTTCCCATGATATTTTTTCTTTTTTAATCTGAAATATGAAAATGTGATTTATTTTCATCTTATTTTGTCTTTTTTCAATAAAAAATTTCAAAGTAACTTTGTTTCCCTTGATATTTTCTCTTTTTTAATCTGAAATATGAAAATGTGCTTTATTTTCATCTTATTTTGTCTTTTTTCAAGAAAAAAATTCAAAATAACCTTGTTTCCCTTGATATTTTCTCTTTTTTAATCTGAAATATGAAAATGTGGTTTAATTTCATTTTATTTTGTCTTTTTTCAATAAAAAATTTCAAAATAACCTTGTTTCCCTTGATATTTTCTCTTTTTTAATCTGAAATATCAAAATGTGCTTTTTTTTCATCTTATTTTGTCTTTTTCAATAAAAAATTTCAAAATAACCTTGTTTCCCTTGATATTTTCTCTTTTAATCTGAAATATGAAAATGTGATTTATTTTTATCTTATTTTGTCTTTTTTCAATAAAAAACTCAAAATAACCTTGTTTCCCTTGATATTTTCTCTTTTTTAATCTGAAATATAAAAATGTGCTTTTTTTTCATCTTATTTTGTCTTTTTTCAATAAAAAATTTCAAAATAACCTTGTTTCCCTTGATATTTTCTCTTTTTAATCTGAAATATGAAAATGTGATTTATTTTTATCTTATTTTGTCTTTTTACAATAAAAAATTTCAAAAAAACCTTGTTTCCCATGATATTTTCTCTTTTTTAATCTGAAATATGAAAATGTGCTTTGTTTTCATCTTATTTTGTCTTTTTTTCAATAAAAAATTTCAAAATAACCTTGTTTCCCTTGATATTTTCTCTTTTTTAATCTGAAATATGAAAATGTGCTTTATTTTCATTTTATTTTGTCTTTTTTCAATAAAAAATTTCAAAATAACCTTGTTTCCCTTGATATTTTCTCTTTTTTAATCTGAAATATGAAAATGTGCTTTTTTTTCATCTTATTTTGTCTTTTTTCAATAAAAATTTCAAAATAACCTTGTTTCCTTTGATATTTTCTCTTTTTTAATCTGAAATATGAAAATGTGCTTTATTTTCATCTTATTTTGTCTTTTTTCAATAAAAATTTCAAAATAACCTTGTTTCCTTGATATTTTCTCTTTTTTAATCTGAAATATCAAAATGTGCTTTTTTTTCATCTTATTTTGTCTTTTTTCAATAAAAAATTTCAAAATAACCTTGTTTCCCTTGATATTTTCTCTTTTTAATCTGAAATATGAAAATGTGATTTATTTTTATCTTATTTTGTCTTTTTTCAATAAAAGATTTCAAAAAAACCTTGTTTCCCATGATATTTTCTCTTTTTTAATCTGAAATATGAAAATGTGCTTTTATTTTCATCTTATTTTGTCTTTTTCAATAAAAATTTCAAAATAACCTTGTTTCACTTGATATTTTCTCTTTTTTAATCTGAAATATGAAAATGTGCTTTATTTTCATTTTATTTTGTCTTTTTCAATAAAAATTTCAAAATAACCTTTGTTTCCCTTGATATTTTCACTTTTTAATCTGAAATATGAAAATGTGGTTTAATTTCATTTTATTTTGTCTTTTTTCAATAAAAATTTCAAAATAACCTTGTTTCCCTTGATATTTTTCTTTAATCTGAAATATGAAAATGTGCTTTTTTGTCATCCTATTTTGTCTTTTTTCAATAAAAAATTTCAAAAATAACCTTGTTTCCCTTGATATTTTCTCTTTTTTAATCTGAAATATGAAAATGTGCTTTATTTTTATTTTATTTTGTCTTTTTTCAATAAAAAATTTCAAAATAACCTTGTTTCCCTTGATATTTTTTCTTTTTTAATCTGAAATATGAAAATGTGCTTTATTTTCATCTTATTTTGTCTTTTTTCAATAAAAATTTCAAAATAACCTTCTTTCCCTTGATATTTCTCTTTTGTAATCTGAAATATGAAAATGTACTTTATTTTCATCTTATTTTGTCTTTTTTCAATAAAAATTTCAAAAACCTTGTTTCCCATGATATTTTCTCTTTTTTAATCTGAAATATGAAAATGTGATTTATTTTCATCTTATTTTGTCTTTTTTCAATAAAAAATTTCAAAGTAACTTTGTTTCCCTTGATATTTTCTCTTTTTTAATCTGAAATATGAAAATGTGCTTTATTTTCATCTTATTTTGTCTTTTTTCAATAAAAAAATTCAAAATAACCTTGTTTCCCTTGATATTTTCTCTTTTTTAATCTGAAATATGAAAATGTGGTTTAATTTCATTTTATTTTGTCTTTTTTCAATAAAAAATTTCAAAATAACCTTGTTTCCCTTGATATTTTCTCTTTTTTAATCTGAAATATCAAAATGTGCTTTTTTTTCATCTTATTTTGTCTTTTTTCAATAAAAATTTCAAAATAACCTTGTTTCCCTTGATATTTTCTCTTTTTAATCTGAAATATGAAAATGTGATTTATTTTTATCTTATTTTGTCTTTTTTCAATAAAAGATTTCAAAAAAACCTTGTTTCCCATGATATTTTCTCTTTTTTAATCTGAAATATGAAAATGTGCTTTATTTTCATCTTATTTTGTCTTTTTTTCAATAAAAAATTTCAAAATAACCTTGTTTCCCTTGATATTTTCTCTTTTTTATTCTGAAATATGAAAATGTGCTTTATTTTTATTTTATTTTGTCTTTTTTCAATAAAAAATTTCAAAATAACCTTGTTTCCCTTGATATTTTCTCTTTTTTAATCTGAAATATGAAAATGTGCTTTTTTTTTAATCTTATTTTGTCTTTTTTCAATATAAAACTCAAAATAACCTTGTTTCCCTTGATATTTTCTCTTTTTAATCTGAAATATAAAAATGTGCTTTTTTTTCATCTTATTTTGTCTTTTTTCAATAAAAAATTTCAAAATAACCTTGTTTCCCTTGATATTTTCTCTTTTTTAATCTGAAATATGAAAATGTGCTTTATTTTCATCTTATTTTGTCTTTTTTTCAATAAAAAATTTCAAAATAACCTTGTTTCCCTTGATATTTTCTCTTTTTTAATCTGAAATATGAAAATGTGCTTTATTTTCATTTTATTTTGTCTTTTTTCAATAAAAAATTTCAAAATAACCTTGTTTCCCTTGATATTTTCTCTTTTTTAATCTGAAATATGAAAATGTGCTTTTTTTTCATCTTATTTTGTCTTTTTTTCAATAAAAAATTTCAAAATAACCTTGTTTCCTTTGATATTTTCTCTTTTTTAATCTGAAATATGAAAATGTGCTTTATTTTCATCTTATTTTGTCTTTTTCCAATAAAAAATTTCAAAATAACCTTGTTTCCCTTGATATTTTCTCTTTTTTAATCTGAAATATCAAAATGTGCTTTTTTTTCATCTTATTTTGTCTTTTTTCAATAAAAAATTCAAAATAACCTTGTTTCCCTTGATATTTTCTCTTTTTAATCTGAAATATGAAAATGTGATTTATTTTTATCTTATTTTGTCTTTTTTCAATAAAAGATTTCAAAAAAACCTTGTTTCCCATGATATTTTCTCTTTTTTAATCTGAAATATGAAAATGTGCTTTATTTTCATCTTATTTTGTCTTTTTTTCAATAAAAAATTTCAAAATAACCTTGTTTCACTTGATATTTTCTCTTTTTTAATCTGAAATATGAAAATGTGCTTTATTTTCATTTTATTTTGTCTTTTTTCAATAAAAATTTCAAAATAACCTTGTTTCCCTTGATATTTTCTCTTTTTTTAATCTGAAATATGAAAATGTGGTTTAATTTCATTTTATTTTGTCTTTTTTCAATAAAAAATTTCAAAATAACCTTGTTTCCCTTGATATTTTCTCTTTTTTAATCTGAAATATGAAAATGTGCTTTTTTGTCATCTTATTTTGTCTTTTTTCAATAAAAAATTTCAAAATAACCTTGTTTCCCTTGATATTTTCTCTTTTTTAATCTGAAATATGAAAATGTGCTTTATTTTTATTTTATTTTGTCTTTTTTCAATAAAAAATTTCAAAATAACCTTGTTTCCCTTGATATTTTTTCTTTTTTAATCTGAAATATGAAAATGTGCTTTATTTTCATCTTATTTTGTCTTTTTTCAATAAAAAATTTCAAAATAACCTTCTTTCCCTTGATATTTCTCTTTTGTAATCTGAAATATGAAAATGTACTTTATTTTCATCTTATTTTGTCTTTTTTCAATAAAAATTTCAAAAAAACCTTGTTTCCCATGATATTTTCTCTTTTTTTAATCTGAAATATGAAAATGTGATTTATTTTCATCTTATTTTGTCTTTTTTCAATAAAAAATTTCAAAGTAACTTTGTTTCCCTTGATATTTTCTCTTTTTTAATCTGAAATATGAAAATGTGCTTTATTTTCATCTTATTTTGTCTTTTTTCAATAAAAAATTCAAAATAACCTTGTTTCCCTTGATATTTTCTCTTTTTTAATCTGAAATATGAAAATGTGGTTTAATTTCATTTTATTTTGTCTTTTTTCAATAAAAAATTTCAAAATAACCTTGTTTCCCTTGATATTTTCTCTTTTTTAATCTGAAATATCAAAATGTGCTTTTTTTTTCATCTTATTTTGTCTTTTTTCAATAAAAAATTTCAAAATAACCTTGTTTCCCTTGATATTTTCTCTTTTTAATCTGAAATATGAAAATGTGATTTATTTTTATCTTATTTTGTCTTTTTTCAATAAAAGATTTCAAAAAAACCTTGTTTCCCATGATATTTTCTCTTTTTTAATCTGAAATATGAAAATGTGCTTTATTTTCATCTTATTTTGTCTTTTTTTCAATAAAAAATTTCAAAATAACCTTGTTTCCCTTGATATTTTCTCTTTTTTAATCTGAAATATGAAAATGTGCTTTATTTTTATTTTATTTTGTCTTTTTTCAATAAAAAATTTCAAAATAACCTTGTTTCCCTTGATATTTTCTCTTTTTTAATCTGAAATATGAAAATGTGCTTTTTTTTAATCTTATTTTGTCTTTTTTCAATAAAAAATTTCAAAATAACCTTGTTTCCCTTGATATTTTCTCTTTTTTAATCTGAAATATAAAAATGTGCTTTTTTTTTCATCTTATTTTGTCTTTTTTCAATAAAAAATTTCAAAATAACCTTGTTTCCCTTGATATTTTCTCTTTTAATCTGAAATATGAAAATGTGATTTATTTTTATCTTATTTTGTCTTTTTTCAATAAAAAATTTCAAAAAACCTTGTTTCCCATGATATTTTCTCTTTTTTAATCTGAAATATGAAAATGTGCTTTATTTTCATCTTATTTTGTCTTTTTTTCAATAAAAAATTTCAAAATAACCTTGTTTCCCTTGATATTTTCTCTTTTTTAATCTGAAATATGAAAATGTGCTTTATTTTCATTTTATTTTGTCTTTTTTCAATAAAAAATTTCAAAATAACCTTGTTTCCCTTGATATTTTCTCTTTTTTAATCTGAAATATGAAAATGTGCTTTTTTTTCATCTTATTTTGTCTTTTTTCAATAAAAAATTTCAAAATAACCTTGTTTCCTTTGATATTTTCTCTTTTTTATTCTGAAATATGAAAATGTGCTTTATTTTCATCTTATTTTGTCTTTTTTTCAATAAAAAATTTCAAAATAACCTTGTTTCACTTGATATTTTCTCTTTTTTTAATCTGAAATATGAAAATGTGCTTTATTTTCATTTTATTTTGTCTTTTTTCAATAAAAAATTTCAAAATAACCTTGTTTCCCTTGATATTTCTCTTTTTTAATCTGAAATATGAAAATGTGGTTTAATTTCATTTTATTTTGTCTTTTTTCAATAAAAAATTTCAAAATAACCTTGTTTCCCTTGATATTTTCTCTTTTTTAATCTAAAATATCAAAATGTGCTTTTTTTTCATCTTATTTTGTCTTTTTTCAATAAAAGATTTCAAAAAAACCTTGTTTCCCATGATATTTTCTCTTTTTTAATCTGAAATATGAAAATGTGCTTTATTTTCATCTTATTTTGTCTTTTTTTCAATAAAAAATTTCAAAATAACCTTGTTTCCCTTGATATTTTCTCTTTTTTAATCTGAAATATGAAAATGTGCTTTATTTTTATTTTATTTTGTCTTTTTTCAATAAAAAATTTCAAAATAACCTTGTTTCCCTTGATATTTTCTCTTTTTTAATCTGAAATATGAAAATGTGCTTTTTTTTAATCTTATTTTGTCTTTTTTCAATAAAAAATTTCAAAATAACCTTGTTTCCCTTGATATTTTCTCTTTTTTAATCTGAAATATAAAAATGTGCTTTTTTTTCATCTTATTTTGTCTTTTTTCAATAAAAAATTTCAAAATAACCTTGTTTCCCTTGATATTTTCTCTTTTTAATCTGAAATATGAAAATGTGATTTATTTTTATCTTATTTTGTCTTTTTTCAATAAAAATTTCAAAAAAACCTTGTTTCCCATGATATTTTCTCTTTTTTAATCTGAAATATGAAAATGTGCTTTATTTTCATCTTATTTTGTCTTTTTTTCAATAAAAAATTTCAAAATAACCTTGTTTCCCTTGATATTTTCTCTTTTTTTAATCTGAAATATGAAAATGTGCTTTATTTTCATTTTATTTTGTCTTTTTTCAATAAAAAATTTCAAAATAACCTTGTTTCCCTTGATATTTTCTCTTTTTTAATCTGAAATATGAAAATGTGCTTTTTTTTTCATCTTATTTTGTCTTTTTTCAATAAAAAATTTCAAAATAACCTTGTTTCCTTTGATATTTTCTCTTTTTTAATCTGAAATATGAAAATGTGCTTTATTTTCATCTTATTTTGTCTTTTTTCAATAAAAATTTCAAAATAACCTTGTTTCCCTTGATATTTTCTCTTTTTTAATCTGAAATATCAAAATGTGCTTTTTTTTCATCTTATTTTGTCTTTTTTCAATAAAAAATTTCAAAATAACCTTGTTTCCCTTGATATTTTCTCTTTTTAATCTGAAATATGAAAATGTGATTTATTTTTATCTTATTTTGTCTTTTTTCAATAAAAGATTTCAAAAAAACCTTGTTTCCCATGATATTTTCTCTTTTTTTAATCTGAAATATGAAAATGTGCTTTATTTTCATCTTATTTTGTCTTTTTTTCAATAAAAAATTTCAAAATAACCTTGTTTCACTTGATATTTTCTCTTTTTTAATCTGAAATATGAAAATGTGCTTTATTTTCATTTTATTTTGTCTTTTTTCAATAAAAAATTTCAAAATAACCTTGTTTCCCTTGATATTTTCTCTTTTTTAATCTGAAATATGAAAATGTGGTTTAATTTCATTTTATTTTGTCTTTTTTCAATAAAAAATTTCAAAATAACCTTGTTTCCCTTGATATTTTCTCTTTTTTAATCTGAAATATCAAAATGTGCTTTTTTTTCATCTTATTTTGTCTTTTTTCAATAAAAAATTTCAAAATAACCTTGTTTCCCTTGATATTTTCTCTTTTTAATCTGAAATATGAAAATGTGATTTATTTTTATCTTATTTTGTCTTTTTTCAATAAAAAATTTCAAAAAAAACCTTGTTTCCCATGATATTTTCTCTTTTTTAATCTGAAATATGAAAATGTGCTTTATTTTCATTTTATTTTGTCTTTTTTCAATAAAAAATTTCAAAATAACCTTCTTTCCCTTGATATTTCTCTTTTGTAATCTGAAATATGAAAATGTACTTTATTTTCATTTTATTTTGTCTTTTTTCAATAAAAAATTTCAAAAAAACCTTGTTTCCCATGATATTTTCTTTTTAATTTTTTGAATTTGAAACATGAAAATGTGATTTATTTTCATCTTATTTTGTCTTTTTTCAATAAAAAATTTCAAAATAACCTTGTTTCCCTTGATATTTTCTCTTTTTTAATCTGAAATATGAAAATGTGCTTTTTTTTAATCTTATTTTGTCTTTTTTCAATAAAAAATTTCAAAATAACCTTGTTTCCCTTGATATTTTCTCTTTTTTAATCTGAAATATAAAAATGTGCTTTTTTTTCATCTTATTTTGTCTTTTTTCAATAAAAAATTTCAAAATAACCTTGTTTCCCTTGATATTTTCTTTTTCTTTTTAATCTGAAATATGAAAATGTGATTTATTTTTATCTTATTTTGTCTTTTTTCAATAAAAATTTCAAAAAAACCTTGTTTCCCATGATATTTTCTCTTTTTTTAATCTGAAATATGAAAATGTGCTTTATTTTCATCTTATTTTGTCTTTTTTTCAATAAAAAATTTCAAAATAACCTTGTTTCCCTTGATATTTTCTCTTTTTTAATCTGAAATATGAAAATGTGCTTTATTTTCATTTTATTTTGTCTTTTTTTCAATAAAAAATTTCAAAATAACCTTGTTTCCCTTGATATTTTCTCTTTTTTAATCTGAAATATGAAAATGTGCTTTTTTTTCATCTTATTTTGTCTTTTTTCAATAAAAAATTTCAAAATAACCTTGTTTCCTTTGATATTTTCTCTTTTTTAATCTGAAATATGAAAATGTGCTTTATTTTCATCTTATTTTGTCTTTTTTCAATAAAAAATTTCAAAATAACCTTGTTTCCCTTGATATTTTCTCTTTTTTAATCTGAAATATCAAAATGTGCTTTTTTTTCATCTTATTTTGTCTTTTTTCAATAAAAAAATTCAAAATAACCTTGTTTCCCTTGATATTTTCTCTTTTTAATCTGAAATATGAAAATGTGATTTATTTTTATCTTATTTTGTCTTTTTTCAATAAAAATTTCAAAAAAACCTTGTTTCCCATGATATTTTCTCTTTTTTTAATCTGAAATATGAAAATGTGCTTTATTTTCATTTTATTTTGTCTTTTTTCAATAAAAAATTTCAAAATAACCTTCTTTCCCTTGATATTTCTCTTTTGTAATCTGAAATATGAAAATGTACTTTATTTTCATCTTATTTTGTCTTTTTTCAATAAAAAATTTCAAAAAAACCTTGTTTCCCATGATATTTTCTCTTTTTTTAATCTGAAACATGAAAATGTGATTTATTTTCATCTTATTTTGTCCTTTTTCAATAAAAAATTTCAAAATAACCTTGTTTCCCTTGATATTTTCTCTTTTTTTAATCTGAAATATGAAAATGTGGTTCAATTTCATTTTATTTTGTCTTTTTTCAATAAAAAATTTCAAAATAACCTTGTTTCCCTTGATATTTTCTCTTTTTTAATCTGAAATATCAAAATGTGCTTTTTTTTCATCTTATTTTGTCTTTTTTTCAATAAAAAATTTCAAAATAACCTTGTTTCCCTTGATATTTTCTCTTTTTTAATCTGAAATATGAAAATGTGCTTTATTTTTATTTTATTTTGTCTTTTTTCAATAAAAAATTTCAAAATAACCTTGTTTCCCTTGATATTTTTTCTTTTTTAATCTGAAATATGAAAATGTGCTTTATTTTCATCTTATTTTGTCTTTTTTTCAACAAAAAATTTCAAAATAACCTTCTTTCCCTTGATATTTCTCTTTTGTAATCTGAAATATGAAAATGTACTTTATTTTCATCTTATTTTGTCTTTTTTCAATAAAAAATTTCAAAAAAACCTTGTTTCCCATGACATTTTCTCTTTTTTAATCTGAAATATGAAAATGTGATTTATTTTCATCTTATTTTGTCTTTTTTCAATAAAAAATTTCAAAATAACCTTGTTTCCCTTGATATTTTCTCTTTTTTAATCTGAAATATGAAAATGTGCTTTATTTTCATCTTATTTTGTCTTTTTTCAATAAAAAATTTCAAAATAACCTTGTTTCCCTTGATATTTTCTCTTTTTTAATCTGAAATATGAAAATGTGGTTTAATTTCATTTTATTTTGTCTTTTTTCAATAAAAAATTTCAAAATAACCTTGTTTCCCTTGATATTTTCTCTTTTTTAATCAGAAATATGAAAATGTGCTTTTTTTTCATTTTATTTTGTCTTTTTTCAATAAAAAATTTCAAAATAACCTTGTTTCCCTTGATATTTTCTCTTTTTAATCTGAAATATGAAAATGTGATTTATTTTTATCTTATTTTGTCTTTTTTCAATAAAAGATTTCAAAAAAACCTTGTTTCCCATGATATTTTCTCTTTTTTAATCTGAAATATGAAAATGTGCTTTATTTTCATCTTATTTTGTCTTTTTTTCAATAAAAAATTTCAAAATAACCTTGTTTCCCTTGATATTTTCTCTTTTTTAATCTGAAATATGAAAATGTGATTTATTTTTATTTTATTTTGTCTTTTTTCAATAAAAAATTTCAAAATAACCTTGTTTCCCTTGATATTTTTTCTTTTTTAATCTGAAATATGAAAATGTGCTTTATTTTCATCTTATTTTGTCTTTTTTCAACAAAAAATTTCAAAATAACCTTCTTTCCCTTGATATTTCTCTTTTGTAATCTGAAATATGAAAATGTACTTTATTTTCATCTTATTTTGTCTTTTTTCAATAAAAATTTCAAAAAAACCTTGTTTCCCATGATATTTTCTCTTTTTTAATCTGAAATATGAAAATGTGATTTATTTTCATCTTATTTTGTCTTTTTTCAATAAAAAATTTCAAAATAACCTTGTTTCCCTTGATATTTTCTCTTTTTTTAATCTGAAATATGAAAATGTGCTTTATTTTCATCTTATTTTGTCTTTTTTCAATAAAAAATTTCAAAATAACCTTGTTTCCCTTGATATTTTCTCTTTTTTAATCTGAAATATGAAAATGTGGTTTAATTTCATTTTATTTTGTCTTTTTTCAATAAAAAATTTCAAAATAACCTTGTTTCCCTTGATATTTTCTCTTTTTTAATCTGAAATATGAAAATGTGCTTTTTTTTCATTTTATTTTGTCTTTTTTCAATAAAAATTTCAAAAAAACCTTGTTTCCCATGATATTTTCTCTTTTTAATCTGAAATATGAAAATGTGATTTATTTTCATCTTATTTTGTCTTTTTTCAATAAAAAATTTCAAAATAACCTTGTTTCCCTTGATATTTTCTCTTTTTTAATCTGAAATATGAAAATGTGGTTCAATTTCATTTTATTTTGTCTTTTTTCAATAAAAATTTCAAAATAACCTTGTTTCCCTTGATATTTTTTCTTTTTTAATCTGAAATATGAAAATGTGCTTTATTTTCATCTTATTTTGTCTTTTTTTCAATAAAAAATTTCAAAATAACCTTGTTTCCCTTGATATTTTCTCTTTTTTTAATCTGAAATATGAAAATGTGCTTTATTTTTATTTTATTTTGTCTGTTTTCAATAAAAAATTTCAAAATAACCTTGTTTCCCTTGATATTTTTTTCTTTTTTAATCTGAAATATGAAAATGTGCTTTATTTTCATCTTATTTTGTCTTTTTTCAATAAAAATTTCAAAATAACCTTCTTTCCCTTGATATTTCTCTTTTGTAATCTGAAATATGAAAATGTACTTTATTTTCATCTTATTTTGTCTTTTTTCAATAAAAATTTCAAAATAACCTTGTTTCCCTTGATATTTTCTCTTTTTTAATCTGAAATATGAAAATGTGGTTTAATTTCATTTTATTTTGTCTTTTTTCAATAAAAAATTTCAAAATAACCTTGTTTCCCTTGATATTTTCTCTTTTTTAATCTGAAATATGAAAATGTGCTTTTTTTTCATTTTATTTTGTCTTTTTTCAATAAAAAATTTCAAAATAACCTTGTTTCCCTTGATATTTTCTCTTTTTAATCTGAAATATGAAAATGTGATTTATTTTTATCTTATTTTGTCTTTTTTCAATAAAAGATTTCAAAAAAACCTTGTTTCCCATGATATTTTCTCTTTTTTAATCTGAAATATGAAAATGTGCTTTATTTTCATCTTATTTTGTCTTTTTTTCAATAAAAAATTTCAAAATAACCTTGTTTCCCTTGATATTTTCTCTTTTTTAATCTGAAATATGAAAATGTGATTTATTTTTATTTTATTTTGTCTTTTTTCAATAAAAATTTCAAAATAACCTTGTTTCCCTTGATATTTTTTCTTTTTTTAATCTGAAATATGAAAATGTGCTTTATTTTCATCTTATTTTGTCTTTTTTCAACAAAAAATTTCAAAATAACCTTCTTTCCCTTGATATTTCTCTTTGTAATCTGAAATATGAAAATGTACTTTATTTTCATCTTATTTTGTCTTTTTTCAATAAAAATTTCAAAAAAACCTTGTTTCCCATGATATTTTCTCTTTTTTTAATCTGAAATATGAAAATGTGATTTATTTTCATCTTATTTTGTCTTTTTTCAATAAAAAATTTCAAAATAACCTTGTTTCCCTTGATATTTTCTCTTTTTTAATCTGAAATATGAAAATGTGCTTTATTTTCATCTTATTTTGTCTTTTTTCAATAAAAAATTTCAAAATAACCTTGTTTCCCTTGATATTTTCTCTTTTTTAATCTGAAATATGAAAATGTGGTTTAATTTCATTTTATTTTGTCTTTTTTCAATAAAAAATTTCAAAATAACCTTGTTTCCCTTGATATTTTCTTTTCTTTTTTAATCTGAAATATGAAAATGTGCTTTTTTTTCATTTTATTTTTTGTCTTTTTTCAATAAAAATTTCAAAAAAACCTTGTTTCCCATGATATTTTCTTTTCTTTTTTTAATCTGAAATATGAAAATGTGATTTATTTTCATCTTATTTTGTCTTTTTTCAATAAAAAATTTCAAAATAACCTTGTTTCCCTTGATATTTTCTCTTTTTTAATCTGAAATATGAAAATGTGGTTCAATTTCATTTTATTTTGTCTTTTTTCAATAAAAAATTTCAAAATAACCTTGTTTCCCTTGATATTTTTTCTTTTTTAATCTGAAATATGAAAATGTGCTTTATTTTCATCTTATTTTGTCTTTTTTTCAATAAAAAATTTCAAAATAACCTTGTTTCCCTTGATATTTTCTCTTTTTTAATCTGAAATATGAAAATGTGCTTTATTTTTATTTTATTTTGTCTGTTTTCAATAAAAAATTTCAAAATAACCTTGTTTCCCTTGATATTTTTTCTTTTTTAATCTGAAATATGAAAATGTGCTTTATTTTCATCTTATTTTGTCTTTTTTCAATAAAAAATTTCAAAATAACCTTCTTTCCCTTGATATTTCTCTTTTGTAATCTGAAATATGAAAATGTACTTTATTTTCATCTTATTTTGTCTTTTTTCAATAAAAATTTCAAAAAAACCTTGTTTCCCATGATATTTTCTCTTTTTTAATCTGAAATATGAAAATGTGCTTTATTTTCATCTTATTTTGTCTTTTTTCAATAAAAAATTTCAAAATAACCTTGTTTCCCTTTATATTTTCTCTTTTTTAATCTGAAATATGAAAATGTGCTTTATTTTCATTTTATTTTGTCTTTTTTCAATAAAAAATTTCAAAATAACCTTGTTTCCCTTGATATGTTCTCTTTTTTAATCTGAAATATGAAAATGTGGTTTAATTTCATTTTATTTTGTCTTTTTTCAATAAAAAATTTCAAAATAACCTTGTTTCCCTTGATATTTTCTCTTTTTTAATCTGAAATATCAAAATGTGCTTTTTTTTCATCTTATTTTGTCTTTTTTCAATAAAAAATTTCAAAATAACCTTGTTTCCATTGATATTTTCTCTTTTTAATCTGAAATATGAAAATGTGATTTATTTTTATCTTATTTTGTCTTTTTTCAATAAAAGATTTCAAAAAAATCCTTGTTTCCCATGATATTTTCTCTTTTTTAATCTGAAATATCAAAATGTGCTTTATTTTCATCTTATTTTGTCTTTTTTTCAATAAAAATTTCAAAATAACCTTGTTTCCCTTGATATTTTCTCTTTTTTAATCTGAAATATGAAAATGTGATTTATTTTTATTTTATTTTGTCTTTTTTCAATAAAAAATTTCAAAATAATCTTGTTTCCCTTGATATTTTTTCTTTTTTAATCTGAAATATGAAAATGTGCTTTATTTTCATCTTATTTTGTCTTTTTTCAACAAAAAATTTCAAAATAACCTTCTTTCCCTTGATATTTCTCTTTTGTAATCTGAAATATGAAAATGTACTTTATTTTCATCTTATTTTGTCTTTTTTCAATAAAAAATTTCAAAAAACCTTGTTTCCCATGATATTTTCTCTTTTTTAATCTGAAATATGAAAATGTGATTTATTTTCATCTTATTTTGTCTTTTTTCAATAAAAAATTTCAAAATAACCTTGTTTCCCTTGATATTTTCTCTTTTTTAATCTGAAATATGAAAATGTGCTTTATTTTCATCTTATTTTGTCTTTTTTCAATAAAAAATTTCAAAATAACCTTGTTTCCCTTGATATTTTCTCTTTTTTTAATCTGAAATATGAAAATGTGGTTTAATTTCATTTTATTTTGTCTTTTTTCAATAAAAATTTCAAAATAACCTTGTTTCCCTTGATATTTTCTCTTTTTTAATCTGAAATATGAAAATGTGCTTTTTTTTTCATTTTATTTTGTCTTTTTTCAATAAAAAATTTCAAAAAAACCTTGTTTCCCATGATATTTTCTCTTTTTTAATCTGAAATATGAAAATGTGATTTATTTTCATCTTATTTTGTCTTTTTTCAATAAAAAATTTCAAAATAACCTTGTTTCCCTTGATATTTTCTCTTTTTTAATCTGAAATATGAAAATGTGGTTCAATTTCATTTTATTTTGTCTTTTTTCAATAAAAAATTTCAAAATAACCTTGTTTCCCTTGATATTTTTTCTTTTTTAATCTGAAATATGAAAATGTGCTTTATTTTCATCTTATTTTGTCTTTTTTTCAATAAAAAATTTCAAAATAACCTTGTTTCCCTTGATATTTTCTCTTTTTTAATCTGAAATATGAAAATGTGCTTTATTTTTATTTTATTTTGTCTGTTTTCAATAAAAATTTCAAAATAACCTTGTTTCCCTTGATATTTTTTCTTTTTTAATCTGAAATATGAAAATGTGCTTTATTTTCATCTTATTTTGTCTTTTTTTCAATAAAAAATTTCAAAATAACCTTCTTTCCCTTGATATTTCTCTTTTGTAATCTGAAATATGAAAATGTACTTTATTTTCATCTTATTTTGTCTTTTTTCAATAAAAATTTCAAAAAAACCTTGTTTCCCATGATATTTTCTCTTTTTAATCTGAAATATGAAAATGTGCTTTATTTTCATCTTATTTTGTCTTTTTTCAATAAAAAATTTCAAAAATAACCTTGTTTCCCTTTATATTTTCTCTTTTTTAATCTGAAATATGAAAATGTGCTTTATTTTCATTTTATTTTGTCTTTTTTCAATAAAAAATTTCAAAATAACCTTGTTTCCCTTGATATGTTCTCTTTTTTAATCTGAAATATGAAAATGTGGTTTAATTTCATTTTATTTTGTCTTTTTTCAATAAAAAATTTCAAAATAACCTTGTTTCCCTTGATATTTTCTCTTTTTTAATCTGAAATATCAAAATGTGCTTTTTTTTCATCTTATTTTGTCTTTTTTCAATAAAAAATTTCAAAATAACCTTGTTTCCATTGATATTTTCTCTTTTTAATCTGAAATATGAAAATGTGATTTATTTTTATCTTATTTTGTCTTTTTTCAATAAAAGATTTCAAAAAAACCTTGTTTCCCATGATATTTTCTCTTTTTTTAATCTGAAATATGAAAATGTGCTTTATTTTCATCTTATTTTGTCTTTTTTTCAATAAAAAATTTCAAAATAACCTTGTTTCCCTTGATATTTTCTCTTTTTTAATCTGAAATATGAAAATGTGCTTTATTTTTATTTTATTTTGTCTTTTTTCAATAAAAAATTTCAAAATAACCTTGTTTCCTTGATATTTTTTCTTTTTTAATCTGAAATATGAAAATGTGCTTTATTTTCATCTTATTTTGTCTTTTTTCAATAAAAAATTTCAAAATAACCTTCTTTCCCTTGATATTTCTCTTTTGTAATCTGAAATATGAAAATGTACTTTATTTTCATCTTATTTTGTCTTTTTTCAATAAAAATTTCAAAAAAACCTTGTTTCCCATGATATTTTCTCTTTTTTAATCTGAAATATGAAAATGTGATTTATTTTCATCTTATTTTGTCTTTTTTCAATAAAAATTTCAAAATAACCTTGTTTCCCTTGATATTTTCTCTTTTTTAATCTGAAATATGAAAATGTGCTTTATTTTCATCTTATTTTGTCTTTTTTCAATAAAAAATTTCAAAATAACCTTGTTTCCCTTGATATTTTCTCTTTTTTTAATCTGAAATATGAAAATGTGGTTTAATTTCATTTTATTTTGTCTTTTTTCAATAAAAAATTTCAAAATAACCTTGTTTCCCTTGATATTTTCTCTTTTTTAATCTGAAATATCAAAATGTGCTTTTTTTTCATCTTATTTTGTCTTTTTTCAATAAAAAATTTCAAAATAACCTTGTTTCCCTTGATATTTTCTCTTTTTTAATCTGAAATATGAAAATGTGCTTTATTTTTATTTTATTTTGTCTTTTTTCAATAAAAAATTTCAAAATAACCTTGTTTCCCTTGATATTTTCTCTTTTTTAATCTGAAATATGAAAATGTGCTTTTTTTTCATCTTATTTTGTCTTTTTTCAATATAAAACTCAAAATAACCTTGTTTCCCTTGATATTTTCTCTTTTTTAATCTGAAATATAAAAATGTGCTTGTTTTTCATTTTATTTTTGTCTTTTTTCAATAAAAAAATTCAAAATAACCTTGTTTCCTTGATATTTTTTTCTCTTTTTTTAATCTGAAATATGAAAATGTGCTTTTTTTTCATCTTATTTTGTCTTTTTTCAATAAAAAATTTCAAAAAAACCTTGTTTCCCATGATATTTTCTCTTTTTTAATCTGAAATATGAAAATGTACTTTATTTTCATCTTATTTTGTCTTTTTCAATAAAAAATTTCAAAATAACCTTGTTTCCCTTGATATTTTCTCTTTTTTAATCTGAAATATGAAAATGTGCTTTATTTTCATTTTATTTTGTCTTTTTTCAATAAAAAATTTCAAAATTAACTTGTTTCCCTTGATATTTTCTCTTTTTAATCTGAAATATGAAAATGTGATTTATTTTTATCTTATTTTGTCTTTTTTCAATAAAAAATTTCAAAAAAACCTTGTTTCCCATGATATTTTTTCTCTTTTTTAATCTGAAATATGAAAATGTGCTTTATTTTCATCTTATTTTGTCTTTTTTTCAATAAAAAATTTCAAAATAACCTTGTTTATGATATTTTCTCTTTTTTAATCTGAAATATGAAAATGTGCTTTATTTTCATTTTATTTTGTCTTTTTTCAATAAAAAAATTTCAAAATAACCTTCTTTTATGATATTTCTCTTTTGTAATCTGAAATATGAAAATGTACTTTTATTTTCATCTTATTTTGTCTTTTTCAATAAAAAATTTCAAAAAAAACCTTGTTTCCCATGATATTTTCTCTTTTTTAATCTGAAATATGAAAATGTGATTTATTTTCATCTTATTTTGTCTTTTTCAATAAAATTTTCAAAATATTATTGTTTCCCTTGATATTTTCTCTTTTTTAATCTGAAATATCAAAATGTGCTTTTTTCATCTTATTTTGTCTTTTTTCAATAAAAAATTTCAAAATAACCTTGTTTCCCTTGATATTTTCTCTTTTTAATCTGAAATATGAAAATGTGATTTATTTTATCTGTTTTGTCTTTTAAATAAAAGATTTCAAAAAACCTTGTTTCCACTGATATTTTTCTCTTTTTTAATCTGAAATATGAAAATGTGCTATTTTCATCTTATTTTGTCTTTTTTCAATAAAAAATTTCAAAAATAACCTTGTTTCCCTTGATATTTTCTCTTTTTTAATCTGAAATATGAAAATGTGCTTTATTTTATTTTATTTTGTCTTTTTTCAATAAAAAATTTCAAAATAACCTTGTTTCCCTTGATATTTTTCTTTTTTAATCTGAAATATGAAAATGTGCTCATTTTCATCTTATTTTGTCTTTTTTCAATAAAACACAAAATAACCTTCTTTCCTTGATATTTCTCTTTTGTAATCAAATATGAAAATGTGCTTTATTTTTGTAATACTTATTTTGTCTTTTTTCAATAAAAATTTCAAAAAACCTTGTTTCCCATGATATTTTCTCTTTTTTAATCTGAAATATGAAAATGTGATTTATTTTTCATCTTATTTTGTCTTTTTTCAATAAAAAATTTCAAAATAACCTTGTTTCCCTTGATATTTTCTCTTTTTTTAATCTGAAATATGAAAATGTGCTTTATTTTCATCTTATTTTGTCTTTTTTCAATAAAAAATTTCAAAATAACCTTGTTTCCCTTGATATTTTCTCTTTTTTAATCTGAAATATGAAAATATGGTTTTTAATTTCATTTTTATTTTTGTCTTTTTCAATAAAAAATTTCAAAATAACCTTGTTTTCCCTTGATATTTTCTCTTTTTTAATCTGAAATATCAAAATGTGCTTTTTTTCATCTTATTTTGTCTTTTTCAATAAAAAATTTCAAAATAACCTTGTTTCCCTTGATATTTTCTCTTTTTAATCTGAAATATGAAAATGTGATTTATTTTTATCTTATTTTGTCTTTTTTCAATAAAGATTTCAAAAACCTTGTTTCCCATGATATTTTCTCTTTTTTAATCTGAAATATGAAAATGTGCTTTATTTTCATCTTATTTTGTCTTTTCAATAAAAAATTTCAAAATAACCTTGTTTCCCTTGATATTTTTCTCTTTTTTTTAATCTGAAATATGAAAATGTACTTTATTTTCATTTTTATTTTGTCTTTTCAATAAAAATTTCAAAATAACCTTCTTTCCCTTGATATTTCTCTTTTGTAATCTGAAATATGAAAATGTACTTTATTTTCATCTTATTTTGTCTTTTTTCAATAAAAAATTTCAAAAAACCTTGTTTCCCATGATATTTTCTCTTTTTTTAATCTGAAATATGAAAATGTGATTTATTTTCATCTTATTTTGTCTTTTTTCAATAAAAATTTCAAAATAACCTTGTTTCCCTTGATATTTTCTCTTTTTTAATCTGAAATATCAAAATGTGCTTTTTTTTTCATCTTATTTTGTCTTTTTTCAATAAAAATTTCAAAATAACCTTGTTTCCCTTGATATTTTCTCTTTTTAATCTGAAATATGAAAATGTGATTTATTTTTATCTTATTTTGTCTTTTTTCAATAAAAGATTTCAAAAAAACCTTGTTTCCCATGATATTTTCTTTTTCTTTTTTAATCTGAAATATGAAAATGTGCTTTATTTTCATCTTATTTTGTCTTTTTTTCAATAAAAAATTTCAAAATAACCTTGTTTCCCTTGATATTTTCTCTTTTTTTAATCTGAAATATGAAAATGTGCTTTATTTTTATTTTATTTTGTCTTTTTTCAATAAAAAATTTCAAAATAACCTTGTTTCCCTTGATATTTTTTCTTTTTTAATCTGAAATATGAAAATGTGTTTTATTTTCATCTTATTTTGTCTTTTTTCAATAAAAAATTTCAAAATAACCTTCTTTCCTTTGATATTTCTCTTTTGTAATCTGAAATATGAAAATGTACTTTATTTTCATCTTATTTTGTCTTTTTTCAATAAAAATTTCAAAAAAACCTTGTTTCCCATGATATTTTCTCTTTTTTAATCTGAAATATGAAAATGTGATTTATTTTCATCTTATTTTGTCTTTTTTCAATAAAAAATTTCAAAATAACCTTGTTTCCCTTGATATTTTCTCTTTTTTTAATCTGAAATATGAAAATGTGCTTTATTTTCATCTTATTTTGTCTTTTTTCAATAAAAAATTTCAAAATAACCTTGTTTCCCTTGATATTTTCTCTTTTTTAATCTGAAATATGAAAATGTGGTTTAATTTCATTTTATTTTGTCTTTTTTCAATAAAAAATTTCAAAATAACCTTGTTTCCCTTGATATTTTCTCTTTTTTTAATCTGAAATATCAAAATGTGCTTTTTTTTCATCTTATTTTGTCTTTTTTCAATAAAAAATTTCAAAATAACCTTGTTTCCCTTGATATTTTCTCTTTTTAATCTGAAATATGAAAATGTGATTTATTTTTATCTTATTTTGTCTTTTTTCAATAAAAGATTTCAAAAAAACCTTGTTTCCCATGATATTTTCTCTTTTTTAATCTGAAATATGAAAATGTGCTTTATTTTCATCTTATTTTGTCTTTTTTTCAATAAAAAATTTCAAAATAACCTTGTTTCCCTTGATATTTTCTCTTTTTTAATCTGAAATATGAAAATGTGCTTTATTTTCATTTTATTTTGTCTTTTTTCAATAAAAAATTTCAAAATAACCTTCTTTCCCTTGATATTTCTCTTTTGTAATCTGAAATATGAAAATGTACTTTATTTTCATCTTATTTTGTCTTTTTTCAATAAAAATTTCAAAAAAACCTTGTTTCCCATGATATTTTCTCTTTTTTAATCTGAAATATGAAAATGTGATTTATTTTCATCTTATTTTGTCTTTTTTCAATAAAAAATTTCAAAATAACCTTGTTTCCCTTGATATTTTCTCTTTTTTAATCTGAAATATCAAAATGTGCTTTTTTTTTCATCTTATTTTGTCTTTTATCAATAAAAAATTTCAAAATAACCTTGTTTCCCTTGATATTTTCTCTTTTTAATCTGAAATATGAAAATGTGATTTATTTTTATCTTATTTTGTCTTTTTTCAATAAAAGATTTCAAAAAAACCTTGTTTCCCATGATATTTTCTCTTTTTTAATCTGAAATATGAAAATGTGCTTTATTTTCATCTTATTTTGTCTTTTTTTCAATAAAAAATTTCAAAATAACCTTGTTTCCCTTGATATTTTCTCTTTTTTAATCTGAAATATGAAAATGTGCTTTATTTTTATTTTATTTTGTCTTTTTTCAATAAAAAATTTCAAAATAACCTTGTTTCCCTTGATATTTTTTCTTTTTTAATCTGAAATATGAAAATGTGCTTTATTTTCATCTTATTTTGTCTTTTTTCAATAAAAAATTTCAAAATAACCTTCTTTCCTTTGATATTTCTCTTTTGTAATCTGAAATATGAAAATGTACTTTATTTTCATCTTATTTTGTCTTTTTTCAATAAAAATTTCAAAAAAACCTTGTTTCCCATGATATTTTCTCTTTTTTAATCTGAAATATGAAAATGTGATTTATTTTCATCTTATTTTGTCTTTTTTCAATAAAAAATTTCAAAATAACCTTGTTTCCCTTGATATTTTCTCTTTTTTAATCTGAAATATGAAAATGTGCTTTATTTTCATCTTATTTTGTCTTTTTTCAATAAAAAATTTCAAAATAACCTTGTTTCCCTTGATATTTTCTCTTTTTTAATCTGAAATATGAAAATGTGGTTTAATTTCATTTTATTTTGTCTTTTTTCAATAAAAAATTTCAAAATAACCTTGTTTCCCTTGATATTTTCTCTTTTTTAATCTGAAATATCAAAATGTGCTTTTTTTTCATCTTATTTTGTCTTTTTTCAATAAAAAATTTCAAAATAACCTTGTTTCCCTTGATATTTTCTCTTTTTAATCTGAAATATGAAAATGTGATTTATTTTTATCTTATTTTGTCTTTTTTCAATAAAAGATTTCAAAAAAACCTTGTTTCCCATGATATTTTCTCTTTTTTAATCTGAAATATGAAAATGTGCTTTATTTTCATCTTATTTTGTCTTTTTTTCAATAAAAAATTTCAAAATAACCTTGTTTCCCTTGATATTTTCTCTTTTTTAATCTGAAATATGAAAATGTGCTTTATTTTTATTTTATTTTGTCTTTTTTCAATAAAAATTTCAAAATAACCTTGTTTCCCTTGATATTTTTTCTTTTTTTCATCTGAAATATGAAAATGTGGTTTAATTTCATTTTATTTTGTCTTTTTTCAATAAAAAATTTCAAAATAACCTTGTTTCCCTTGATATTTTCTCTTTTTTAATCTGAAATATCAAAATGTGCTTTTTTTTCATCTTATTTTGTCTTTTTTCAATAAAAAATTTCAAAATAACCTTGTTTCTCTTGATATTTTCTCTTTTTAATCTGAAATATGAAAATGTGATTTATTTTTATCTTATTTTGTCTTTTTTCAATAAAAGATTTCAAAAAAACCTTGTTTCCCATGATATTTTCTCTTTTTTAATCTGAAATATGAAAATGTGCTTTATTTTCATCTTATTTTGTCTTTTTTTCAATAAAAAATTTCAAAATAACCTTGTTTCCCTTGATATTTTCTCTTTTTTAATCTGAAATATGAAAATGTGCTTTATTTTTATTTTATTTTGTCTTTTTTCAATAAAAAATTTCAAAATAACCTTGTTTCCCTTGATATTTTCTCTTTTTTAATCTGAAATATGAAAATGTGGTTTAATTTCATTTTATTTTGTCTTTTTTCAATAAAAAATTTCAAAATAACCTTGTTTCTCTTGATATTTTCTCTTTTTTAATCTGAAATATCAAAATGTGCTTTTTTTTCATCTTATTTTGTCTTTTTTCAATAAAAAATTTCAAAATAACCTTGTTTCCCTTGATATTTTCTCTTTTTAATCTGAAATATGAAAATGTGATTTATTTTTATCTTATTTTGTCTTTTTTCAATAAAAGATTTCAAAAAAAACCTTGTTTCCCATGATATTTTCTCTTTTTTAATCTGAAATATGAAAATGTGCTTTATTTTCATCTTATTTTGTCTTTTTTTCAATAAAAAATTTCAAAATAACCTTGTTTCCCTTGATATTTTCTCTTTTTTAATCTGAAATATGAAAATGTGCTTTTTTTTCATCTTATTTTGTCTTTTTTCAATAAAAATTTCAAAAAAACCTTGTTTCCCATGATATTTTCTCTTTTTTAATCTGAAATATGAAAATGTGCTTTATTTTCATCTTATTTTGTCTTTTTTTCAATAAAAAATTTCAAAATAACCTTGTTTCCCTTGATATTTTCTCTTTTTTAATCTGAAATATGAAAATGTGCTTTATTTTCATTTTATTTTGTCTTTTTTCAATAAAAATTTCAAAATAACCTTGTTTCCCTTGATATTTTCTCTTTTTTAATCTGAAATATGAAAATGTGGTTTAATTTCATTTTATTTTGTCTTTTTTCAATAAAAAATTTCAAAATAACCTTGTTTCCCTTGATATTTTCTCTTTTTTAATCTGAAATATCAAAATGTGCTTTTTTTTCATCTTATTTTGTCTTTTTTCAATAAAAAATTTCAAAATAACCTTGTTTCCCTTGATATTTTCTCTTTTTAATCTGAAATATGAAAATGTGATTTATTTTTATCTTATTTTGTCTTTTTTCAATAAAAGATTTCAAAAAAACCTTGTTTCCCATGATATTTTCTCTTTTTTAATCAAATATGAAAATGTGCTTTATTTTCATCTTATTTTGTCTTTTTTTCAATAAAAAATTTCAAAATAACCTTGTTTCCCTTGATATTTTCTCTTTTTTAATCTGAAATATGAAAATGTGCTTTATTTTCATTTTATTTTGTCTTTTTTCAATAAAAAATTTCAAAATAACCTTGTTTCCCTTGGTATTTTCTCTTTTTTAATCTGAAATATGAAAATGTGGTTTAATTTCATTTTATTTTGTCTTTTTT
>JBBBDQ010031959.1:0-152244 GCA_037127315.1 Ascarosepion bandense
CTTTCCCTTGACATTTTCTCTTTTTTAATCTGAAATATGAAAATGTGCTTTTTTTTCATCTTATTTTGTCTTTTGTCAATAAAAATTTCAAAATAGCCTTATTTCCCTTGATATTTTCTCTTTTTTAAACTGAAATAAGAAAATGTGCTTTTTTTCATCTTATTTTGAATTGTTTCAATAAAAAATTTCAAAATAACCTTGTTTCCCTTGATATTTTCTCTTTTTTAATCTGAAATATGAAAATATGCTTTTTTTTCATCTTATTTTGTCTTTTTTCAATAAAAAATTTCAAAATAACCTTGTTTCCCTTGACATTTTCTCTTTTTTAATCTGAAATATGAAAATGTGCTTTATTTTCATCTTATTTTGTCTTTTTTCAATAAAAAAATTCAAAATAACCTTGTTTCCCTTGATATTTTCTCTTTTTTTAATCTGAAATATGAAAATGTGCTTTATTTTCATCTTATTCTGTCTTTTTTCAATAAAAATTTTCAAAATAACGTTGTTTCCCTTGATATTTTCTCTTTTTTAATCTGAAATATGAAAATGTGCTTTTTTTTCATCTTATTTAGTCTTTTTTCAGTAAAAAATTTCAAAATAACCTTGTTTCACTTGATATTTTCTCTTTTTTAATCTGAAATATGAAAATGTGCTTTATTTTCATCTTATTTTGTCTTTTTTCAATAAAAAATTTCAAAATAACCTTGTTTCCCTTGACATTTTCTCTTTTTAATCTGAAATATGAAAATGTGCTTTTTTTTCATCTCATTTTGTCATTTTCAATAAATAATTTCAAAATAACCTTGTTTCCCTTGATATTGTCTCTTTTTTAATCTGAAATATGAAAATGTACTTTTTTTTCATTTTATTTCGTCTTTTTTCAATAAAAAATTTCAAAATAGCCTTATTTCCCTTGATATTTTCTTTTTTTTAAACAGAAATAAGAAAATGTGCTTTTTTTTCATCTTATTCTGTCTTTTTTCAATAAAAAATTTGAAAATAACCTTGTTTCCCTGGATATTTTCTCTTTTTTAATCTGAAATATCAAAATGTGCTTTTTTTTCATCTTATTTTGTCTTTTGTCAATAAAAAATTTCAAAATAACCTTGTTTCCCTTGATATTTTCTCTTTTTTCAACTGAAATATGAAAATGTGCTTTTTTTCATCTTATTTTGTCTTTTTTCAATAAAAAATTTCAAAAAACATTCTTTCCCTTGACATTTTCTCTTTTTTAATCTGAAATATGAAAATGTGCTTTTTTTTCATCTTATTTTGTCTTTTGTCAATAAAAAATTTCAAAATAGCCTTATTTCCCTTGATATTTTCTCTTTTTTAAACTGAAATAAGAAAATGTGCTTTTTTTCATCTTATTTTGAATTGTTTCAATAAAAAATTTCAAAATAACCTTGTTTCCCCTTGATATTTTCTCTTTTTTAATCTGAAATATGAAAATATGCTTTTTTTTCATCTTATTTTGTCTTTTTTCAATAAAAAATTTCAAAATAACCTTGTTTCCCTTGACATTTTCTCTTTTTTAATCTGAAATATGAAAATGTGCTTTATTTTCATCTTATTTTGTCTTTTTTCAATAAAAAAA
This sequence comes from Ascarosepion bandense, assembly GCA_037127315.1. NCBI lineage: Eukaryota > Metazoa > Mollusca > Cephalopoda > Sepiida > Sepiidae > Ascarosepion > Ascarosepion bandense. The sequence goes on from JBBBDQ010031959.1 coordinate 1,598, forward strand.
TTCAAAATAACCTTGTTTCCCTTGATATTTTCTCTTTTTTAATCTGAAATATGAAAATGTGCTTTATTTTCATCTTATTCTGTCTTTTTTCAATAAAAAATTTCAAAATAACGTTGTTTCCCTTGATATTTTCTCTTTTTTAATCTGAAATATGAAAATGTGCTTTTTTTTCATCTTATTTAGTCTTTTTTCAGTAAAAAATTTCAAAATAACCTTGTTTCACTTGATATTTTCTCTTTTTTAATCTGAAATATGAAAATGTGCTTTATTTTCATCTTATTTTGTCTTTTTTCAATAAAAAATTTCAAAATAACCTTGTTTCCCTTGACATTTTCTCTTTTTAATCTGAAATATGAAAATGTGCTTTTTTTTCATCTCATTTTGTCATTTTCAATAAATAATTTCAAAATAACCTTGTTTCCCTTGATATTGTCTCTTTTTTAATCTGAAATATGAAAATGTACTTTTTTTTCATTTTATTTCGTCTTTTTTCAATAAAAAATTTCAAAATAGCCTTATTTCCCTTGATATTTTCTTTTTTTTAAACAGAAATAAGAAAATGTGCTTTTTTTTCATCTTATTCTGTCTTTTTTCAATAAAAAATTTGAAAATAACCTTGTTTCCCTGGATATTTTCTCTTTTTTAATCTGAAATATCAAAATGTGCTTTTTTTTCATCTTATTTTGTCTTTTGTCAATAAAAAATTTCAAAATAACCTTGTTTCCCTTGATATTTTCTCTTTTTTAATCTGAAATATGAAAATGTGCTTTATTTTCATCTTATTCTGTATTTTTTCAATAAAAAATTTGAAAATAACCTTGTTTCCCTGGATATTTTCTCTTTTTTAAACTGAAATATGAAAATGTGCTTTATTTTCATCTTATTTTGTCTTTTGTCAATAAAAAATTTCAAAATATCCTTGTTTCCCTTGATATTTTCTCTTTTTTTAATCTGAAATATGAAAATGTGCTTTTTTTTCATCTTATTTTGTCTTTTTTCAATAAAAAATTTCAAAAAAACCTTCTTTCCCTTGACATTTTCTCTTTTTTAATCTGAAATATGAAAATGTGCTTTTTTTTCATCTTATTTTGTCTTTTGTCAATAAAAAATTTCAAAATAACCTTGTTTAATTTGATATTTTCTCTTTTTTTTAATCTGAAATATGAAAATGTGCTTTTTCTTTCATCTTATTTTGTCTTTTTTCAATAAAAAATTTCAAAATAACCTTGTTTCCCTTGACATTTTCTCTTTTTTAATCTGAAATATGAAAATGTGCTTTTTTTCATCTTATTTTGTCTTTTTTCAATAAAAAATTTCAAAATAACCTTGTTTCCCTTGACATTTTCTCTTTTTAATCTGAAATATGAAAATGTGCTTTTTTTCATCTCATCTTGTCATTTTTCAATAAATAATTTCAAAATAACCTTGTTTCCCTTGATATTTTCTCTTTTTTAATCTGAAATATGAAAATGTGTTTTTTTTTCATTTTATTTTGTCTTTTTTCAATAAAAAATTTCAAAATAGCCTTATTTCCCTTGATATTTTCTCTTTTTTTAAACTGAAATAAGAAAATGTGCTTTTTTTCATCTTATTTTGAACTTTTTCAATAAAAAATTTCAAAATTACCTTGTTTCCCTTGATATTTTCTCTTTTTTAATCTGAAATATGAAAATATGCTTTTTTTTCATCTTATTTTGTCTTTTTTCAATAAAAAATTTCAAAATAACCTTGTTTCCATTGACATTTTCTCTTTTTTAATCTGAAATATGAAAATGTGCTTTATTTTCATCTTATTTTGTCTTTTTTCAATAAAAAAATTCAAAATAACCTTGTTTCCCTTGATATTTTCTCTTTTTTAATCTGAAATATGAAAATGTGCTTTTTTTTCATCTTATTTAGTCTTTTTTCAGTAAAAAATTTCAAAATAACCTTGTTTCACTTGATATTTTCTCTTTTTTAATCTGAAATATGAAAATGTGCTTTTTTTTCATTTTATTTCGTCTTTTTTCAATAAAAAATTTCAAAATAGCCTTATTTCCCTTGATATTTTCTCTTTTTTAATCTGAAATATGAAAATGTGCTTTTTTTTCATCTTATTTTGTGTTTTTTCAATAAATAATTTCAAAATAACCTTGTTTAATTTGATATTTTCTCTTTTTTTTTAATCTGAAATATGAAAATGTGTTTTTTTTTCATCTTATTTTGTCTTTTTTCAATAAAAAATTTCAAAATAGCCTTATTTCCCTTGATATTTTCTCTTTTTTAAACTGAAATAAGAAAATGTGCTTTTTTTGATCTTATTTTGAATTGTTTCAATAAAAAATTTCAAAATAACCTTGTTTCCCTTGATATTTTCTCTTTTTTAATCTGAAATATGAAAATATGCTTGTTTTTCATCTTATTTTGTCTTTTTTCAATAAAAAATTTCAAAATAACCTTGTTTCCCTTGACATTTTCTCTTTTTTAATCTGAAATATGAAAATGTGCTTTATTTTCATCTTATTTTGTCTTTTTTCAATAAAAAAATTCAAAATAACCTTGTTTCCCTTGATATTTTCTCTTTTTTAATCTGAAATATGAAAATGTGCTTTATTTTCATCTTATTTTGTCTTTTGTTAATAAATAATTTCAAAATATCCTTGTTTCCCTTGATATTTTTTCTTTTTTAATCTGAAATATGAAAATGTGCTTTTTTTTCATCTTATTTTGTCTTTTTTCAATAAAAAATTTCAAAAAACCTTCTTTCCCTTGACATTTTCTCTTTTTTAATCTGAAATATGAAAATGTGCTTTTTTTTCATCTTATTTTGTCTTTTTTCAATAAAAAATTTCAAAATAACCTGGTTTAATTTGATATTTTCTCTTTTTTTTAATCTGAAATATGAAAATGTGCTTTTTTTTCATCTTATTTTGTCTTTTTTCAATAAAAAATTTCAAAATAACCTTGTTTCCCTTTATATTTTCTCTTTTTTAATCTGAAATATAAAAATGTGCTTTATTTTCATCTTATTTTGTCTTTTTTCAATAAAAAATTTCAAAATAACCTTGTTTCCCTTGACATTTTCTCTTTTTAATCTGAAATATGAAAATGTGCTTTTTTTCATCTCATCTTGTCTTTTTTCAATAAATAATTTCAAAATAACCTTGTTTCCCTTGATATTTTCTCTTTTTTAATCTGAAATATGAAAATGTGCTTTTTTTCATTTTATTTTGTCATTTTTCAATAAAAAATTTCAAAATAGCCTTATTTCCCTTGATATTTTCTCTTTTTTAAACTGAAATAAGAAAATGTGCTTTTCTTCATCTTATTTTGAATGTTTTCAATAAAAAATTTCAAAATAACCTTGATTCCCTTGATATTTTCTCTTTTTTAATCTGAAATATGAAAATATGCTTTTTTTTCATCTTATTTTGTCTTTTTTCAATAAAAAATTTCAAAATAACCTTGTTTCCCTTGACATTTTCTCTTTTTTAATCTGAAATATGAAAATGTGCTTTATTTTCATCTTATTTTGTCTTTTTTCAATAAAAAAATTCAAAATAACCTTGTTTCCCTTGATATTTTCTCTTTTTTAATCTGAAATATGAAAATGTGCTTTTTTTTCATCTTATTTAGTCTTTTTTCAGTCAAAAATTTCAAAATAACCTTGTTTCACTTGATATTTTCTCTTTTTTAATCTGAAATATGAAAATGTGCTTTATTTTCATCTTATTTTGTCTTTTTTCAATAAAAAATTTCAAAATAACCTTGTTTCCCTTGACATTTTCTCTTTTTAATCTGAAATATGAAAATGTGCTTTTTTTTCATCTCATTTTGTCATTTTCAATAAATAATTTCACAATAACCTTGTTTCCCTTGACATTGTCTCTTTTTTAATCTGAAATATGAAAATGTGCTTTTTTTTCATTTTATTTCGTCTTTTTTCAATAAAAAATTTCAAAATAGCCTTATTTCCCTTGATATTTTCTTTTTTTAAACAGAAATGAGAAAATGTGCTTTTTTTTCATCTTATTCTGTCTTTTTTCAATAAAAAATTTGAAAATAACCTTGTTTCCCTGGATATTTTCTCTTTTTTAAACTGAAATATGAAATTGTGCTTTATTTTCATCTTATTTTGTCTTTTGTCAATAAAAAATTTCAAAATATCCTTGTTTCCCTTGATATTTTCTCTTTTTTCAACTGAAATATGAAAATGTGCTTTTTTTCATCTTATTTTGTCTTTTTTCAATAAAAAATTTCAAAAAACATTCTTTCCCTTGACATTTTCTCTTTTTTAATCTGAAATATGAAAATGTGCTTTTTTTTCATCTTATTTTGTCTTTTGTCAATAAAAAATTTCAAAATAGCCTTATTTCCCCTTGATATTTTCTCTTTTTTAAACTGAAATAAGAAAATGTGCTTTTTTTCATCTTATTTTGAATTGTTTCAATAAAAATTTCAAAATAACCTTGTTTCCCTTGATATTTTCTCTTTTTTAATCTGAAATATGAAAATATGCTTTTTTTTCATCTTATTTTGTCTTTTTTCAATAAAAAATTTCAAAATAACCTTGTTTCCCTTGACATTTTCTCTTTTTTAATCTGAAATATGAAATGTGCTTTATTTTCATCTTATTTTGTCTTTTTTCAATAAAAAAATTCAAAATAACCTTGTTTCCCTTGATATTTTCTCTTTTTTAATCTGAAATATGAAAATGTGCTTTATTTTCATCTTATTCTGTCTTTTCAATAAAAATTTCAAAATAACGTTGTTTCCCTTGATATTTTCTCTTTTTTAATCTGAAATATGAAAATGTGCTTTTTTTTCATCTTATTTAGTCTTTTTTCAGTAAAAAATTTCAAAATAACCTTGTTTCACTTGATATTTTCTCTTTTTTAATCTGAAATATGAAAATGTGCTTTATTTTCATCTTATTTTGTCTTTTTTCAATAAAAAATTTCAAAATAACCTTGTTTCCCTTGACATTTTCTCTTTTTAATCTGAAATATGAAAATGTGCTTTTTTTTCATCTCATTTTGTCATTTTCAATAAATAATTTCAAAATAACCTTGTTTCCCTTGATATTGTCTCTTTTTTAATCTGAAATATGAAAATGTACTTTTTTTTCATTTTATTTCGTCTTTTTTCAATAAAAAATTTCAAAATAGCCTTATTTCCCTTGATATTTTCTTTTTTTTAAACAGAAATAAGAAAATGTGCTTTTTTTTCATCTTATTCTGTCTTTTTTCAATAAAAAATTTGAAAATAACCTTGTTTCCCTGGATATTTTCTCTTTTTTAATCTGAAATATGAAAATGTGCTTTTTTTTCATCTTATTTTGTCTTTTGTCAATAAAAATTTCAAAATAACCTTGTTTCCATTGATATTTTCTCTTTTTTAATCTGAAATATGAAAATGTGCTTTATTTTCATCTTATTCTGTATTTTTTCAATAAAAAATTTGAAAATAACCTTGTTTCCCTGGATATTTTCTCTTTTTTAAACTGAAATATGAAAATGTGCTTTATTTTCATCTTATTTTGTCTTTTGTCAATAAAAAATTTCAAAATATCCTTGTTTCCCTTGATATTTTCTCTTTTTTTAATCTGAAATATGAAAATGTGCTTTTTTTTTCATCTTATTTTGTCTTTTTTCAATAAAAATTTCAAAAACCTTCTTTCCCTTGACATTTTCTCTTTTTTTAATCTGAAATATGAAAATGTGCTTTTTTTTCATCTTATTTTGTCTTTTGTCAATAAAAAATTTCAAAATAACCTTGTTTAATTTGATATTTTCTCTTTTTTTAATCTGAAATATGAAAATGTGCTTTTTCTTTCATCTTATTTTGTCTTTTTTCAATAAAAAATTTCAAAATAACCTTGTTTCCCTTGACATTTTCTCTTTTTTTAATCTGAAATATGAAAATGTGCTTTTTTTCATCTTATTTTGTCTTTTGTCAATAAAAAATTTCAAAATAACCTTGTTTCACTTGATATTTTCTATTTTTTTAATCTGAAATATGAAAATGTGCTTTTTTTTCATCTTATTTTGTCTTTTTTCAATAAAAAATTTCAAAATAACCTTGTTTCCCTTGATATTTTCTCTTTTTTAATCTTAAATATGAAAATGTGCTTTTTTTCATCTTATTTTGTCTTTTTTCAGTAAAAAATTTCAAAATAACCTTGTTTCCCTTGATATTTTCTCTTTTTTAATCTGAAATATAAAAATGTGCTTTATTTTCATCTTATTTTGTCTTTTTTCAATAAAAAATTTCAATATAACCTTGTTTCCCTTGACATTTTCTCTTTTTAATCTGAAATATGAAAATGTGCTTTATTTTCATCTTATTCTGTCTTTTTTCAATAAAAAATTTCAAAATAACTTTATTTCCCTTGATATTTTCTCTTTTTTAACCTGAAATATGAAAATGTACTTTATTTTCATCTTCTTCTGTCTTTTTTCAATAAAAAATTTGAAAATAACCTTGTTTTCCTGGATATTTTCTCTTTTTTTAATCTGAAATATGAAAATGTGCTTTATTTTCATCTTATTTTGTCTTTTGTCAATAAAAAATTTCAAAATAACCTTGTTTCCCTTGATATTTTCTCTTTTTTTAATCTGAAATATGAAAATGTGCTTTTTTTTCATCTTATTTTGTCTTTTTCAATAAAAAATTTCAAAATAACCTTGTTTCCCTTGACATCTTCTCTTTTTTAATCTGAAATATGAAAATGTGCTTTTTTTCATCTTATTTTGTCTTTTGTCAATAAAAAATTTCAAAATAACCTTGTTTCACTTGATATTTTCTATTTTTTTAATCTGAAATATGAAAATGTGCTTTTTTTTCATCTTATTTTGTCTTTTTTCAATAAAAAATTTCAAAATAACCTTGTTTCCCTTGATATTTTCTCTTTTTTAATCTGAAATATGAAAATGTGCTTTTTTTTCATCTTATTTTGTCTTTTTTCAGTAAAAAATTTCAAAATAACCTTGTTTCCCTTGATATTTTCTCTTTTTTAATCTGAAATATAAAAATGTGCTTTATTTTCATCTTATTTTGTCTTTTTTCAATAAAAAATTTCAATATAACCTTGCTTCCCTTGACATTTTCTCTTTTTAATCTGAAATATGAAAATATGCTTTTTCATCTCATTTTGTCTTTTTTCAATAAATAATTTCAAAATAACGTTGTTTCCCTTGATATTTTCTCTTTTTTAATCTGAAATATGAAAATGTGCTTTTTTTTCATCTTATTTAGTCTTTTTTCAGTAAAAAATTTCAAAATAACCTTGTTTCCCTTGATATTTTCTCTTTTTTAATCTGAAATATGAAAATGTGCTTTATTTTCATCTTATTTTGTCTTTTTTCAATAAAAAATTTCAAAATAACCTTGTTTCCCTTTACATTTTCTCTTTTTAATCTGAAATATGAAAATGTGCTTTTTTTTCCTCTCATTTTGTCTTTTTTCAGTAAATAATTTCAAAATAACCTTGTTTCCCTTGATATTTTCTCTTTTTTAATCTGAAATATGAAAATATGCTTTTTTTTCATCATATTTTGTCTTTTTTCAATAAAAAATTTCAAAATAGCCTTATTTCCCTTGATATTTTCTCTTTTTTAAACTGAAATAAGAAAATGTGCTTTTTTTCCATCTTATTTTGTTTTTTTTCAATAAAAAATTTCAAAATAACCTTGTTTCCCTTGATATTTTCTCTTTTTTAATCTGAAATATGAAAATGTGCTTTTTTTTTCATCTTATTTTGTCTTTTTTCAATAAAAAATTTCAAAATAACCTTGTTTCCCTTGACATTTTCTCTTTTTTAATCTGAAATATGAAAATGTGCTTTTCTTTCACCTTCTTTTGTCTTTTGTCAATAAAAAATTTCAAAATAACGTTGTTTCACTTGATATTTTCTATTTTTTTAATCTGAAATATGAAAATGTGCTTTTTTTTTCATCTTATTTTGTCTTTTTTCAATAAAAAATTTCAAAATAACCTTGTTTCCCTTGATATTTTCTCTTTTTTAATCTGAAATATGAAAATGTGTTTTTTTTTCATCTTATTTTGTCTTTTTTCAGTAAAAAATTTCAAAATAACCTTGTTTCCCTTGATATTTTCTCTTTTTTAATCTGAAATATAAAAATGTGCTTTATTTTCATCTTATTTTGTCTTTTTTCAATAAAAAATTTCAATATAACCTTGTTTCCCTTGACATTTTCTCTTTTTAATCTGAAATATGAAAATGTGCTTTATTTTCATCTTATTCTGTCTTTTTTCAATGAAAAATTTCAAAATAACTTTATTTCCCTTGATATTTTCTCTTTTTTAACCTGAAATATGAAAATGTGCTTTATTTTCATCTTATTCTGTCTTTTTTAAATAAAAAATTTGAAAATAACCTTGTTTCCCTGGATATTTTCTCTTTTTTAATCTGAAATATGAAAATGTGCTTTATTTTCATCTTATTTTGTCTTTTGTCAATAAAAAATTTCAAAATAACCTTGTTTCCCTTGATATTTTCTCTTTTTTTAATCTGAAATATGAAAATGTGCTTTTTTTTCATCTTATTTTGTCTTTTTTCAATAAAAAATTTCAAAATAACCTTGTTTCCCTTGACATTTTCTCATTTTCAATCTGAAATATGAAAATGTGCTTTTTTTTCATCTTATTTTGTCTTTTGTCAATAAAAAATTTCAAAATAACCTTGTTTCACTTGATATTTTCTATTTTTTTAATCTGAAATATGAAAATGTGTTTTTTTTCATCTTATTTTGTCTTTTTTCAATAAAAAATTTCAAAATAACCTTGTTTCCCTTGATATTTTCTCTTTTTTAATCTTAAATATGAAAATGTGCTTTTTTCATCTTATTTTGTCTTTTTTCAGTAAAAAATTTCAAAATAACCATGTTTCCCTTGATATTTTCTCTTTTTTAATCTGAAATATAAAAATGTGCTTTATTTTCATCTTATTTTGTCTTTTTTCAATAAAAAATTTCAATATATCCTTGCTTCCCTTTACATTTTCTCTTTTTAATCTGAAATATGAAAATATGCTTTTTTTTCATCTCATTTTGTCTTTTTTCAATAAATAATTTCAAAATAACGTTGTTTCCCTTGATATTTTCTCTTTTTTAATCTGAAATATGAAAATGTGCTTTTTTTCATCTTATTTAGTCTTTTTTCAGTAAAAAATTTCAAAATAACGTTGTTTCCCTTGATATTTTCTCTTTTTTAATCTGAAATATGAAAATGTGCTTTATTTTCATCTTATTTTGTCTTTTTTCAATAAAAAATTTCAAAATAACCTTGTTTCCCTTTACATTTTCTCTTTTTAATCTGAAATATGAAAATGTGCTTTTTTTTCCTCTCATTTTGTCTTTTTTCAGTAAATAATTTCAAAATAACCTTGTTTCCCTTGATATTTTCTCTTTTTTAATCTGAAATATGAAAATATGCTTTTTTTTCATCATATTTTGTCTTTTTTCAATAAAAAATTTCAAAATAGCCTTATTTCCCTTGATATTTTCTCTTTTTTAAACTGAAATAAGAAAATGTGCATTTTTTCCATCTTATTTTGTTTTTTTCAATAAAAAATTTCAAAATAACCTTGTTTCCCTTGATATTTTCTCTTTTTTAATCTGAAATATGAAAATGTGCTTTTTTTTCATCTTATTTTGTCTTTTTTCAATAAAAATTTCAAAATAACCTTGTTTCCCTTGACATTTTCTCTTTTTTAATCTGAAATATGAAAATGTGCTTTTCTTTCATCTTCTTTTGTCTTTTGTCAATAAAAAATTTCAAAATAACGTTGTTTCACTTGATATTTTCTATTTTTTTTAATCTGAAATATGAAAATGTGCTTTTTTTTCATCTTATTTTGTCTTTTTTCAATAAAAAATTTCAAAATAACCTTGTTTCCCTTGATATTTTCTCTTTTTTAATCTGAAATATGAAAATGTGTTTTTTTTTCATCTTATTTTGTCTTTTTTCAGTAAAAAATTTCAAAATAACCTTGTTTCCCTTGATATTTTCTCTTTTTTTAATCTGAAATATAAAAATGTGCTTTATTTTCATCTTATTTTGTCTTTTTTCAATAAAAAATTTCAATATAACCTTGTTTCCCTTGACATTTTCTCTTTTTAATCTGAAATATGAAAATGTGCTTTATTTTCATCTTATTCTGTCTTTTTTCAATAAAAAATTTGAAAATAACCTTGTTTCCCTGGATATTTTCTCTTTTTTAATCTGAAATATGAAAATGTGCTTTATTTTCATCTTATTTTGTCTTTTGTCAATAAAAAATTTCAAAATAACCTTGTTTCCCTTGATATTTTCTCTTTTTTTAATCTGAAATATGAAAATGTGCTTTTTTTTTCATCTTATTTTGTCTTTTTTCAATAAAAAATTTCAAAATAACCTTGTTTCCCTTGACATTTTCTCATTTTCAATCTGAAATATGAAAATGTGCTTTTTTTTCATCTTATTTTGTCTTTTGTCAATAAAAAATTTCAAAATAACCTTGTTTCACTTGATATTTTCTATTTTTTTAATCTGAAATATGAAAATGTGTTTTTTTTCATCTTATTTTGTCTTTTTTCAATAAAAAATTTCAAAATAACCTTGTTTCCCTTGATATTTTCTCTTTTTTAATCTTAAATATGAAAATGTGCTTTTTTTCATCTTATTTTGTCTTTTTTCAGTAAAAAATTTCAAAATAACCTTGTTTCCCTTGATATTTTCTCTTTTTTAATCTGAAATATAAAAATGTGCTTGATTTTCATCTTATTTTGTCTTTTTTCAATAAAAATTTCAATATATCCTTGTTTCCCTTGACATTTTCTCTTTTTAATCTGAAATATGAAAATATGCTTTTTTTCATCTCATTTTGTCTTTTTTCAATAAATAATTTCAAAATAACGTTGTTTCCCTTGATATTTTCTCTTTTTTAATCTGAAATATGAAAATGTGCTTTTTTTTCATCTTATTTAGTCTTTTTTCAGTAAAAAATTTCAAAATAACGTTGTTTCCCTTGATATTTTCTCTTTTTTAATCTGAAATATGAAAATGTGCTTTATTTTCATCTTATTTTGTCTTTTTTCAATAAAAAATTTCAAAATAACCTTGTTTCCCTTTACATTTTCTCTTTTTAATCTGAAATATGAAAATGTGCTTTTTTTTCTCTCATTTTGTCTTTTTTCAGTAAATAATTTCAAAATAACCTTGTTTCCCTGGATATTTTCTCTTTTTTAAATCTGAAATATGTAAATATGCTTTTTTTTCATCATATTTTGTCTTTTTTCAATAAAAAATTTCAAAATAGCCTTATTTCCCTTGATATTTTCTCTTTTTTAATCTGAAATAAGAAAATGTGCTTTTTTTCCATCTTATTTTGTTTTTTTTCAATAAAAAATTTCAAAATAACCTTGTTTCCCTTGATATTTTCTCTTTTTTAATCTGAAATATGAAAATGTGCTTTTTTTCATCTTATTTTGTCTTTTTTCAATAAAAAATTTCAAAATAACCTTGTTTCCCTTGACATTTTCTCTTTTTTAATCTGAAATATGAAAATGTGCTTTTTTTTCATCTCATTTTGTCTTTTGTCAATAAAAAATTTCAAAATAACCTTGTTTCACTTGATATTTTCTATTTTTTTAATCTGAAATATGAAAATGTGCTTTTTTTTCATCTTATTTTGTCTTTTTTCAATAAAAATTTCAAAATAACCTTGTTTCCCTTCATATTTTCTCTTTTTTAATCTGAAATATGAAAATGTGCTTTTTTTTCCACTTATTTTGTCTTTTTTCAGGAAAAAATTTCAATATAACCTTGTTTGCCTTGATATTTTCTCTTTTTTAATCTGAAATATAAAAATGTGCTTTATTTTCATCTTATTTTGTCTTTTTTCAATAAAAAATTTCAATATAACCTTGTTTCCCTTGACATTTTCTCTTTTTAATCTGAAATATGAAAATGTGCTTTATTTTCATCTTATTCTGTCTTTTTTCAATAAAAAATTTCAAAATAACTTTATTTCCCTTGATATTTTCTCTTTTTTAACCTGAAATATGAAAATGTGCTTTATTTTCATCTTATTCTGTATTTTTTCAATAAAAAATTTGAAAATAACCTTGTTTCCCTGGATATTTTCTCTTTTTTTAATCTGAAATATGAAAATGTGCTTTATTTTCATCTTATTTTGTCTTTTGTCAATAAAAAATTTCAAAATAACCTTGTTTCCCTTGATATTTTCTCTTTTTTTAATCTGAAATATGAAAATGTGCTTTTTTTTCATCTTATTTTGTCTTTTTTCAATAAAAAATTTCAAAATAACCTTGTTTCCCTTGACATTTTCTCTTTTTTAATCTGAAATATGAAAATGTGCTTTTTTTCATCTTATTTTGTCTTTTGTCAATAAAAAATTTCAAAATAACCTTGTTTCACTTGATATTTTCTATTTTTTTAATCTGAAATATGAAAATGTGCTTTTTTTTCATCTTATTTTGTCTTTTTTCAATAAAAATTTCAAAATAACCTTGTTTCCCTTGATATTTTCTCTTTTTTAATCTGAAATATGAAAATGTGCTTTTTTTTTCATCTTATTTTGTCTTTTTTCAGTAAAAAATTTCAAAATAACCTTGTTTCCCTTGATATTTTCTCTTTTTTAATCTGAAATATAAAAATGTGCTTTATTTTCATCTTATTTTTGTCTTTTTTCAATAAAAAATTTCAATATAACCTTGCTTCCCTTGACATTTTCTCTTTTTAATCTGAAATATGAAAATATGCTTTTTTTCAACTCATTTTGTCTTTTTTCAATAAATAATTTCAAAATAACGTTGTTTCCCTTGATATTTTCTCTTTTTTAATCTGAAATATGAAAATGTGCTTTTTTTTCATCTTATTTAGTCTTTTTTCAGTAAAAAATTTCAAAATAACTTTGTTTCCCTTGATATTTTCTCTTTTTTAATCTGAAATATGAAAATATGCTTTTTTTTCATCATATTTTGTCTTTTTTCAATAAAAAATTTCAAAATAGCCTTATTTCCCTTGATATTTTCTCTTTTTTTAAACTGAAATAAGAAAATGTGCTTTTTTTCCATCTTATTTTGTTTTTTTTCAATAAAAAATTTCAAAATAACCTTGTTTCCCTTGATATTTTCTCTTTTTTAATCTGAAATATGAAAATGTGCTTTTTTTCATCTTATTTTGTCTTTTTTCAATAAAAAATTTCAAAATAACCTTGTTTCCCTTGACATTTTCTCTTTTTTAATCTGAAATATGAAAATGTGCTTTTCTTTCATCTTCTTTTGTCTTTTGTCAATAAAAATTTCAAAATAACGTTGTTTCACTTGATATTTTCTATTTTTTTAATCTGAAATATGAAAATGTGCTTTTTTTTCATCTTATTTTGTCTTTTTTCAATAAAAAATTTCAAAATAACCTTGTTTCCCTTGATATTTTCTCTTTTTTAATCTGAAATATGAAAATGTGTTTTTTTTTCATCTTATTTTGTCTTTTTTCAGTAAAAAATTTCAAAATAACCTTGTTTCCCTTGATATTTTCTCTTTTTTAATCTGAAATATAAAAATGTGCTTTATTTTCATCTTATTTTGTCTTTTTTCAATAAAAAATTTCAATATAACCTTGTTTCCCTTGACATTTTCTCTTTTTAATCTGAAATATGAAAATGTGCTTTATTTTCATCTTATTCTGTCTTTTTTCAATGAAAAATTTCAAAATAACTTTATTTCCCTTGATATTTTCTCTTTTTTAACCTGAAATATGAAAATGTGCTTTATTTTCATCTTATTCTGTCTTTTTTCAATAAAAAATTTGAAAATAACCTTGTTTCCCTGGATATTTTCTCTTTTTTAATCTGAAATATGAAAATGTGCTTTATTTTCATCTTATTTTGTCTTTTGTCAATAAAAAATTTCAAAATAACCTTGTTTCCCTTGATATTTTCTCTTTTTTTAATCTGAAATATGAAAATGTGCTTTTTTTTCATCTTATTTTGTCTTTTTCAATAAAAAATTTCAAAATAACCTTGTTTCCCTTGACATTTTCTCATTTTTAATCTGAAATATGAAAATGTGCTTTTTTTTTCATCTTATTTTGTTTTTTGTCAATAAAAAATTTCAAAATAACCTTGTTTCACTTGATATTTTCTATTTTTTTAATCTGAAATATGAAAATGTGCTTTTTTTTTCATCTTATTTTGTCTTTTTTCAATAAAAAATTTCAAAATAACCTTGTTTCCCTTGATATTTTCTCTTTTTTAATCTGAAATATGAAAATGTGCTTTTTTTTCATCTTATTTTGTCTTTTTTCAGTAAAAAATTTCAAAATAACCTTGTTTCCCTTGATATTTTCTCTTTTTTAATCTGAAATATAAAAATGTGCTTTATTTTCATCTTATTTTGTCTTTTTTCAATAAAAATTTCAATATAACCTTGCTTCCCTTGACATTTTCTCTTTTTAATCTGAAATATGAAAAAATGCTTTTTTTTCATCTCATTTTGTCTTTTTTCAATAAATAATTTCAAAATAACGTTGTTTCCCTTGATATTTTCTCTTTTTTAATCTGAAATATGAAAATGTGCTTTTTTTTTCATCTTATTTAGTCTTTTTTCAGTAAAAAATTTCAAAATAACGTTGTTTCCCTTGATATTTTTTCTTTTTTAATCTGAAATATGAAAATGTGCTTTATTTTCATCTTATTTTGTCTTTTTTCAATAAAAAATTTCAAAATAACCTTGTTTCCCTTTACATTTTCTCTTTTTAATCTGAAATATGAAAATGTGCATTTTTTTCATTTTATTTTGTCTTTTTTCAATAAAAAATTTCAAAATAACTTTATTTCCCTTGATATTTTCTCTTTTTTAATCTGAAATATGAAAATGTGCTTTTTTTTCATCTTATTTTGTCTTTTTTCAATAAAAAATTTCAAAATAGCCTCATTTCCCTTGATATTTTCTCTTTTTTAAACTGAAATAAGAAAATGTGCTTTTTTTCCATCTTATTTTGTTTTTTTTCAATAAAAATTTCAAAATAACCTTGTTTCCCTTGATATTTTCTCTTTTTTAATCTGAAATATGAAAATGTGCTTTTTGTCATCTTATTTTGTCTTTTTTCAATAAAAAATTTCAAAATAACCTTGTTTCCCTTGACATTTTCTCTTTTTTAATCTGAAATATGAAAATGTGCTTTTCTTTCATCTTCTTTTGTTTTTTGTCAATAAAAAATTTCAAAATAACGTTGTTTCACTTGATATTTTCTATTTTTTTAATCTGAAATATGAAAATGTGCTTTTTTTTCATCTTATTTTGTCTTTTTTCAATAAAAAATTTCAAAATAACCTTGTTTCCCTTGATATTTTCTCTTTTTTAATCTGAAATATGAAAATGTGTTTTTTTTTCATCTTATTTTGTCTTTTTTCAGTAAAAAATTTCAAAATAACCTTGTTTCCCTTGATATTTTCTCTTTTTTAATCTGAAATATAAAAATGTGCTTTATTTTCATCTTATTTTGTCTTTTTTCAATAAAAAATTTCAATATAACCTTGTTTCCCTTGACATTTTCTCTTTTTAATCTGAAATATGAAAATGTGCTTTATTTTCATCTTATTCTGTCTTTTTTCAATGAAAAATTTCAAAATAACTTTATTTCCCTTGATATTTTCTCTTTTTTAACCTGAAATATGAAAATGTGCTTTATTTTCATCTTATTCTGTCTTTTTTCAATAAAAAATTTGAAAATAACCTTGTTTCCCTGGATATTTTCTCTTTTTTTAATCTGAAATATGAAAATGTGCTTTATTTTCATCTTCTTTTGTCTTTTGTCAATAAAAAATTTCAAAATAACCTTGTTTCCCTTGATATTTTCTCTTTTTTTAATCTGAAATATGAAAATGTGCTTTTTTTTCATCTTATTTTGTCTTTTTTCAATAAAAAATTTCAAAATAACCTTGTTTCCCTTGACATTTTCTCATTTTTAATCTGAAATATGAAAATGTGCTTTTTTTTCATCTTATTTTGTCTTTTGTCAATAAAAAATTTCAAAATAACCTTGTTTCACTTGATATTTTCTATTTTTTTAATCTGAAATATGAAAATGTGCTTTTTTTTCATCTTATTTTGTCTTTATTCAATAAAAAATTTCAAAATAACCTTGTTTCCCTTGATATTTTCTCTTTTTTAATCTTAAATATGAAAATGTGCTTTTTTTCATCTTATTTTGTCTTTTTTCAGTAAAAATTTCAAAATAACCTTGTTTCCCTTGATATTTTCTCTTTTTTAATCTGAAATATAAAAATGTGCTTTATTTTCATCTTATTTTGTCTTTTTTCAATAAGAAATTTCAATATATCCTTGTTTCCCTTGACATTTTCTCTTTTTAATCTGAAATATGAAAATGTGCTTTATTTTCATCTCATTTTGTCTTTTTTCAATAAAAAATTTCAAAAGAACCTTGTTTCCCTTTACATTTTCTCTTTTTAATCTGAAATATGAAAATGTGCTTTTTTTTCCTCTCATTTTGTCTTTTTTCAGTAAATAATTTCAAAATAACCTTGTTTCCCTTGATATTTTCTCTTTTTTAATCTGAAATATGTAAATATGCTTTTTTTTCATCATATTTTGTCTTTTTTCAATAAAAAATTTCAAAATAGCCTTATTTCCCTTGATATTTTCTCTTTTTTAAACTGAAATAAGAAAATGTGCTTTTTTTCCATCTTATTTTGTTTTTTTTCAATAAAAAATTTCAAAATAACCTTGTTTCCCTTGATATTTTCTCTTTTTTAATCTGAAATATGAAAATGTGCTTTTTTTCATCTTATTTTGTCTTTTTTCAATAAAAAATTTCAAAATAACCTTGTTTCCCTTGACATTTTCTCTTTTTTAATCTGAAATATGAAAATGTGCTTTTTTTTCATCTCATTTTGTCTTTTGTCAATAAAAAATTTCAAAATAACCTTGTTTCACTTGATATTTTCTATTTTTTTAATCTGAAATATGAAAATGTGCTTTTTTTTCATCTTATTTTGTCTTTTTTCAATAAAAAATTTCAAAATAACCTTGTTTCCCTTGATATTTTCTCTTTTTTTAATCTGAAATATGAAAATGTGCTTTTTTTTCAACTTATTTTGTCTTTTTTCAGGAAAAAATTTCAAAATAACCTTGTTTGCCTTGATATTTTCTCTTTTTTAATCTGAAATATAAAAATGTGCTTTATTTTCATCTTATTTTGTCTTTTTTCAATAAAAAATTTCAATATAACCTTGTTTCCCTTGACATTTTCTCTTTTTAATCTGAAATATGAAAATGTGCTTTATTTTCATCTTATTCTGTCTTTTCTCAATAAAAAATTTCAAAATAACTTTATTTCCCTTGATATTTTCTCTTTTTTTAACCTGAAATATGAAAATGTGCTTTATTTTCATCTTATTCTGTCTTTTTTCAATAAAAAATTTGAAAATAACCTTGTTTCCCTGGATATTTTCTCTTTTTTAATCTGAAATATGAAAATGTGCTTTATTTTCATCTTATTTTGTCTTTTGTCAATAAAAAATTACAAAATAACCTTGTTTCCCTTGATATTTTCTCTTTTTTTTAATCTTAAATATGAAAATGTGCTTTTTTTCATCTTATTTTGTCTTTTTTCAGTAAAAAATTTCAAAATAACCTTGTTTCCCTTGATATTTTCTCTTTTTTAATCTGAAATATAAAAATGTGCTTTATTTTCATCTTATTTTGTCTTTTTTCAATAAAAAATTTCAATATATCCTTGTTTCCCTTGACATTTTCTCCTTTTAATCTGAAATATGAAAATATGCTTTTTTTCATCTCATTTTGTCTTTTTTCAATAAATAATTTCAAAATAACATTGTTTCCCTTGATATTTTCTCTTTTTTAATCTGAAATATGAAAATGTGCTTTTTTTTCATCTTATTTAGTCTTTTTTCAGTAAAAAATTTCAAAATAACGTTGTTTCCCTTGATATTTTCTCTTTTTTAATCTGAAATATGAAAATGTGCTTTATTTTCATCTTATTTTGTCTTTTTTCAATAAAAAATTTCAAAAGAACCTTGTTTCCCTTTACATTTTCTCTTTTTAATCTGAAATATGAAAATGTGCTTTTTTTTCCTCTCATTTTGTCTTTTTTCAGTAAATAATTTCAAAATAACCTTGTTTCCCTTGATATTTTCTCTTTTTTAATCTGAAATATGTAAATATGCTTTTTTTTCATCATATTTTGTCTTTTTTCAATAAAAAATTTCAAAATAGCCTTATTTCCCTTGATATTTTCTCTTTTTTAAACTGAAATAAGAAAATGTGCTTTTTTTCCATCTTATTTTGTTTTTTTTCAATAAAAAATTTCAAAAGAACCTTGTTTCCCTTGACATTTTCTCTTTTTTTAATCTGAAATATGAAAATGTGCTTTTTTTTTCAACTTATTTTGTCTTTTTTCAGGAAAAAATTTCAAAATAACCTTGTTTGCCTTGATATTTTTCTCTTTTTTAATCTGAAATATAAAAATGTGCTTTATTTTCATCTTATTTTGTCTTTTTTCAATAAAAAATTTCAATATAACCTTGTTTCCCTTGACATTTTCTCTTTTTAATCTGAAATATGAAAATGTGCTTTATTTTCATCTTATTCTGTCTTTTCTCAATAAAAAATTTCAAAATAACTTTATTTCCCTTGATATTTTCTCTTTTTTAACCTGAAATATGAAAATGTGCTTTATTTTCATCTTATTCTGTCTTTTTTCAATAAAAAATTTGAAAATAACCTTGTTTCCCTGGATATTTTCTCTTTTTTAATCTGAAATATGAAAATGTGCTTTATTTTCATCTTATTTTGTCTTTTGTCAATAAAAAATTACAAAATAACCTTGTTTCCCTTGATATTTTCTCTTTTTTTTTAATCTGAAATATGAAAATGTGCTTTTTTTTCATCTTATTTTGTCTTTTTTCAATAAAAATTTCAAAATAACCTTGTTTCCCTTGACATTTTCTCTTTTTTAATCTGAAATATGAAAATGTGCTTTTTTTCATCTTATTTTGTCTTTTGTCAATAAAAAATTTCAAAATAACCTTGTTTCACTTGATATTTTCTATTTTTTTAATCTGAAATATGAAAATGTGCTTTTTTTCATCTTATTTTGTCTTTTTTCAACAAAAAATTTCAAAATAACCTTGTTTCCCTTGATATTTTCTTTTTTAATCTGAAATATGAAAATGTGCTTTTTTTTCATCTTATTTTGTCTTTTTTCAGTAAAAAATTTCAAAATAACCTTGTTTCCCTTGATATTTTCTCTTTTTTTAATCTGAAATATAAAAATGTGCTTTATTTTCATCTTATTTTGTCTTTTTTCAATAAAAATTTCAATATAACCTTGTTTCCCTTGACATTTTCTCTTTTTAATCTGAAATATGAAAATATGCTTTTTTTCATCTCATTTTGTCTTTTTTCAATATATAATTTCAAAATAACGTTGTTTCCCTTGATATTTTCTCTTTTTTAATCTGAAATATGAAAATGTGCTTTTTTTTCATCTTATTTAGTCTTTTTTCAGTAAAAAATTTCAAAATAACGTTGTTTCCCTTGATATTTTCTCTTTTTTAATCTGAAATATGAAAATGTGCTTTATTTTCATCTTATTTTGTCTTTTTTCAATAAAAAATTTCAAAAGAACCTTGTTTCCCTTTACATTTTCTCTTTTAATCTGAAATATGAAAATGTGCTTTTTTTTCCTCTCATTTTGTCTTTTTTCAGTAAATAATTTCAAAATAACCTTGTTTCCCTTGATATTTTCTCTTTTTTAATCTGAAATATGAAAATATGCTTTTTTTTCATCATATTTTGTCTTTTTTCCATAAAAAATTTCAAAATAGCCTTATTTCCCTTGACATTTTCTCTTTTTTAAACTGAAATAAGAAAATGTGCTTTTTTTCCATCTTATTTTGTTTTTTGTCAATAAAAAATTTCAAAATAACCTTGTTTCCCTTGATATTTTCTCTTTTTTAATCTGAAATATGAAAATGTGCTTTTTTTCATCTTATTTTGTCCTTTTTCAATAAAAAATTTCAAAATAACCTTGTTTCCCTTGACATTTTCTCTTTTTTAATCTTAAATATGAAAATGTGCTTTTTTTCATCTTATTTTGTCTTTTTTCCGTAAAAAATTTCAAAATAACCTTGTTTCCCTTGATATTTTCTCTTTTTTAATCTGAAATATAAAAATGTGCTTTATTTTCATCTTATTTTGTCTTTTTTCAATAAAAAATTTCAATATAACCTTGTTTCCCTTGACATTTTCTCTTTTTAATCTGAAATATGAAAATATGCTTTTTTTCATCTCATTTTGTCTTTTTTCAATAAATAATTTCAAAATAACGTTGTTTCCCTTGACATTTTCTCTTTTTTAATCTGAAATATGAAAATGTGCTTTTTTTTTCATCTCATTTTGTCTTTTGTCAATAAAAAATTTCAAAATAACCTTGTTTCACTTGATATTTTCTATTTTTTTAATCTGAAATATGAAAATGTGCTTTTTTTTCATCTTATTTTGTCTTTTTTCAATAAAAAATTTCAAAATAACCTTGTTTCCCTTGATATTTTCTCTTTTTTAATCTGAAATATGAAAATGTGCTTTTTTTTCATCTTATTTTGTCTTTTTTCAGGAAAAAATTTCAAAATAACCTTGTTTGCCTTGATATTTTCTCTTTTTTAATCTGAAACATAAAAATGTGCTTTATTTTCATCTTATTTTGTCTTTTTTCAATAAAAAATTTCAATATAACCTTGTTTCCCTTGACATTTTCTCTTTTTAATCTGAAATATGAAAATGTGCTTTATTTTCATCTTATTCTGTCTTTTTTCAATAAAAAATTTCAAAATAACTTTATTTCCCTTGATATTTTCTCTTTTTTAACCTGAAATATGAAAATGTGCTTTATTTTCATCTTATTCTGTCTTTTTTCAATAAAAAATTTGAAAATAACCTTGTTTCCCTGGATATTTTCTCTTTTTTAATCTGAAATATGAAAATGTGCTTTATTTTCATGTTATTTTGTCTTTTGTCAATAAAAAATTACAAAATAACCTTGTTTCCCTTGATATTTTCTCTTTTTTTAATCTGAAATATGAAAATGTGCTTTTTTTTTCATCTTATTTTGTCTTTTTTCAATAAAAAATTTCAAAATAACCTTGTTTCCCTTGACATTTTCTCTTTTTTAATCTGAAATATGAAAATGTGCTTTTTTTCATCTTATTTTGTCTTTTGTCAATAAAAAATTTCAAAATAACCTTGTTTCACTTGATATTTTCTATTTTTTTTAATCTGAAATATGAAAATGTGCTTTTTTTTCATCTTATTTTGTCTTTTTTCAACAAAAAATTTCAAAATAACCTTGTTTCCCTTGATATTTTCTCTTTTTTAATCTGAAATATGAAAATGTGCTTTTTTTTCATCTTATTTTGTCTTTTTTCAATATATAATTTCAAAATAACGTTGTTTCCCTTGATATTTTCTCTTTTTTAATCTGAAATATGAAAATGTGCTTTTTTTTCATCTTATTTAGTCTTTTTTCAGTAAAAAATTTCAAAATAACGTTGTTTCCCTTGATATTTTCTCTTTTTTAATCTGAAATATGAAAATGTGCTTTATTTTCATCTTATTTTGTCTTTTTTCAATAAAAAATTTCAAAAGAACCTTGTTTCCCTTTACATTTTCTCTTTTTAATCTGAAATATGAAAATGTGCTTTTTTTTCCTCTCATTTTGTCTTTTTTCAGTAAATAATTTCAAAATAACCTTGTTTCCCTTGATATTTTCTCTTTTTTAATCTGAAATATGAAAATATGCTTTTTTTTCATCATATTTTGTCTTTTTTCAATAAAAATTTTCAAAATACCCTTATTTCCATTGATATTTTCTCTTTTTTTAAACTGAAATAAGAAAATATGCTTTTTTTCCATCTTATTTTGTTTTTTTTCAATAAAAAATTTCAAAATAACCTTGTTTCCCTTGATATTTTCTCTTTTTTAATCTGAAATATGAAAATGTGCTTTTTTTCATCTTATTTTGTCCTTTTTCAATAAAAAATTTCAAAATAACCTTGTTTCCCTTGACATTTTCTCTTTTTTAATCTGAAATATGAAAATGTGCTTTTATTTTCATCTTATTTTGTCTTTTTTCAATAAAAACATTCAAAATAACCTTGTTTCCCTTGACATTTTCTCTTTTTTAATCTGAAATATAAAAATGTGCATTTTTTTCATTTTATTTTGTCTTTTTTCAATAAAAAATTTCAAAATAACTTTATTTCCCTTGACATTTTCTCTTTTTTAATCTGAAATATGAAAATGTGCTTTAATTTCATCTTATTCTGTCTTTTTTCAATAAAAAATTTGAAAATAACCTTGTTTCCCTGGATGTTTTCTCTTTTTTAATCTGAAATATGAAAATATGCTTTTTTTCATCTCATTTTGTCTTTTTTCAATAAATAATTTCAAAATAACCTTGTTTCCCTTGATATTTTCTCTTTTTTTAATCTGAAATATGAAAATGTGCTTTTTTTTCATCTTATTTTGTCTTTTTTCAATAAAAAATTTCAAAATAGCCTTATTTCCCTTGATATTTTCTCTTTTTTAAACTGAAATAAAAAAATGTGCTTTTTTTTCATCTTATTTTGTCTTTTTTCAATAAAAAATTTCAAAATAACCTTGTTTCCCTTGATATTTTCTCTTTTTTAATCAGAAATATGAAAATGTGCTTTTTTTTTCATCTTATTTTGTCTTTTTTCAATAAAAAAATTCAAAATAACCTTGTTTCCCTTGATATTTTCACTTTTTTAATCTGAAATATGAAAATGTGCATTTTTTTCATTTTATTTTGTCTTTTTTCAATAAAAAATTTCAAAATAACTTTATTTCCCTTGATATATTCTCTTTTTTAATCTGAAATATGAAAATGTGCTTTATTTTCATCTTATTCTGTCTTTTTTCAATAAAAAATTTCAAAATAACCTTGTTTCCCTTGATATTTTCTCTTTTTTAATCTGAAATATGAAAATGTGCTTTTTTTTCATCTCATTTTGTCTTTTCTCAGTAAAAAATTTCAAAATAACCTTGTTACCCTTGACATTTTCTCTTTTTCATCTGAAATAAGAAAATGTGCTTTTTTTTCATCTTATTTTGTCTTTTTTCAATAAAAATTTCAAAATAACGTTGTTTCCCTTGATATTTTCTCTTTTTTAATCTGAAATATGAAAATGTGCTTTTTTTTCATCTTATTTAGTCTTTTTTCAGTAATAAATTTCAAAATAACCTTGTTTCCCTTGATATTTTCTCTTTTTTTAATCTGAAATATGAAAATGTGCTTTATTTTCATCTTATTTTGTCTTTTTTCAATAAAAAATTTCAAAATAACTTTTTTCCCTTGACATTTTCTCTTTTTAATCTGAAATATGAAAATGTGCTTTTTTTCCTCTCATTTTGTCTTTTTTCAATAAATAATTTCAAAATAACCTTGTTTCCCTTGATATTTTCTCTTTTTTAATCTGAAATATAAAAATGTGCTTTTTTTTCATCTTATTTTGTCTTTTTTCAATAAAACATTTTAAAATAACTTTATTTCCCTTGATATTTTCTCTTTTTTAATCTGAAATATGAAAATGTGCATTATTTTCATCTTATTCTGTCTTTTTCCAATAAAAAATTTGAAAATAACCTTGTTTCCCTTGATATTTTCTCTTTTTTAATCTGAAATATGAAAATGTGCTTTATTTTCATCTTATTTTGACTTTTGTCAATAAAAAATTTCAAAATAACCTTGTTTCCTTTGATATTTTCCCTTTTTTTAATCTGAAATATGAAAATGTGCTTTATTTTCATCTTATTTTGTCTTTTTTCAATAAAAAATTTCAAAATAACCTTGTTTCCCTTGACATTTTCTCTTTTTAATCTGAAATATGAAAATGTGTTTTTTTTTCATCTCATTTTGTCTTTTTTCAATAAATAATTTCAAAATAACCTTATTTCCCTTGATATTTCCTCTTTTTTTAATCTGAAATAAGGAAATGTGCTATTTCTCCATCTTATTTTGTCTTTTTTCAATAAAAAATTTCAAACTAACCTTGTTTCCCTTGATATTTTCTCTTTTTTAATCTGAAATATGAAAATGTGCTTTTTTTTCATCTTATTTTGTCTTTTTTCAATAAAAAATTTCAAAATAACCTTGTTTCCCTTGATATTTTCTCTTTTTTAATCTGAAATATGAAAATGTGCTTTTTTTTTCATCTCATTTTGTCTTTTTTCAATAAAAAATTTCAAAATAACCTTGTTTCCCTTGACATTTTCTCTTTTTTAATCTGAAATATGAAAATGTGCTTTATTTTCATCTTATTTTGTCTTTTTTCAATAAAAAATTTCAAAATAACCTTGTTTCCCTTGATATTTTCTCTTATTTAATCTGAAATATGAAAATGTTCATTTTTTTCATTTTATTTTGTCTTTTTTGCATAAAAAATTTCAAAATAACTTTATTTCCCTTGATATTTTTCTCTTTTTAATCTGAAATATGAAAATGTGCTTGATTTTCATCTTATTCTGTCTTTTCAATAAAAAATTTCAAAATAACCTTGTTTCCCTTCATATTTTCTCTTTTTTAATCTGAAATATGAAAATGTGCTTTTTTTTCATCTCATTTTGTCTTTTTTCAATAAATAATTTCAAAATAACCTTGTTTCCCTTGATATTTTCTCTTTTTTAAACTGAAATAAGAAAATGTGCTTTTTTTTCATCTTATTTTGTCTTTTTTCAGTAAAAAGTTTCAAAATAACCTTGTTTCCCTTGATATTTTCTCTTTTTTAATCTGAAATATGAAAATGTGCTTTTTTTTCATCTTATTTTGTATTTTTTCAATAAAAAATTTCAAAATAACCTTGTTTCCCTTGACATTTTCTCTTTTTAATCTGAAATATGAAAATGTGCTTTATTTTCATCTTATTTTGTCTTTTTTCAATAAAAAATTTCAAAATAACTTTATTTCCCTTGATATTTTCTCTTTTTTAATCTGAAATATGAAAATGTGCATTTTTCATCTCATTTTGTCTTTTTTCAATAAATAATTTCAAAATAACCTTGTTTCCCTTGATATTTTCTCTTTTTTAATCTGAAATATGAAAATGTGCTTTATTTGCATCTTATTTTGTCTTTTTTCAATAAAAAATTTCAAAATAACCTTGTTTCCCTTGATATTTTCTCTTATTCAATCTGAAATATGAAAATGTGCATTTTTGTCATTTTATTTTGTCTTTTTTCAATAAAAAATTTCAAAATAACTTTATTTCCCTTGATATTTTCTCTTTTTTAATCTGAAACATGAAAATGTGCTTTTTTTTCATCTCATTTTGTCTTTTTTCAATAAATAATTTCAAAATAACCTTGTTTAACCTTGATATTTTCTCTTTTTTAATCTGAAATATGAAAATATGCTTTTTTTTCATTTTATTTTGTCTTTTTTCAATAAAAAATTTCAAAATAGCCTTATTTCCTTTGATATTTTCTCTTTTTTAAACTGAAATAAGAAAATGTGCTTTTTTTTCATCTTATTTTGTCTTTTTTCAATAAAAAATTTCAAAATAACCTTGTTTCCCTTGATATTTTCTCTTTTTTTAATCTGAAATATGAAAATGTGCTTTTTTTTCATCTTATTTTGTCTTTTTTCAATAAAAAATTTCAAAATAGCTTTATTTCCCTTGACATTTTCTCTTTTTTAATCTGAAATATGAAAATGTGCTTTATTTTCATCTTATTTTGTCTTTTTTCAATAAAAAATTTCAAAATAACCTTGTTTCCCCTGATATTTTCTCTTATTTAATCTGAAATATGAAAATATGCATTTTTTTCATTTTATTTTGTCTTTTTTCAATAAAAAATTTCAAAATAACTTTATTTCCCTTGATATTTTCTCTTTTTTAATCTGAAATATGAAAATGTGCTTTATTTTCATCTTATTCTGTCTTTTTTCAATAAAAAATTTCAAAATAACCTTGTTTCCCTTGATATTTTCTCTTTTTTAATCTGAAATATGAAAATGTGCTTTTTTTTTCATCTCATTTTGTCTTTTTTCAATAAAAAATTTCAAAATAACCTTGTTTCCCTTGATATTTTCTCTTTTTTAATCTGAAATATGAAAATGTGCTTTTTTTTCATCTTATTTTGTCTTTTTTCAGTAAAAAATTTCAAAATAACATTGTTTCCCTTGATATTTTCTCTTTTTTAATCTGAAATATGAAAATGTGCTTTATTTTCATCTTATTTTGTCATTTTCAATAAAAAATTTCAAAATAACCTTGTTTCCCCTTGACATTTTCTCTTTTTAATCTGAAATATGAAAATGTGCTTTTTTTTCATCTCATTTTGTCTTTTTTCAATAAATAATTTCAAAATAACCTTGTTTCCCTTGATATTTTCTCTTTTTTTAATCTGAAATATGAAAATGTGCTTTATTTTCATCTTATTTTGTCTTTTTTCAATAACAAATTTCAAAATAACCTTGTTTCCCTTGATATTTTCCCTTTTTTAATCTGAAATATGAAAATGTGGTTTATTTTCATCTTATTTTGTCTTTCTTCAATAAAAAATTTCAAAATAACCTTGTTTCCCTTGATATTTTCTCTTTTTTAATCTGAAATTAAAAAATGTGCTATTTTTTCATTTTATTTTGTCTTTTTTCAATAACAAATTTCAAAATAACCTTGTATCCCTGGATATTTTCTCTTTTTAATCTGAAATATGAAAATGTGCTTTATTTTCATCTTATTTTGTCTTTTGTCAATAAAAAATTTAAAAATAACCTTGTTTCCCTTGATATTTTCTCTTTTTTAATCTTAAATATGAAAATGTGCTTTATTTTCAACTTATTTTTGTCTTTTTTCAATAAAAAATTTCAAAATAACCTTGTTTACCGTGACATTTTCTCTTTTTAATCTGAAATATGAAAATGTGCATTTTTTTCATCTCATTTTCTCTTTTTTCAATAAAAAATTTCAAAATAACTTTATTTCCCTTGATATTTCCTCCTTTTTAAACTGAAATATGAAAATGTGCTTTATTTTCATCTTATTCTGTCTTTTTTCAATAAAAAATTTCAAAATAACCTTGTTTCCCTTGATATTTTCTCTTTTTTAATCTGAAATATGAAAATATGATTTTTTTTTCATCTCATTTTGTCTTTTTTCAATAAAAAATTTCAAAATAGCCTTATTTCCCTTCATATTTTCTCTTTTTTTAAACTGAAATAAGAAAATGTGCTTTTTTTCATCTTATTTTGTCTTTTTTTCAATAAAAAATTTCAAAATATCCTTGTTTCCCTTGACATTTTCTCTTTTTTAATCTGAAATATGAAATGTGCTTTATTTTCATCTTATTTTGTCTTTTTTCAATATAAAATTTCAAAATAACCTTGTTTCCTTGATATTTTCTCTTATTTAATCTGAAATATGAAAATGTGCATTTTTTTCATTTTATTTTGTCTTTTTTCAATAAAAATTTCAAAATAACTTTATTTCCCTTGATATTTTCTCTTTTTTAATCTGAAATATGAAAATGTGCTTTTTTTTCATCTTATTTTGTCTTTTTTCAATAAATAATTTCAAAATAACCTTGTTTAACCTTGATATTTTCTCTTTTTTAATCTGAAATATGAAAATATGCTTTTTTTCATTTTATTTTGTCTTTTTTCAATAACAAATTTCAAAATAACCTTGTTTCCCTGGATATTTTCTCTTTTTTAATCTGAAATATGAAAATGTGCATTATTTTCATCTTATTTTGTCTTTTGTCAATAAAAATTTCAAAATAACTTTATTTCCCTTGATATTTTCTCTTTTTTAATCTGAAATATGAAAATGTGCTTTTTTTTCATCTTACTTTGTCTTTTTTCAATAAAAAATTTCAAAATAGCCATATTTCCCTTGACATTTTCTCTTTTTTAATCTGAAATATGAAAATGTGTTTTTTTTTTCATCTTATTTTGTCTTTTTTCAATAAAAATTTCAAAATAACCTTGTTTCCCTTGATATTTTCTCTTATTTAATCTGAAATATGAAAATGTGCATTTTTTTCATTTTATTTTGTCTTTTTCAATAAAAAATTTCAAAATAACTTTATTTCCCTTGGTATTTTTCTTTCTTTTTAATCTGAAATATGAAAATGTGCTTGATTTTCATCTTATTCTGTCTTTTTTTCAATAAAAAATTTCAAAATAACCTTGTTTCCCTTCATATTTTCTCTTTTTTAATCTGAAATATGAAAATGTGCTTTTTTTTCATCTCATTTTGTCTTTTTTCAATAAATAATTTCAAAATAACCTTGTTTCCCTTGATATTTTCTCTTTTTTAAACTGAAATAAGAAAATGTGCTTTTTTTTCATCTTATTTTGTCTTTTTTCAGTAAAAAGTTTCAAAATAACCTTGTTTCCCTTGATATTTTCTCTTTTTTTAATCTGAAATATGAAAATGTGCTTTTTTTTCATCTTATTTTGTATTTTTTCAATAAAAAATTTCAAAATAACCTTGTTTCCCTTGACATTTTCTCTTTTTAATCTGAAATATGAAAATGTGCTTTATTTTCATCTTATTTTGTCTTTTTTCAATAAAAAATTTCAAAATAACTTTATTTCCCTTGATATTTTCTCTTTTTTAATCTGAAATATGAAAATGTGCATTTTTCATCTCATTTTGTCTTTTTTCAATAAATAATTTCAAAATAAACTTGTTTCCCTTGATATTTTCTCTTTTTTAATCTGAAATATGAAAATGTGCTTTATTTGCATCTTATTTTGTCTTTTTTCAATAAAAATTTCAAAATAACCTTGTTTCCCTTGATATTTTCTCTTATTCAATCTGAAATATGAAAATGTGCATTTTTGTCATTTTATTTTGTCTTTTTTCAATAAAAAATTTCAAAATAACTTTATTTCCCTTGATATTTTCTTTTCTTTTTTAATCTGAAACATGAAAATGTGCTTTTTTTTCATCTCATTTTGTCTTTTTTCAATAAATAATTTCAAAATAACCTTGTTTAACCTTGATATTTTCTCTTTTTTAATCTGAAATATGAAAATATGCTTTTTTTTCATTTTATTTTGTCTTTTTTCAATAAAAAATTTCAAAATAGCCTTATTTCCTTTGATATTTTCTCTTTTTTAAACTGAAATAAGAAAATGTGCTTTTTTTTCATCTTATTTTGTCTTTTTTCAATAAAAAATTTCAAAATAACCTTGTTTCCCTTGATATTTTCTCTTTTTTTAATCTGAAATATGAAAATGTGCTTTTTTTTCATCTTATTTTGTCTTTTTTCAATAAAAAATTTCAAAATAGCTTTATTTCCCTTGACATTTTCTCTTTTTTAATCTGAAATATGAAAATGTGCTTTATTTTCATCTTATTTTGTCTTTTTTCAATAAAAAATTTCAAAATAACCTTGTTTCCCTTGATATTTTCTCTTATTTAATCTGAAATATGAAAATATGCATTTTTTTCATTTTATTTTGTCTTTTTTTCAATAAAAAATTTCAAAATAACTTTATTTCCCTTGATATTTTCTCTTTTTTAATCTGAAATATGAAAATGTGCTTTATTTTCATCTTATTCTGTCTTTTTTCAATAAAAAATTTCAAAATAACCTTGTTTCCCTTGATATTTTCTCTTTTTTAATCTGAAATATGAAAATGTGCTTTTTTTTCATCTCATTTTGTCTTTTTTCAATAAAAAATTTCAAAATAACCTTGTTTCCCTTGATATTTTCTCTTTTTTAATCTGAAATATGAAAATGTGCTTTTTTTTCATCTTATTTTGTCTTTTTTCAGTAAAAAATTTCAAAATAACATTGTTTCCCTTGATATTTTCTCTTTTTTAATCTGAAATATGAAAATGTGCTTTATTTTCATCTTATTTTGTCATTTTCAATAAAAAATTTCAAAATAACCTTGTTTCCCTTGACATTTTCTCTTTTTAATCTGAAATATGAAAATGTGCTTTTTTTTCATCTCATTTTGTCTTTTTTCAATAAATAATTTCAAAATAACCTTGTTTCCCTTGATATTTTCTCTTTTTTTAATCTGAAATATGAAAATGTGCTTTATTTTCATCTTATTTTGTCTTTTTTCAATAACAAATTTCAAAATAACCTTGTTTCCCTTGATATTTTCCCTTTTTTAATCTGAAATATGAAAATGTGGTTTATTTTCATCTTATTTTGTCTTTCTTCAATAAAAAATTTCAAAATAACCTTGTTTCCCTTGATATTTTCTCTTTTTTTAATCTGAAATTAAAAAATGTGCTATTTTTTCATTTTATTTTGTCTTTTTTCAATAACAAATTTCAAAATAACCTTGTATCCCTGGATATTTTCTCTTTTTAATCTGAAATATGAAAATGTGCTTTATTTTCATCTTATTTTGTCTTTTGTCAATAAAAAATGTCAAAATAACCTTGTTTCCCTTGATATTTTCTCTTTTTTAATCTTAAATATGAAAATGTGCTTTATTTTCAACTTATTTTGTCTTTTTTTTCAATAAAAAATTTCAAAATAACCTTGTTTCCCGTGACATTTTCTCTTTTTAATCTGAAATATGAAAATGTGCATTTTTTTCATCTCATTTTCTCTTTTTCAATAAAAAATTTCAAAATAACTTTATTTCCCTTGATATTTCCTCCTTTTTAAACTGAAATATGAAAATGTGCTTTATTTTCATCTTATTCTGTCTTTTTTCAATAAAAAATTTCAAAATAACCTTGTTTCCCTTGATATTTTCTCTTTTTTAATCTGAAATATGAAAATATGATTTTTTTTCATCTCATTTTGTCTTTTTTCAATAAAAAATTTCAAAATAGCCTTATTTCCCTTCATATTTTCTCTTTTTTAAACTGAAATAAGAAAATGTGCTTTTTTTTCATCTTATTTTGTCTTTTTTCAATAAAAAATTTCAAAATAACCTTGTTTCCCTTGACATTTTCTCTTTTTTAATCTGAAATATGAAATGTGCTTTATTTTCATCTTATTTTGTCTTTTTTCAATATAAAATTTCAAAATAACCTTGTTTCCCTTGATATTTTCTCTTATTTAATCTGAAATATGAAAATGTGCATTTTTTTCATTTTATTTTGTCTTTTTTCAATAAAAAATTTCAAAATAACTTTATTTCCCTTGATATTTTCTCTTTTTTTAATCTGAAATATGAAAATGTGCTTTTTTTTTCATCTTATTTTGTCTTTTTTCAATAAAAATTTCAAAATAACCTTGTTTCCCTTGACATTTTCTCTTTTTTAATCTGAAATATGAAAATGTGCTTTATTTTCATCTTATTTTGTCTTTTTTCAATATAAAATTTCAAAATAACCTTGTTTCCCTTGATATTTTCTCTTTTTTAATCTGAAATATGAAAATGTGCTTTTTTTTCATCTTATTTTGTCTTTTTTCAGTAAAAAATTTCAAAATAACCTTGTTTCCCTTGATATTTTCTCTTTTTTTAATCTGAAATATGAAAATGTGCTTTATTTTCATCTTATTTTGTCTTTTTTCAATAAAAAATTTCAAAATAAACTTGTTTCCCTTGACATTTACTCTTTTTAATCTGAAATATGAAAATGTGCTTTTTTTTCATCTCATTTTCTCTTTTTTCAATAAATAATTTCAAAATAACCTTGTTTCCCTTGATATTTTCCCTTTTTTAATCTGAAATATGAAAATGTGGTTTATTTTCATTGTATTTTGTCTTTCTTCAATAAAAAATTTCAAAATAACCTTGTTTCCCTTGATATTTTCTCTTTTTTAATCTGAAATTAGAAAATGTGCTATTTTTTCATTTTATTTTGTCTTTTTTCAATAACAAATTCCAAAATAACCTTGTTTCCCTGGATATTTTCTCCTTTTTAATCAGAAATATGAAAATGTGCTTTATTTTCATCTTATTTTGTCTTTTGTCAATAAAAAATTTCAAAATAACCTTGTTTCCCTTGATATTTTCTCTTTTTTAATCTGAAATATGAAAATGTGTTTTTTTTTCATCTTATTTTGTCTTTTTTCAGTAAAAAATTTCAAAATAACATTCTTTCCCTTGATATTTTCTCTTTTTTAATCTGAAATATGAAAATGTGCTTTATTTTCATCTTATTCTGTCTTTTTTCAATAAAAAATTTCAAAATAACCTTGTTTCCCTTGGATATTTTCTCTTTTTTAATCTGAAATATGAAAATGTGCTTTTTTTTCATCTCATTTTGTCTTTTTCAATAAAAAATTTCAAAATAACCTTGTTTCCCTTGATATTTTCTCTTTTTTAATCTGAAATAAGAAAATGTGCTTTTTTTTCATCTTATTTTGTCTTTTTTCAGTAAAAAATTTCAAAATAACCTTGTTTCTCTTGATATTTTCTCTTTTTTAATCTGAAATATGAAAATGTGCTTTATTTTCATCTTATTTTGTCTTTTTTCAATAAAAAATTTCAAAATAACCTTGTTTCCCTTGACATTTTCTCTTTTTAATCTGAAATATGAAAATGTGCTTTTTTTTCATCACATTTTGTCTTTTTTCAATAAATAATTTCAAAATAACCTTGTTTCCCTTGATATTTTCTCTTTTTTAATCTGAAATATGAAAATGTGGTTTATTTTCATCTTATTTTGTCTATCTTCAATAAAAAATTTCAAAATAACCTTGTTTCCCTTGATATTTTCTCTTTTTTAATCTGAAATTAGAAAATGTGCTATTTTTTCATTTTATTTTGTCTTTTTTCAATAACAAATTTCAAAATAACCTTGTTTCCCTGGATATTTTCTCCTTTTTAATCTGAAATATGAAAATGTGCTTTATTTTCATCTTATTTTGTCTTTTGTCAATAAAAAATTTCAAAATAACCTTGTTTCCCTTGATATTTTCTCTTTTTTTAATCTGAAATATGAAAATGTGCTTTTTTTTCATCTTATTTTGTCTTTCTTCAATAAAAAATTTCAAAATAACCTTGTTTCCCTTGATATTTTCTCTTTTTTTAATCTGAAATATGAAAATGTGCTTTTTTTTCATCTTATTTTGTCTTTTTTCAATAAAAAATTTCAAAATAACCTTGTTTCCCTTGATATTTTCTCTTTTTTAATCTGAAATATGAAAATGTGCTTTTTTTTTCGTCTTATTTTGTCTTTTTTCAGTAAAAAATTTAAAAATAACCTTGTTTCCCTTGATATCTTGTCTTTTTTAATCTTAAATATGAAAATGTGCTTTATTTTCAACTTATTTTGTCTTTTTTCAATAAAAAATTTCAAGATAACCTTGTTTCCCGTGACATTTTCTCTTTTTAATCTGAAATATGAAAATGTGCATTTTTTTCATCTCATTTTCTCTTTTTTCAATAAAAAATTTCAAAATAACTTTATTTCCCTTGATATTTCCTCTTTTTTAATCTGAAATATGAAAATGTGCTTTATTTTCATCTTATTCTGTCTTGTTTTAATAAAAAATTTCAAAATAACCTTGTTTCCCTTGATATTTTTTCTCTTTTTTAATCTGAAATATTAAAATGTGCTTTTTTTCATCTTATTTTGTCTTTTTTCAGTAAAAAATTTCAAAATAACCTTGTTTCCCTTGATATTTTCTCTTTTTTAATCTGAAATATGAAAATGTGCTTTATTTTCATCTTATTTTGTCTTTTTTCAATAAAAAATTTCAAAATAACCTTGTTTCCCTTGACATTTTCTCTTTTTAATCTGAAATATGAAAATGTGCATTTTTTTCATCTCATTTTGTCTTTTTTCAATAAATAATTTCAAAATAACCTTGATATTTTCTCTTTTTTAATCTGAAATATAAAAATATGCTTTTTTTTCATTTTATTTTGTCTTTTTTCAATAAAAAATTTCAAAATAGCCTTATTTCCCTTGATATTTTCTCTTTTTTAAACTGAAATAAGAAAATGTGCTTTTTTTTCATCTTATTTTGTCTTTTTTCAATAAAAAATTTCAAAATAACCTTGTTTTCCTTGATATTTTCTCTTTTTTAATCTGAAATATGAAAATGTGCTTTTTTTTCATCTTATTTTGTCTTTTTTCAATAAAAAATTTCAAAATAACCTTGTTTCCCTTGACATTTTCTCTTTTTTAATCTGAAATATGAAAATGTGCTTTTTTTTCATCTTATTTTGTCTTTTTTCAATAAAAAATTTCAAAATAACCTTGTTTCCCTTGATATTTTCTCTTATTTAATCTGAAATATGAAAATGTGCTTTTTTTTCATCTTATTTTGTCTTCTTTCAATAAAAAATTTCAAAATAACTTTATTTCCCTTGGTATTTTCTCTTTTTTAATCTGAAATATGAAAATGTGCTTTTTTTTGTCTTATTTTGTCTTTTTTCAGTAAAAAATTTAAAAATAACCTTGTTTCCCTTGATATTTTCTCTTATTTCATCTGAAACATGAAAATGTGCATTTTTTCATTTTATTTTGTCTTTTTTCAATAAAAAATTTCAAAATAACTTTATTTCCCTTGGTATTTTCTCTTTTTTAATCTGAAATATGAAAATGTGCTTTATTTTCATCTTATTCTGTCTTTTTTCAATAAAAAATTTCAAAATAACCTTGTTTCCCTTGATATTTACTTTTTTAATCTGAAATATGAAAATGTGCTTTTTTTTCAGCTAGTTTTGTCTTTTTTCAGTAAAAAATGTCAAAATAACCTTGTTTCCCTTGATATTTTCTCTTTTTTAATCTGAAATATGAAAATGTGCTTTATTTTCATCTTATTTTGTCTTTTTTCAATAAAAAATTTCAAAATAACTTGTTTCCCTTGACATTTTCTCTTTTTAAACTGAAATATGAAAATGTGGTTTATTTTCATTTTATTTTGTCTTTCTTCAATAAAAAATTTCAAAATAACCTTGTTTCCCTTGATATTTTCTCTTTTTTAATCTGAAATTAGAAAATGTGCTATTTTTTCATTTTTATTTTGTCTTTTTTCAATAAATAATTTCAAAATAACCTTGATATTTTCTGTTTTTTAATCTGAAATATAAAAATATGCTTTTTTTTCATTTTATTTTGTCTTTTTTCAATAAAAAATTTCAAAATAGCCTTATTTCCCTTGATATTTTCTCTTTTTTAAACTGAAATAAGAAAATGTGCTTTATTTTCATCTTATTTTGTCATTTTCAATAAAAAATTTCAAAATAACCTTGTTTCCCTTGATATTTTCTCTTTTTTAATCTGAAATATGAAAATGTGCTTTTTTTTCATCTTATTTTGTCTTTTTTCAATAAAAAATTTCAAAATAACCTTGTTTCCCTTGACATTTTCTCTTTTTTAATCTGAAATATGAAAATGTGCTTTTTTTTCATCTTATTTTGTCTTTTTTCAATAAAAAATTTCAAAATAACCTTGTTTCCCTTGATATTTTCTCTTATTTAATCTGAAATATGAAAATGTGCATTTTTTCATTTTATTTTGTATTTTTTCAATAAAAAATTTCAAAATAACTTTATTTCCTTTGGTATTTTCTCTTTTTTAATCTGAAATATGAAAATGTGCTTTTTTTTCATCTTATTTTGTCTTTTTTCAGTAAAAAATTTCAAAATAACCTTGTTTCCCCTGATATTTTCTCTTTTTTAATCTGAAATATGAAAATGTGCTTTATTTTCATCTTATTTTGTCTTTTTTCAATAAAAAATTTCAAAATAAACTTGTTTCCCTTGACATTTTCTCTTTTTAATCTGAAATATGAAAATGTGCATTTTTTTCATCTCATTTTGTCTTTTTTCAATAAATAATTTCAAAATAACCTTGTTTCCCTTGATATTTTCTCTTTTTTAATCTGAAATATGAAAATGTGCTTTTTTTTCATCTTATTTTGTCTTTTTTCAATAAAAAATTTCAAAATAACCTTGTTTCCCTTGACATTTTCTCTTTTTTTAATCTGAAATATGAAATGTGCTTTATTTTCATCTTATTTTGTCTTTTTTCAATATAAAATTTCAAAATAACCTTGTTTCCCTTGATATTTTCTCTTATTTAATCTGAAATATGAAAATGTGCATTTTTTTCATTTTATTTTGTCTTTTTTCAATAAAAAATTTCAAAATAACTTTATTTCCCTTGATATTTTCTCTTTTTTAATCTGAAATATGAAAATGTGCTTTTTTTCATCTTATTTTGTCTTTATTCAATAAAAAATTTCAAAATAACCTTGTTTCCCTTGACATTTTCTCTTTTTTAATCTGAAATATGAAAATGTGCTTTATTTTCATCTTATTTTGTCTTTTTTCAATATAAAATTTCAAAATAACCTTGTTTCCCTTGATATTTTCTCTTTTTTAATCTGAAATATGTAAATGTGCTTTTTTTTCATCTTATTTTGTCTTTTTTCAGTAAAAAATTTCAAAATAACCTTGTTTCCCTTGATATTTTCCCTTTTTTAATCTGAAATATGAAAATGTGGTTTATTTTCATTTTATTTTGTCTTCCTTCAATAAAAAATTTCAAAATAACCTTGTTTCCCTTGATATTTTCTCTTTTTTAATCTGAAATATGAAAATGTGCTATTTTTTCATTTTATTTTGTCTTTTTTCAATAACAAATTTCAAAATAACCTTGTTTCCCTGGATATTTTCTCTTTTTTAATCTGAAATATGAAAATGTGCTTTATTTTCATCTTATTTTGTCTTTTGTCAATAAAAAATTTCAAAATAACCTTGTTTCCCTTGATATTTTCTCTTTTTTTAATCTGAAATATGAAAATGTGCTTTTTTTTCATCTTATTTTGTCTTTTTTCAGTAAAAAATGTCAAAATAACCTTGTTTCCCTTGATATTTTCTCTTTTTTAATCTGAAATATGAAAATGTGCTTTATTTTCATCTTATTTTGTCTTTTTTCAATAAAAATTTTCAAAATAACCTTGTTTCCCTTGACATTTTCTCTTTTTAAACTGAAATATGAAAATGTGGTTTATTTTCATTTTATTTTGTCTTTCTTCAATAAAAAATTTCAAAATAACCTTGTTTCCCTTGATATTTTCTCTTTTTTAATCTGAAATTAGAAGATGTGCTATTTTTTCATTTTATTTTGTCTTTTTTCAATAACAAATGTCAAAATAACCTTGTTTCCATGGATATTTTCTCCTTTTTAATCTGAAATATGAAAATGTGCTTTATTTTCATCTTATTTTGTCTTTTGTCAATAAAAAATTTCAAAATAACCTTGTTTCCCTTGATATTTTCTCTTTTTTAATCTGAAATATAAAAATGTGCTTTTTTTTCGTCTTATTTTGTCTTTTTTCAATAAAAATTTCAAAATAACCTTGTTTCCCTTGATATTTTCTCTTTTTTAATCTGAAATATGAAAATGTGTTTTTTTTTGTCTTATTTTGTCTTTTTTCAGTAAAAAATTTAAAAATAACCTTGTTTCCCTTGATATTTTCTCTTTTTTAATCTTAAATATGAAAATGTGCTTTATTTTCAACTTATTTTGTCTTTTTTCAATAAAAAATTTCAAAATAACCTTGTTTCCCGTGACATTTTCTCTTTTTAATCTGAAATATGACAATGTACATTTTTTTCATCTCATCTTCTCTTTTTTCAATAAAAAATTTCAAAATAACTTTATTTCCCTTGATATTTCCTCTTTTTTAATCTGAAATATGAAAATGTGCTTTATTTTCATCTTATTCTGTCTTT
The DNA here is from genome assembly GCA_037127315.1 of Ascarosepion bandense. Lineage (NCBI taxonomy): Eukaryota > Metazoa > Mollusca > Cephalopoda > Sepiida > Sepiidae > Ascarosepion > Ascarosepion bandense. The sequence goes on from JBBBDQ010031959.1 coordinate 39,296, forward strand.
TTTCAATAAAAAATTTCAAAATAACCTTGTTTCCCTTGATATTTTCTCTTTTTTAATCTGAAATATTAAAATGTGCTTTTTTTTCGTCTTATTTTGTCTTTTTTCAGTAAAAAATTTCAAAATAACCTTGTTTCCCTTGATATTTTCTCTTTTTTAATCTGAAATATGAAAATGTACTTTATTTTCATCTTATTTTGTCTTTTTTCAATAAAAAATTTCAAAATAACCTTGTTTCCCTTGACATTTTCTCTTTTTAATCTGAAATATGAAAATGTGCATTTTTTTCATCTCATTTTGTCTTTTTTCAATAAATAATTTCAAAATAACCTTGATATTTTCTCTTTTTTAATCTGAAATATAAAAATATGCTTTTTTTTCATTTTATTTTGTCTTTTTTCAATAAAAAATTTCAAAATAGCCTTATTTCCCTTGATATTTTCTCTTTTTTTAAACTGAAACAAGAAAATGTGCTTTTTTTTCATCTTATTTTGTCTTTTTTCAATAAAAAATTTCAAAATAACCTTGTTTCCCTTGATATTTTCTCTTTTTTAATCTGAAATATGAAAATGTGCTTTTTTTTCATCTTATTTTGTCTTTTTTCAATAAAAAATTTCAAAATAACCTTGTTTCCCTTGACATTTTCTCTTTTTTAATCTGAAATATGAAAATGTGCTTTTTTTTCATCTTATTTTGTCTTTTTTCAATAAAAAATTTCAAAACAACCTTGTTTCCCTTGATATTTTCTCTTATTTAATCTGAAATATGAAAATGAGCATTTTTTCATTTTATTTTGTATTTTTTCAATAAAAAATTTCAAAATAACCTTATTTCCCTTGGTATATTCTCTTTTTTAATCTGAAATATGAAAATGTGCTTTTTTTTCATCTTATTTTGTCTTTTTTCAGTAAAAAATTTCAAAATAACCTTGTTTCCCCTGATATTTTCTCTTTTTTAATCTGAAATATGAAAATGTGCTTTATTTTCATCTTATTTTGTCTTTTTTCAATAAAAAATTTCAAAATAACCTTGTTTCCCTTGACATTTTCTCTTTTTAATCTGAAATATGAAAATGTGCATTTTTTTCATCTCATTTTGTCTTTTTTCAATAAATAATTTCAAAATAACCTTGTTTCCCTTGATATTTTCTCTTTTTTAATCTGAAATATGAAAATGTGCTTTTTTTCATCTTATTTTGTCTTTTTTCAATAAAAAATTTCAAAATAACCTTGTTTCCCTTGATATTTTCTCTTTTTTTAATCTGAAATATGAAAATGTGCTTTTTTTTCATCTTATTTTGTCTTTTTTCAATAAAAAATTTCAAAATAACCTTGTTTCCCTTGACATTTTCTCTTTTTTAATCTGAAATATGAAAATGTGCTTTATTTTCATCTTATTTTGTCTTTTTTCAATATAAAATTTCAAAATAACCTTGTTTCCCTTGATATTTTCTCTTTTTTAATCTGAAATATGTAAATGTGCTTTTTTTTCATCTTATTTTGTCTTTTTTCAGTAAAAAATTTCAAAATAACCTTGTTTCCCTTGATATTTTCCCTTTTTTAATCTGAAATATGAAAATGTGGTTTATTTTCATTTTATTTTGTCTTCCTTCAATAAAAAATTTCAAAATAACCTTGTTTCCCTTGATATTTTCTCTTTTTTAATCTGAAATTAGAAAATGTGCTATTTTTTCATTTTATTTTGTCTTTTTTCAATAACAAATTTCAAAATAACCTTGTTTCCCTGGATATTTTCTCTTTTTTAATCTGAAATATGAAAATGTGCTTTATTTTCATCTTATTTTGTCTTTTGTCAATAAAAAATTTCAAAATAACCTTGTTTCCCTTGATATTTTCTCTTTTTTAATCTGAAATATGAAAATGTGCTTTTTTTTCATCTTATTTTGTCTTTTTTCAGTAAAAAATGTCAAAATAACCTTGTTTCCCCTGATATTTTCTCTTTTTTAATCTGAAATATGAAAATGTGCTTTATTTTCATCTTATTTTGTCTTTTTCAATAAAAATTTTCAAAATAACCTTGTTTCCCTTGACATTTTCTCTTTTTAAACTGAAATATGAAAATGTGGTTTATTTTCATTTTATTTTGTCTTTCTTCAATAAAAAATTTCAAAATAACCTTGTTTCCCTTGATATTTTCTCTTTTTTAATCTGAAATTAGAAGATGTGCTATTTTTTCATTTTATTTTGTCTTTTTTCAATAACAAATGTCAAAATAACCTTGTTTCCATGGATATTTTCTCCTTTTTAATCTGAAATATGAAAATGTGCTTTATTTTCATCTTATTTTGTCTTTTGTCAATAAAAAATTTCAAAATAACCTTGTTTCCCTTGATATTTTCTCTTTTTTAATCTGAAATATAAAAATGTGCTTTTTTTTCGTCTTATTTTGTCTTTTTTCAATAAAAATTTCAAAATAACCTTGTTTCCCTTGATATTTTCTCTTTTTTAATCTGAAATATGAAAATGTGCTTTTTTTTTGTCTTATTTTGTCTTTTTTCAGTAAAAAATTTAAAAATAACATTGTTTCCCTTGATATTTTCTCTTTTTTTAATCTTAAATATGAAAATGTGCTTTATTTTCAACTTATTTTGTCTTTTTTCAATAAAAAATTTCAAAATAACCTTGTTTCCGTGACATTTTCTCTTTTTAATCTGAAATATGAAAATGTACATTTTTTTCATCTCATCTTCTCTTTTTTCAATAAAAAATTTCAAAATAACTTTATTTCCTTGATATTTCCTCTTTTTTAATCTGAAATATGAAAATGTGCTTTATTTTCATCTTATTCTGTCTTTTTTCAATAAAAAATTTCAAAATAACCTTGTTTCCCTTGATATTTTCTCTTTTTTAATCTGAAATATTAAAATGTGCTTTTTTTCGTCTTATTTTGTCTTTTTTCAGTAAAAAATTTCAAAATAACCTTGTTTCCCTTGATATTTTCTCTTTTTTAATCTGAAATATGAAAATGTACTTTATTTTCATCTTATTTTGTCTTTTTTCAATAAAAAATTTCAAAATAACCTTGTTTCCCTTGACATTTTCTCTTTTTAATCTGAAATATGAAAATGTGCATTTTTTTCATCTCATTTTGTCTTTTTTCAATAAATAATTTCAAAATAACCTTGATATTTTCTCTTTTTTAATCTGAAATATAAAAATATGCTTTTTTTTCATTTTATTTTGTCTTTTTTCAATAAAAAAATTTCAAAATAGCCTTATTTCCCTTGATATTTTCTCTTTTTTTAAACTGATATAAGAAAATGTGCTTTTTTTTCATCTTATTTTGTCTTTTTTCAATAAAAATTTCAAAATAACCTTGTTTCCCTTGATATTTTCTTTTTCTTTTTTAATCTGAAATATGAAAATGTGCTTTTTTTTCATCTTATTTTGTCTTTTTTCAATAAAAAATTTCTAAAATAACCTTGTTTCCCTTGACATTTTCTCTTTTTTAATCTGAAATATGAAAATGTGCTTTTTTTTCATCTTATTTTGTCTTTTTTCAATAAAAAATTTCAAAACAACCTTGTTTCCCTTGATATTTTCTCTTATTTAATCTGAAATATGAAAATGTGCATTTTTTCATTTTATTTTGTATTTTTTCAATAAAAAATTTCAAAATAACCTTATTTCCCTTGGTATATTCTCTTTTTTAATCTGAAATATGAAAATGTGCATTTTTTTCATCTTATTTTGTCTTTTTTCAGTAAAAAATTTCAAAATAACCTTGTTTCCCCTGATATTTTCTCTTTTTTAATCTGAAATATGAAAATGTGCTTTATTTTCATCTTATTTTGTCTTTTTTCAATAAAAAATTTCAAAATAACCTTGTTTCCCTTGACATTTTCTCTTTTTAATCTGAAATATGAAAATGTGCATTTTTTTCATCTCATTTTGTCTTTTTTCAATAAATAATTTCAAAATAACCTTGTTTCCCTTGATATTTTCTCTTTTTTAATCTGAAATATGAAAATGTGCTTTTTTTTCATCTTATTTTGTCTTTTTTCAATAAAAAATTTCAAAATAACCTTGTTTCCCTTGATATTTTCTCTTTTTTAATCTGAAATATGAAAATGTGCTTTTTTTCATCTTATTTTGTCTTTTTTCAATAAAAAATTTCAAAATAACCTTGTTTCCCTTGACATTTTCTCTTTTTTAATCTGAAATATGAAAATGTGCTTTATTTTCATCTTATTTTGTCTTTTTTCAATATAAAATTTCAAAATAACCTTGTTTCCCTTGATATTTTCTCTTTTTTAATCTGAAATATGTAAATGTGCTTTTTTTTCATCTTATTTTGTCTTTTTTCAGTAAAAAATTTCAAAATAACCTTGTTTCCCTTGATATTTTCCCTTTTTTTAATCTGAAATATGAAAATGTGGTTTATTTTCATTTTATTTTGTCTTCCTTCAATAAAAAATTTCAAAATAACCTTGTTTCCCTTGATATTTTCTCTTTTTTAATCTGAAATTAGAAAATGTGCTATTTTTTCATTTTATTTTGTCTTTTTTCAATAACAAATTTCAAAATAACCTTGTTTCCCTGGATATTTTCTCTTTTTTAATCTGAAATATGAAAATGTGCTTTATTTTCATCTTATTTTGTCTTTTGTCAATAAAAAATTTCAAAATAACCTTGTTTCCCTTGATATTTTCTCTTTTTTAATCTGAAATATGAAAATGTGCTTTTTTTTCATCTTATTTTGTCTTTTTTCAGTAAAAAATGTCAAAATAACCTTGTTTCCCCTGATATTTTCTCTTTTTTAATCTGAAATATGAAAATGTGCTTTATTTTCATCTTATTTTGTCTTTTTTCAATAAAAATTTTCAAAATAACCTTGTTTCCCTTGACATTTTCTCTTTTTAAACTGAAATATGAAAATGTGGTTTATTTTCATTTTATTTTGTCTTTCTTCAATAAAAAATTTCAAAATAACCTTGTTTCCCTTGATATTTTCTCTTTTTTAATCTGAAATTAGAAGATGTGCTATTTTTTCATTTTATTTTGTCTTTTTTCAATAACAAATGTCAAAATAACCTTGTTTCCATGGATATTTTCTCCTTTTTAATCTGAAATATGAAAATGTGCTTTATTTTCATCTTATTTTGTCTTTTGTCAATAAAAAATTTCAAAATAACCTTGTTTCCCTTGATATTTTCTCTTTTTTAATCTGAAATATAAAAATGTGCTTTTTTTTCGTCTTATTTTGTCTTTTTTCAATAAAAATTTCAAAATAACCTTGTTTCCCTTGATATTTTCTCTTTTTTAATCTGAAATATGAAAATGTGCTTTTTTTTGTCTTATTTTGTCTTTTTTCAGTAAAAAATTTAAAAATAACCTTGTTTCCCTTGATATTTTCTCTTTTTTAATCTTAAATATGAAAATGTGCTTTATTTTCAACTTATTTTGTCTTTTTTCAATAAAAAATTTCAAAATAACCTTGTTTCCCGTGACATTTTCTCTTTTTAATCTGAAATATGAAAATGTACATTTTTTTCATCTCATCTTCTCTTTTTTCAATAAAAAATTTCAAAATAACTTTATTTCCCTTGATATTTCCTCTTTTTTAATCTGAAATATGAAAATGTGCTTTATTTTCATCTTATTCTGTCTTTTTTCAATAAAAAATTTCAAAATAACCTTGTTTCCCTTGATATTTTCTCTTTTTTAATCTGAAATATTAAAATGTGCTTTTTTTTCGTCTTATTTTGTCTTTTTTCAGTAAAAAATTTCAAAATAACCTTGTTTCCCTTGATATTTTCTCTTTTTTAATCTGAAATATGAAAATGTACTTTATTTTCATCTTATTTTGTCTTTTTTCAATAAAAAATTTCAAAATAACCTTGTTTCCCTTGACATTTTCTCTTTTTAATCTGAAATATGAAAATGTGCATTTTTTTCATCTCATTTTGTCTTTTTTCAATAAATAATTTCAAAATAACCTTGATATTTTCTCTTTTTTTAATCTGAAATATAAAAATATGCTTTTTTTTCATTTTATTTTGTCTTTTTTCAATAAAAAATTTCAAAATAGCCTTATTTCCCTTGATATTTTCTCTTTTTTAAACTGATATAAGAAAATGTGCTTTTTTTTCATCTTATTTTGTCTTTTTTCAATAAAAAATTTCAAAATAACCTTGTTTCCCTTGATATTTTCTCTTTTTTAATCTGAAATATGAAAATGTGCTTTTTTTTCATCTTATTTTGTCTTTTTTCAATAAAAAATTTCAAAATAACCTTGTTTCCCATGACATTTTCTCTTTTTTAATCTGAAATATGAAAATGTGCTTTATTTTCATCTTATTTTGTCTTTTGTCAATAAAAAATTTCAAAATAACCTTGTTTCCCTTGATATTTTCTCTTTTTTAATCTGAAATATGAAAATGTGCTTTTTTTCATCTTATTTTGTCTTTTTTCAGTAAAAAATGTCAAAATAACCTTGTTTCCCCTGATATTTTCTCTTTTTTAATCTGAAATATGAAAATGTGCTTTATTTTCATCTTATTTTGTCTTTTTTCAATAAAAATTTTCAAAATAACCTTGTTTCCCTTGACATTTTCTCTTTTTAAACTGAAATATGAAAATGTGGTTTATTTTCATTTTATTTTGTCTTTCTTCAATAAAAAATTTCAAAATAACCTTGTTTCCCTTGATATTTTCTCTTTTTTAATCTGAAATTAGAAGATGTGCTATTTTTTCATTTTATTTTGTCTTTTTTCAATAACAAATGTCAAAATAACCTTGTTTCCATGGATATTCTCTCCTTTTTAATCTGAAATATGAAAATGTGCTTTATTTTCATCTTATTTTGTCTTTTGTCAATAAAAAATTTCAAAATAACCTTGTCTCCCTTGATATTTTCTCTTTTTTAATCTGAAATATAAAAATGTGCTTTTTTTTCGTCTTATTTTGTCTTTTTTCAATAAAAATTTCAAAATAACCTTGTTTCCCTTGATATTTTCTCTTTTTTAATCTGAAATATGAAAATGTGCTTTTTTTTTGTCTTATTTTGTCTTTTTTCAGTAAAAAATTTAAAAATAACCTTGTTTCCCTTGATATTTTCTCTTTTTTAATCTTAAATATGAAAATGTGCTTTATTTTCAACTTATTTTGTCTTTTTTCAATAAAAAATTTCAAAATAACCTTGTTTCCCGTGACATTTTCTCTTTTTAATCTGAAATATGAAAATGTACATTTTTTTCATCTCATCTTCTCTTTTTTCAATAAAAAATTTCAAAATAACTTTATTTCCCTTGATATTTCCTCTTTTTTTAATCTGAAATATGAAAATGTGCTTTATTTTCATCTTATTCTGTCTTTTTTCAATAAAAAATTTCAAAATAACCTTGTTTCCCTTGATATTTTCTCTTTTTTAATCTGAAATATTAAAATGTGCTTTTTTTTCGTCTTATTTTGTCTTTTTTCAGTAAAAAATTTCAAAATAACCTTGTTTCCCTTGATATTTTCTCTTTTTTTAATCTGAAATATGAAAATGTACTTTATTTTCATCTTATTTTGTCTTTTTTCAATAAAAAATTTCAAAATAACCTTGTTTCCCTTGACATTTTCTCTTTTTAATCTGAAATATGAAAATGTGCATTTTTTTCATCTCATTTTGTCTTTTTTCAATAAATAATTTCAAAATAACCTTGATATTTTCTCTTTTTTAATCTGAAATATAAAAATATGCTTTTTTTTCATTTTATTTTGTCTTTTTTCAATAAAAAATTTCAAAATAGCCTTATTTCCCTTGATATTTTCTCTTTTTTTAAACTGATATAAGAAAATGTGCTTTTTTTTCATCTTATTTTGTCTTTTTTCAATAAAAAATTTCAAAATAACCTTGTTTCCCTTGATATTTTCTCTTTTTTAATCTGAAATATGAAAATGTGCTTTTTTTTCATCTTATTTTGTCTTTTTTCAATAAAAAATTTCAAAATAACCTTGTTTCCCATGACATTTTCTCTTTTTTAATCTGAAATATGAAAATGTGCTTTTTTTTCATCTTATTTTGTCTTTTTTCAATAAAAAATTTCAAAACAACCTTGTTTCCCTTGATATTTTCTCTTATTTAATCTGAAATATGAAAATGTGCATTTTTTCATTTTATTTTGTATTTTTTCAATAAAAAATTTCAAAATAACCTTATTTCCCTTGGTATATTCTCTTTTTTAATCTGAAATATGAAAATGTGCTTTTTTTTCATCTTATTTTGTCTTTTTTCAGTAAAAAATTTCAAAATAACCTTGTTTCCCGTGACATTTTCTCTTTTTTAATCTGAAATATGAAAATGTGCTTTATTTTCATCTCATTTTGTCTTTTTTCAATAAAAAATTTCAAAATAACCTTGTTTCCCTTGACATTTTCTCTTTTTAATCTGAAATATGAAAATGTACTTTATTTTCATCTTATTTTGTCTTTTTTCAATAAAAAATTTCAAAATAACCTTGTTTCCCTTGACATTTTCTCTTTTTAATCTGAAATATGAAAATGTGCATTTTTTTCATCTCATTTTGTCTTTTTTCAATAAATAATTTCAAAATAACCTTGATATTTTCTCTTTTTTAATCTGAAATATAAAAATATGCTTTTTTTTCATTTTATTTTGTCTTTTTTCAATAAAAAATTTCAAAATAGCCTTATTTCCCTTGATATTTTCTCTTTTTTAAACTGATATAAGAAAATGTGCTTTTTTTTCATCTTATTTTGTCTTTTTTTCAATAAAAAATTTCAAAATAACCTTGTTTCCCTTGATATTTTCTCTTTTTTAATCTGAAATATGAAAATGTGCTTTATTTTCATCTTATTTTGTCTTTTGTCAATAAAAAATTTCAAAATAACCTTGTTTCCCTTGATATTTTCTCTTTTTTAATCTGAAATATGAAAATGTGCTTTTTTTCATCTTATTTTGTCTTTTTTCAGTAAAAAATGTCAAAATAACCTTGTTTCCCCTGATATTTTCTCTTTTTTAATCTGAAATATGAAAATGTGCTTTATTTTCATCTTATTTTGTCTTTTTTCAATAAAAATTTTCAAAATAACCTTGTTTCCCTTGACATTTTCTCTTTTTAAACTGAAATATGAAAATGTGGTTTATTTTCATTTTATTTTGTCTTTCTTCAATAAAAAATTTCAAAATAACCTTGTTTCCCTTGATATTTTCTCTTTTTTAATCTGAAATTAGAAGATGTGCTATTTTTTCATTTTATTTTGTCTTTTTTCAATAACAAATGTCAAAATAACCTTGTTTCCATGGATATTCTCTCCTTTTTAATCTGAAATATGAAAATGTGCTTTATTTTCATCTTATTTTGTCTTTTGTCAATAAAAAATTTCAAAATAACCTTGTCTCCCTTGATATTTTCTCTTTTTTTAATCTGAAATATAAAAATGTGCTTTTTTTTTCGTCTTATTTTGTCTTTTTTCAATAAAAATTTCAAAATAACCTTGTTTCCCTTGATATTTTCTCTTTTTTAATCTGAAATATGAAAATGTGCTTTTTTTTGTCTTATTTTGTCTTTTTTCAGTAAAAAATTTAAAAATAACCTTGTTTCCCTTGATATTTTCTCTTTTTTAATCTTAAATATGAAAATGTGCTTTATTTTCAACTTATTTTGTCTTTTTTCAATAAAAAATTTCAAAATAACCTTGTTTCCCGTGACATTTTCTCTTTTTAATCTGAAATATGAAAATGTACATTTTTTTCATCTCATCTTCTCTTTTTTCAATAAAAAATTTCAAAATAACTTTATTTCCCTTGATATTTCCTCTTTTTTAATCTGAAATATGAAAATGTGCTTTATTTTCATCTTATTCTGTCTTTTTTCAATAAAAAATTTCAAAATAACCTTGTTTCCCTTGATATTTTCTCTTTTTTAATCTGAAATATTAAAATGTGCTTTTTTTTCGTCTTATTTTGTCTTTTTTCAGTAAAAAATTTCAAAATAACCTTGTTTCCCTTGATATTTTCTCTTTTTTAATCTGAAATATGAAAATGTACTTTATTTTCATCTTATTTTGTCTTTTTTCAATAAAAAATTTCAAAATAACCTTGTTTCCCTTGACATTTTCTCTTTTTAATCTGAAATATGAAAATGTGCATTTTTTTCATCTCATTTTGTCTTTTTTTCAATAAATAATTTCAAAATAACCTTGATATTTTCTCTTTTTTAATCTGAAATATAAAAATATGCTTTTTTTTCATTTTATTTTGTCTTTTTTCAATAAAAAATTTCAAAATAGCCTTATTTCCCTTGATATTTTCTCTTTTTTAAACTGATATAAGAAAATGTGCTTTTTTTTTCATCTTATTTTGTCTTTTTTCAATAAAAAATTTCAAAATAACCTTGTTTCCCTTGATATTTTCTCTTTTTTTAATCTGAAATATGAAAATGTGCTTTTTTTTTCATCTTATTTTGTCTTTTTTCAATAAAAAATTTCAAAATAACCTTGTTTCCCATGACATTTTCTTTTCTTTTTTAATCTGAAATATGAAAATGTGCTTTTTTTTCATCTTATTTTATCTTTTTTCAATAAAAAATTTCAAAACAACCTTGTTTCCCTTGATATTTTCTCTTATTTAATCTGAAATATGAAAATGTGCATTTTTTCATTTTATTTTGTATTTTTTCAATAAAAAATTTCAAAATAACCTTATTTCCCTTGGTATATTCTCTTTTTTAATCTGAAATATGAAAATGTGCTTTTTTTTTCATCTTATTTTGTCTTTTTTCAGTAAAAAATTTCAAAATAACCTTGTTTCCCGTGACATTTTCTCTTTTTTAATCTGAAATATGAAAATGTGCTTTATTTTCATCTCATTTTGTCTTTTTTCAATAAAAAATTTCAAAATAACCTTGTTTCCCTTGACATTTTCTCTTTTTAATCTGAAATATGAAAATGTGCTTTTTTTCATCTCATTTTGTCTTTTTTCAATAAATAATTTCAAAATAACCTTGTTTCCCTTGATATTTTCTCTTTTTTAATCTTAAATATGAAAATGTGCTTTATTTTCATCTTATTTTGTCTTTTTTCAATAAAAAATTTCAAAATAGCCTTATTTCCCTTGATATTTTCTCTTTTTTAATCTGAAATATGAAAACGTGCTTTTTTTCATCCTATTTTGTCTTTTTCAATAAAAAATTTCAAAATAACCTTGTTTCCCTTGATATTTTCTCTTTTTTTAATCTGAAATATGAAAATGTGCTTTATTTTCATCTTATTTTGTCTTTTTTCAATAAAAAATTTCAAAATAACCTTGTTTCCCTTGACATTTTCTCTTTTTTAATCTGAAATATGAAAATGTGCTTTTTTTTCATTTTATTTTGTCTTTTTTTCAATAAAAAATTTCAAAATAACCTTGTTTCCCTTGACATTTTCTCTTTTTTAATCTGAAATATGAAAATGTGCTTTATTTTCATCTTATTTTGTCTTTTTTCAATATAAAATTTCAAAATAACCTTGTTTCCCTTGATATTTTCTCTTTTTTAATCTGAAATATGTAAATGTGCTTTTTTTTCATCTTATTTTGTCTTTTTTCAGTAAAAAATTTCAAAATAACCTTGTTTCCCTTGATATTTTCCCTTTTTTAATCTGAAATATGAAAATGTGGTTTATTTTCATTTTATTTTGTCTTCCTTCAATAAAAAATTTCAAAATAACCTTGTTTCCCTTGATATTTTCTCTTTTTTAATCTGAAATTAGAAAATGTGCTATTTTTTCATTTTATTTTGTCTTTTTTCAATAACAAATTTCAAAATAACCTTGTTTCCCTGGATATTTTCTCTTTTTTAATCATAACTATGAAAATGTGCTTTATTTTCATCTTATTTTGTCTTTTGTCAATAAAAAATTTCAAAATAACCTTGTTTCCCTTGATATTTTCTCTTTTTTAATCTGAAATATGAAAATGTGCTTTTTTTTCATCTTATTTTGTCTTTTTTCAGTAAAAAATGTCAAAATAACCTTGTTTCCCCTGATATTTTCTCTTTTTTAATCTGAAATATGAAAATGTGCTTTATTTTCATCTTATTTTGTCTTTTTTCAATAAAAAATTTCAAAATAACCTTGTTTCCCTTGACATTTTCTCTTTTTTAATCTGAAATATGAAAATGTGCTTTTTTTTTCATTTTATTTTGTCTTTTTTCAATAAAAAATTTCAAAATAACCTTGTTTCCCTTGACATTTTCTCTTTTTTAATCTGAAATATGAAAATGTGCTTTATTTTCATCTTATTTTGTCTTTTTTCAATATAAAATTTCAAAATAACCTTGTTTCCCTGATATTTTCTCTTTTTTAATCTGAAATATGTAAATGTGCTTTTTTTTCATCTTATTTTGTCTTTTTTCAGTAAAAAATTTCAAAATAACCTTGTTTCCCTTGATATTTTCCCTTTTTTAATCTGAAATATGAAAATGTGGTTTATTTTCATTTTATTTTGTCTTCCTTCAATAAAAAAATTTCAAAATAACCTTGTTTCCCTTGATATTTTCTCTTTTTTTAATCTGAAATTAGAAAATGTGCTATTTTTTCATTTTATTTTGTCTTTTTTCAATAACAAATTTCAAAATAACCTTGTTTCCCTGGATATTTTCTCTTTTTTAATCTGAAATATGAAAATGTGCTTTATTTTCATCTTATTTTGTCTTTTGTCAATAAAAAATTTCAAAATAACCTTGTTTCCCTTGATATTTTCTCTTTTTTAATCTGAAATATGAAAATGTGCTTTTTTTTCATCTTATTTTGTCTTTTTTCAGTAAAAAATGTCAAAATAACCTTGTTTCCCCTGATATTTTCTCTTTTTTAATCTGAAATATGAAAATGTGCTTTATTTTCATCTTATTTTGTCTTTTTTCAATAAAAAATTTCAAAATAACCTTGTTTCCCTTGACATTTTCTCTTTTTTTAATCTGAAATATGAAAATGTGCTTTTTTTTCATTTTATTTTGTCTTTTTTCAATAAAAAATTTCAAAATAACCTTGTTTCCCTTGACATTTTCTCTTTTTTAATCTGAAATATGAAAATGTGCTTTATTTTCATCTTATTTTGTCTTTTTTCAATATAAAATTTCAAAATAACCTTGTTTCCCTTGATATTTTCTCTTTTTTAATCTGAAATATGTAAATGTGCTTTTTTTTTCATCTTATTTTGTCTTTTTTCAGTAAAAAATTTCAAAATAACCTTGTTTCCCTTGATATTTTCCCTTTTTTAATCTGAAATATGAAAATGTGGTTTATTTTCATTTTATTTTGTCTTCCTTCAATAAAAAATTTCAAAATAACCTTGTTTCCCTTGATATTTTCTTTTTTTTAATCTGAAATTAGAAAATGTGCTATTTTTTCATTTTATTTTGTCTTTTTTCAATAACAAATTTCAAAATAACCTTGTTTCCCTGGATATTTTCTCTTTTTTAATCTGAAATATGAAAATGTGCTTTATTTTCATCTTATTTTGTCTTTTGTCAATAAAAAATTTCAAAATAACCTTGTTTCCCTTGATATTTTCTCTTTTTTAATCTGAAATATGAAAATGTGCTTTTTTTTCATCTTATTTTGTCTTTTTTCAGTAAAAAATGTCAAAATAACCTTGTTTCCCCTGATATTTTCTCTTTTTTAATCTGAAATATGAAAATGTGCTTTATTTTCATCTTATTTTGTCTTTTTTCAATAAAAATTTTCAAAATAACCTTGTTTCCCTTGACATTTTCTCTTTTTAAACTGAAATATGAAAATGTGGTTTATTTTCATTTTATTTTGTCTTTCTTCAATAAAAAATTTCAAAATAACCTTGTTTCCCTTGATATTTTCTCTTTTTTAATCTGAAATTAGAAGATGTGCTATTTTTTCATTTTATTTTGTCTTTTTTCAATAACAAATGTCAAAATAACCTTGTTTCCATGGATATTTTCTCCTTTTTAATCTGAAATATGAAAATGTGCTTTATTTTCATCTTATTTTGTCTTTTGTCAATAAAAAATTTCAAAATAACCTTGTTTCCCTTGATATTTTCTCTTTTTTAATCTGAAATATAAAAATGTGCTTTTTTTTCGTCTTATTTTGTCTTTTTTCAATAAAAATTTCAAAATAACCTTGTTTCCCTTGATATTTTCTCTTTTTTAATCTGAAATATGAAAATGTGCTTTTTTTTTGTCTTATTTTGTCTTTTTTCAGTAAAAAATTTAAAAATAACCTTGTTTCCCTTGATATTTTCTCTTTTTTTAATCTTAAATATGAAAATGTGCTTTATTTTCAACTTATTTTGTCTTTTTTCAATAAAAAATTTCAAAATAACCTTGTTTCCCGTGACATTTTCTCTTTTTAATCTGAAATATGAAAATGTACATTTTTTTCATCTCATCTTCTCTTTTTTCAATAAAAAATTTCAAAATAACTTTATTTCCCTTGATATTTCCTCTTTTTTAATCTGAAATATGAAAATGTGCTTTATTTTCATCTTATTCTGTCTTTTTTCAATAAAAAATTTCAAAATAACCTTGTTTCCCTTGATATTTTCTCTTTTTTAATCTGAAATATTAAAATGTGCTTTTTTTTCGTCTTATTTTGTCTTTTTTCAGTAAAAAATTTCAAAATAACCTTGTTTCCCTTGATATTTTCTCTTTTTTAATCTGAAATATGAAAATGTACTTTATTTTCATCTTATTTTGTCTTTTTTCAATAAAAAATTTCAAAATAACCTTGTTTCCCTTGACATTTTCTCTTTTTAATCTGAAATATGAAAATGTGCATTTTTTTCATCTCATTTTGTCTTTTTTCAATAAATAATTTCAAAATAACCTTCATATTTTCTCTTTTTTAATCTGAAATATAAAAATATGCTTTTTTTTCATTTTATTTTGTCTTTTTTCAATAAAAAATTTCAAAATAGCCTTATTTCCCTTGATATTTTCTCTTTTTTAAACTGAAATAAGAAAATGTGCTTTTTTTTCATCTTATTTTGTCTTTTTTCAATAAAAAATTTCAAAATAACCTTGTTTCCCTTGAGATTTTCTCTTTTTTTAATCTGAAATATGAAAATGTGCTTTTTTTTTCATCTTATTTTGTCTTTTTTCAATAAAAAATTTCAAAATAACCTTGTTTCCCTTGACATTTTTCTCTTTTTTAATCTGAAATATGAAAATGTGCTTTTTTTCATCTTATTTTGTCTTTTTTCAATAAAAAATTTCAAAACAACCTTGTTTCCCTTGATATTTTCTCTTATTTAATCTGAAATATGAAAATGTGCATTTTTTCATTTTATTTTGTATTTTTTCAATAAAAAATTTCAAAATAACCTTATTTCCCTTGGTATATTCTCTTTTTTTAATCTGAAATATGAAAATGTGCTTTTTTTTCATCTTATTTTGTCTTTTTTCAGTAAAAAATTTCAAAATAACCTTGTTTCCCGTGACATTTTCTCTTTTTTAATCTGAAATATGAAAATGTGCTTTATTTTCATCTCATTTTGTCTTTTTTCAATAAAAAATTTCAAAATAACCTTGTTTCCCTTGACATTTTCTCTTTTTAATCTTAAATATGAAAATGTGCTTTTTTTCATCTCATTTTGTCTTTTTTCAATAAATAATTTCAAAATAACCTTGTTTCCCTTGATATTTTCTCTTTTTTAATCTTAAATATGAAAATGTGCTTTATTTTCATCTTATTTTGTCTTTTTTCAATAAAAAATTTCAAAATAGCCTTATTTCCCTTGATATTTTCTCTTTTTTAATCTGAAATATGAAAACGTGCTTTTTTTCATCCTATTTTGTCTTTTTTCAATAAAAATTTCAAAATAACCTTGTTTCCCTTGATATTTTCTCTTTTTTTAATCTGAAATATGAAAATGTGCTTTATTTTCATCTTATTTTGTCTTTTTTCAATAAAAAATTTCAAAATAACCTTGTTTCCCTTGACATTTTCTCTTTTTTAATCTGAAATATGAAAATGTGTTTTTTTTTCATTTTATTTTGTCTTTTTTCAATAAAAAATTTCAAAATAACCTTGTTTCCCTTGATATTTTCTCTTTTTTAATCTGAAATATGAAAATGTGCTTTTTTTTCATCTTATATTGTCTCTTTTCACTAAAAAATTTCAAAGTAACCTTGTTTCTCTTGATATTTTCTCTTTTTCAATCTGAAATATGAAAATGTGCTTTTTTTTCATCTTATTTTGTCTTTTTTCAATAAAAAATTTCAAAATAACCTTGTTTCCCTTGATATTTTCTCTTTTTTAATCATAACTATGAAAATGTGCTTTATTTTCATCTTATTCTGTCTTTTTGCAATAATTAATTTCAAAATAACCTTGTTTCCCTTGATATTTTCTCTTTTTTAATCTGAAATATGAAAATGTGCTTTTTTTTCATCTTATTTTGTCTTTTTTCAATAAAAAAATTCAAAATAGCCTTATTTCCCTTGATATTTTCTCTTTTTTAATCATAACTATGAAAATGTGCTTTATTTTCATCTTATTCTGTCTTTTTTCAATAATTAATTTCAAAATAACCTTGTTTCCCTTGATATTTTCTCTTTTTTAATCTGAAATATGAAAATGTGCTTTATTTTCAACTTATTCTGTTCTTTTTCAATAAAAAATTTGAAAATAACCTTGTTTCCCTTTACATTTTCTCTTTTTTAATCTGAAATATGAAAATGTGCTTTATTTTCATCTTATTTTGTCTTTTTTCAATAAAAAATTTCAAACTAACCATGTTTCCCTTGATATTATCTCTTTTTTAATCTGAAATATGAAAATGTGCTTTTTTTTTCATTTTATTTTGTCTTTTTTCAATAAAAAATTTCAAAATAGACTTATTTCCCTTGATATTTTCTCTTTTTTAATCTGAAATATGAAAATGTGCTTTTTTTCATCCTATTTTGTCTTTTTTCAATAAAAAATTTCAAAATAACCTTGTTTCCCTTGATATTTTCTCTTTTTTAATCTGAAATATGAAAATGTGCTTTATTTTCATTTTATTTTGTCTTTTTTCAATAAAAAATTTCAAAATAACCTTGTTTCCCTTGATATTTTCTCTTTTTTAATCTGAAATATGAAAATGTGCTTTTTTTTCATCTTATATTGTCTCTTTTCACTAAAAAATTTCAAAGTAACCTTGTTTCTCATGATATTTTCACTTTTTCAATCTGAAATATGAAAATGTGCTTTTTTTTTCATCTTATTTAGTCTTTTTTCAATAAAAAATTTCAAAATAACCTTGTTTCCCTTGATATTTTCTCTTTTTTAATCATAACTATGAAAATGTGCTTTATTTTCATCTTATTCTGTCTTTTTTCAATAATTAATTTCAAAATAACCTTCTTTCCCTTGACATTTTCTCTTTTTTAATCTGAAATATGAAAATGTGCTTTTTTTTATCTTATTTTGTCTTTTTTCAATAAAAAAATTCAAAATAGCCTTATTTCCCTTGATATTTTCTCTTTTTTAATCTGAAATATGAAAATGTGCTTTTTTTCATCTTATTTTGTCTTTTTTCAATAAATAATTTCAAAATAACCTTGTTTCCCTTGATATTTTCTCTTTTTTAATCTGAAATATGAAAATGTGCTTTATTTTCAACTTATTCTGTTCTTTTTCAATAAAAAATTTGAAAATGACCTTGTTTCCCTTGACATTTTCTCTTTTTTAATCTGAAATATGAAAATGTGCTTTATTTTCATCTTATTTTGTCTTTTTTCAATAAAAAAATTTCAAAATAACCTTGTTTCCCTTGATATTTTCTCTTTTTTTAATCTGAAATATGAAAATGTGCTTTATTTTCATCTTATTTTTTCTTTTTTCAATAAAAAATTTCAAAATAACCTTGTTTCCCTTGACATTTTCTCTTTTTTAATCTGAAATATGAAAATGTGCTTTTTTTTCATCTTATTTTGTCTTTTTTCAATAAAAAATTTCAAAACAACCTTGTTTCCCTTGATATTTTCTCTTATTTAATCTGAAATATGAAAATGTGCATTTTTTCATTTTATTTTGTATTTTTTCAATAAAAATTTCAAAATAACCTTATTTCCCTTGGTATATTCTCTTTTTTAATCTGAAATATGAAAATGTGCTTTTTTTTCATCTTATTTTGTCTTTTTTCAGTAAAAAATTTCAAAATAACCTTGTTTCCCGTGACATTTTCTCTTTTTTAATCTGAAATATGAAAATGTGCTTTATTTTCATCTCATTTTGTCTTTTTTCAATAAAAAATTTCAAAATAACCTTGTTTCCCTTGACATTTTCTCTTTTTAATCTTAAATATGAAAATGTGCTTTTTTTTCATCTCATTTTGTCTTTTTTCAATAAATAATTTCAAAATAACCTTGTTTCCCTTGATATTTTCTCTTTTTTAATCTTAAATATGAAAATGTGCTTTATTTTCATCTTATTTTGTCTTTTTTCAATAAAAAATTTCAAAATAGCCTTATTTCCCTTGATATTTTCTCTTTTTTAATCTGAAATATGAAAACGTGCTTTTTTTCATCCTATTTTGTCTTTTTTCAATAAAAAATTTCAAAATAACCTTGTTTCCCTTGATATTTTCTCTTTTTTAATCTGAAATATGAAAATGTGCTTTATTTTCATCTTATTTTGTCTTTTTTCAATAAAAAATTTCAAAATAACCTTGTTTCCCTTGACATTTTCTCTTTTTTAATCTGAAATATGAAAATGTGTTTTTTTTTCATTTTATTTTGTCTTTTTTCAATAAAAAATTTCAAAATAACCTTGTTTCCCTTGATATTTTCTCTTTTTTTAATCTGAAATATGAAAATGTGCTTTTTTTTCATCTTATATTGTCTCTTTTCACTAAAAAATTTCAAAGTAACCTTGTTTCTCTTGATATTTTCTCTTTTTCAATCTGAAATATGAAAATGTGCTTTTTTTTCATCTTATTTTGTCTTTTTTCAATAAAAAATTTCAAAATAACCTTGTTTCCCTTGATATTTTCTCTTTTTTAATCATAACTATGAAAATGTGCTTTATTTTCATCTTATTCTGTCTTTTTGCAATAATTAATTTCAAAATAACCTTGTTTCCCTTGATATTTTCTCTTTTTTAATCTGAAATATGAAAATGTGCTTTTTTTTTCATCTTATTTTGTCTTTTTTCAATAAAAAAATTCAAAATAGCCTTATTTCCCTTGATATTTTCTCTTTTTTAATCATAACTATGAAAATGTGCTTTATTTTCATCTTATTCTGTCTTTTTTCAATAATTAATTTCAAAATAACCTTGTTTCCCTTGATATTTTCTCTTTTTTAATCTGAAATATGAAAATGTGCTTTATTTTCAACTTATTCTGTTCTTTTTCAATAAAAAATTTGAAAATAACCTTGTTTCCCTTTACATTTTCTCTTTTTTAATCTGAAATATGAAAATGTGCTTTATTTTCATCTTATTTTGTCTTTTTTCAATAAAAAATTTCAAACTAACCATGTTTCCCTTGATATTTTCTCTTTTTTTAATCTGAAATATGAAAATGTGCTTTTTTTTCATTTTATTTTGTCTTTTTTCAATAAAAAATTTCAAAATAGACTTATTTCCCTTGATATTTTCTCTTTTTTAATCTGAAATATGAAAATGTGCTTTTTTTCATCCTATTTTGTCTTTTTTCAATAAAAAATTTCAAAATAACCTTGTTTCCCTTGATATTTTCTCTTTTTTAATCTGAAATATGAAAATGTGCTTTATTTTCATTTTATTTTGTCTTTTTTCAATAAAAAATTTCAAAATAACCTTGTTTCCCTTGATATTTTCTCTTTTTTAATCTGAAATATGAAAATGTGCTTTTTTTTTCATCTTATATTGTCTCTTTTCACTAAAAAATTTCAAAGTAACCTTGTTTCTCATGATATTTTCACTTTTTCAATCTGAAATATGAAAATGTGCTTTTTTTTCATCTTATTTAGTCTTTTTTCAATAAAAAAATTTCAAAATAACCTTGTTTCCCTTGATATTTTCTCTTTTTTAATCATAACTATGAAAATGTGCTTTATTTTCATCTTATTCTGTCTTTTATCAATAATTAATTTCAAAATAACCTTCTTTCCCTTGACATTTTCTCTTTTTTAATCTGAAATATGAAAATGTGCTTTTTTTTCATCTTATTTTGTCTTTTTTCAATAAAAAAATTCAAAATAGCCTTATTTCCCTTGATATTTTCTCTTTTTTAATCTGAAATATGAAAATGTGCTTTTTTTCATCTTATTTTGTCTTTTTTCAATAAATAATTTCAAAATAACCTTGTTTCCCTTGATATTTTCTCTTTTTTAATCTGAAATATGAAAATGTGCTTTATTTTCAACTTATTCTGTTCTTTTTCAATAAAAAATTTGAAAATGACCTTGTTTCCCTTGACATTTTCTCTTTTTTAATCTGAAATATGAAAATGTGCTTTATTTTCATCTTATTTTGTCTTTTTTCAATAAAAAATTTCAAAATAACCTTGTTTCCCTTGATATTTTCTCTTTTTAATCTGAAATATGAAAATGTGCTTTATTTTCATCTTATTTTTTCTTTTTTCAATAAAAAATTTCAAAATAACCTTGTTTCCCTTGACATTTTCTCTTTTTTAATCTGAAATATGAAAATGTGCTTTTTTTCATCTTCTTTTGTCTTTTTTCAATAAAAAATTTCAAAATAACCTTGTTTCCCTTGATATTTTCTCTTTTTTAATCTGAAATATGAAAATGTGCTTTTTTTTCATCTTATATTGTCTCTTTTCACTAAAAAATTTCAAAGTAACCTTGTTTCTCTTGATATTTTCTCTTTTTCAATCTGAAATATGAAAATGTGCTTTTTTTTCATCTTATTTTGTCTTTTTTCAATAAAAAATTTCAAAATAACCTTGTTTCCCTTGATATTTTCTCTTTTTTAATCATAACTATGAAAATGTGCTTTATTTTCATTTTATTCTGTCTTTTTTCAATAATTAATTTCAAAATAACCTTGTTTCCCTTGACATTTTCTCTTTTTTAATCTGAAATATGAAAATGTGCTTTTTTTTCATCTTATTTTGACTTTTTTCAATAAACATTTACAAAATAACCTTGTTTCCCTTGATAGTTTCTCTTTTTTAATCTGAAATAAGAAAATGTGCTTTTTTTTCATCTTATTTTGTCTTTTTTCAGTAAAAAATTTCAAAATAACTTTCTTTCCATTGACATTTTTTCTTTTTTAATCTGAAATATGAAAATCTGGTTTATTTTCATTTTATTTTGTCTTTTTTCAATAAAAAATTTCAAAATAACCTTGTTTCCCTTGATATTTTCTCTCTTTTAATCTGAAATTTGAAAATGTGCTATTTTTACATTTTATTTTGTCTTTTTTCAATAATTAATTTCAAAATAACCTTGTTTCCCTGGATATTTTCTCTTTTTTTAATCTGAAATATGAAAATGTGCTTTATTTTCATCTTATTTTGTCTTTTTTCAATAAAAAATTTCAAAATAACCATGTTTCCCTTGACATTTTCTCTGTTTTAATCTGAAATATGAAAATGTGCATTTTTTTCATCTTATTTTGTCTTTTTTCAATAAATAATTTCAAAATAACCTTGTTTCCCTTGATATTTACTCTTTTTTAATCTGAAATATGAAAATGTGCTTTATTTTCATCTTATTTTGTCATTTTTCAATAAAAACTTTCAAAATAACCGTGTTTCCCTTGACATTTTCTCTTTTTAAGCTGAAATATGAAAATGTGCATTTTTTTCAACTTATTTTGTCTTTTTTCAATAAAAAATTTCAAAATAACCTTGTTTCCCTTGATATTTTCTCTTTTTTAATCTGAAATATGAAAATGTGCTTTATTTTCATCTTATTTTGTCTTTTTTCAATAAAAACTTTCAAAATAACTTTGTTTCCCTTGACATTTTCTCTTTTTTAATCTGAAATATGAAAATGTGCTTTTTTTTCATCTTATTTTGTCTTTTTTCAATAAAAAATTTAAAAATAACCTTGTTTCTTTTGATATTTTCTCTTTTTTAATCTGAAATATGAAAATGTGCTTTATTTTCATATTATTTTGTCTTTTTCAATAAAAAATTTCAAAATAACCTTGTTTCCCTTGATATTTTATCTTTTTTAATCTGATATATGAAAATGTGCTTTATTTTCATTTGATTTTGTCTTTTTCAATAAAAAATTACAAAATAACTATGTTTCCCTTGATATTTTCTCTTTTTTAATCTGAAATAAAAAAATGTGCTATTTTTTCATCTTATTTTGTCTTTTTTCAATAAAAACTTTCAAAATAACCTTGTTTCCCTTGATATTTTCTCTTTTTTAATCTGAAATATGAAAATGTGCTTGTTTTGCAACTTATTTTCTTTTTTTTCAATAAAAAATTTCAAAATAACATTGTTTCCCTTGATATTTTCTCTTTTTTAATCTGAAATATGAAAATGTGCTTTTTTTTCATATTACTTTGTCTTTTTTCAACAAAAAATTTCAAAATAACCTTGTTTCCCTTGACATTTTCTCTTTTCAATCTGAAATATGAAAATGTGCTATTTTTACATCTTATTTTGTCTTCTTTCAATAAAAAATTTCAAAATAACCTTGTTTCCCTTGATATTTTTAACTTTTTCAATCTGAAATATGAAAATGTGCTTTTTTTTCATTTTATTTTGTCGTTTTTCAATAAAAAATTTCAAAATAACCTTGTTTCCCTTGATATTTTCTCTTTTTTAATCTGAAATATGAAAATGTGCTTTATTTTCATCTAATTTTGTCTTTTTTCAATAAAAAATTTCAAAATAACCTTGTTTCCCTTGATATTTTCTTTTTTTTAATCTGAAATATGAAAATGTGCGTTATTTTCATTTTATTTTATCTTTTTTCAACAAAAAATTTCAAAATATCCTTGTTTCCCTTGACATTTTCTCTTTTTAATCTGAAATATGAAAATGTGCATTTTTTTAAACTTATTTTGTCTTTTTTCAATAAAAAATTTCAAAATAACCTTGTTTCCCTTGATATTTTCTCTTTTTTAATCTGAAATATGAAAATGTGCTTTTTTTTCATTTTATTTTGTCTTTTTTCAATAAAAACTTCAAAATTACCTTATTTCCCTTGATATTTTCTCTTTTTTAATCTGAAATATGAAAATGTGCTTTTTTTAAAACTTATTTTGTCTTTTTTCAATAAAAAATTTCAAAATAACCTTGTTTCCCTTGATATTTTCTGTTTTTTAATCTGAAATATGAAAATGTGCTTTATTTTCATCTTATTTTGTCTTTTTTCAATAAAAACTTTCAAAACAACTTTGTTTCCGTTGACATTTTCTCTTTTGTAATCTGAAATATGAAGATGTGTTTTTTTTTCACCTTATTTTGTCTTTTTTCAATAAAAAATTTCAAAATAACCATGTTTCCCTTGATATTTTCTCTTTTTTAATCTGAAATAAAAAAATGTGGTATTTTTTCATCTTATTTTGTCTTTTTTCAATAAAAAATTTCAAAATAAATTTGTTTCCCTTGATATTTTCTCTTTTTTTAATCTTAAATATGAAAATGTGCTTTTTTTTCATCTTATTTTGTCTTTTTTCAATAAAAAATTTCAAAATAACCTTGTTTCCCTTGATATTTTCTCTTTTTTTAATCTGAAATATGAAAATGTGCTTGTTTTGCAACTTATTTTCTTTTTTTTCAATAAAAAATTTCAAAATAACCTTGTTTCCCTTGATATTTTCTCTTTTTTAATCTGAAATATGAAAATGTGCTTTTTTTTCATATTACTTTGTCTTTTTTCAATAAAAAATTTCAAAATAACCTTGTTTCCTTGACATTTTCTATTTTCAATCTGAAATATGAAAATGTGCTTTTTTTTTCATCTTATTTTGTCTTCTTTCAATAAAAAATTTCAAAATAACCTTGTTTCCCTTGATTTTTTCTCTTTTTCAATCTGAAATATGAAAATGTGCTTTATTTTCATATTATTTTGTCTTTTTTCAATAAAAAATTTCAAAATAACCTTGTTTCCCTTGACATTTTCTATTTTCAATCTGAAATATGAAAATGTGCTTTTTTTTCATCTTATTTTGTCTTCTTTCAATAAAAACTTTCAAAATAACCTTGTTTCCCTTGACATTTTCTCTTTTTTAATCTGAAATATGAAAATGTGCATTTTTTTCATCTTATTTTGTCTTTTTTCAATAAAAATTTACAACATTACCTTGTTTCCCTTGATATTTTCTCTTTTTTAATCTGAAATAAGAAAATGTGCTTTTTTTTCATCTTATTTTGTCTTTTTTCAATAAAAAATTTCAAAATAACTTTGTTTCCCTTGATATTTTCTATTTTTTAATCTGAAATATGAAAATGTGCGTTATTTTCATTTTATTTTGTCTTTTTTCAATAAAAATTTCAAAATAACCTTGTTTCCCTTGATATTATCTCTTTTTTTAATCTGAAATATGAAAATTTGCATATTTTTCAACTTATTTTCTCTTTTTTCAATAAAATATTTCAAAATAACCTTGTTTCCCTTGATATTTTCTCTTTTTTAATCTGAAATATGAAAATGTGCTTCATTTTCATATTAGTTTGTCTTTTTTCAATAAAAAATTTCAAAATAACCTTGTTTCCCTTGACATTTTCTATTTTCAATCTGAAATATGAAAATGTGCTTTTTTTTCATCTTATTTTGTCTTCTTTCAATA
This sequence comes from Ascarosepion bandense, assembly GCA_037127315.1. Classification (NCBI taxonomy): domain Eukaryota; kingdom Metazoa; phylum Mollusca; class Cephalopoda; order Sepiida; family Sepiidae; genus Ascarosepion; species Ascarosepion bandense. The sequence goes on from JBBBDQ010031959.1 coordinate 63,967, forward strand.
AAAACTTTCAAAATAACCTTGTTTCCCTTGATATTTTCTCTTTTTCAATCTGAAATATGAAAATGTGCTTCATTTTCATATTAGTTTGTCTTTTTTCAATAAAAAATTTCAAAATAACCTTGTTTCCCTTGACATTTTCTATTTTCAATCTGAAATATGAAAATGTGCTTTTTTTTCATCTTATTTTGTCTTCTTTCAATAAAAACTTTCAAAATAACCTTGTTTCCCTTGATATTTTCTCTTTTTCAATCTGAAATATGAAAATGTGCTTTTTTTTCATCTTATTTTGTCTTTCTCAATAAAAAATTTCAAAATAACCTTGTTTCCCTTGATATTTTCTCTTTTTTAATCTGAAATATGAAAATGTGCTTTATTTTCATCTAATTTTGTCTTTTTTCAATAAAAAATTTCAAAATAACCTTGTTTCCCTTGATATTTTCTATTTTTTAATCTGAAATATGAAAATGTGCGTTATTTTCATTTTATTTTGTATTTTTCAATAAAAAATTTCAAAATAACCTTGTTTCCCTTGGTATTATCTCTTTTTTTAATCTGAAATATGAAAATGTGCTTATTTTTCAACTTATTTTCTCTTTTTTCAATAAAATGTTTCAAAATAACCTTGTTTCCCTTGATATTTTCTCTTTTTTAATCTGAAATATGAAAATGTGCTTTTTTTTCATATTATTTTGTCTTTTGTCAATAAAAAATTTCAAAATAACCTTGTTTCCCTTGATATTTTCTCTTTTTTAATCTGAAATATGAAAATGTGATTTATTTTCATTTTATTTTGTCTTTTTTCAATAAAAAATTTCAAAATAGCCTTATTTCCTTTGATATTTTCTCTTTTTTAATCTTAAAAATGGGAAATGTGCTTTATTTTTGTCTTATTCTGTCTTTTTTCAATAAATAATTTCAAAATAACCTTGTTTTCCTTGACATTTTCTCTTTTTTAATCTGAAATATGAAAATGTGCATTTTTTTCATCTTATTTTGTCTTTTTTCAATAAAAATTTACAAAATTACCTTGTTTCCCTTGATATTTTCTCTTTTTTAATCTGAAATAAGAAAATGTGCTTTTTTTTCATCTTCTTTTGTCTTTTTTCAATAAAAAATTTCAAAATAACTTTGTTTCCCTTGATATTTTCTATTTTTTAATCTGAAATATGAAAATGTGCGTTATTTTCATTTTATTTTGTCTTTTTTCAATAAAAATTTCAAAATAACCTTGTTTCCCTTGATATTATCTCTTTTTTTAATCTGAAATATGAAAATTTGCTTATTTTTCAACTTATTTTCACTTTTTTCAATAAAATATTTCAAAATAACCTAGTTTCCCTTGATATTTTCTCTTTTTTTAATCTGAAATATGAAAATGTGCTTTTTTTTTCATTTTATTTTGTCTTTTTTCAAGAAAAAATTTCAAAATAGCCTTATTTCACTTGATATTTTCTCTTTTTTAATCTGAAATATGAAAATGTGCTTTTTTTTTCATCTTATTTTTTCTTTTTCAATAAAAAAATTCAAAATAACCATGTTTCCCTTGATATTTTCTCTTTTTTAATCATAAATATGAAACAGTGCTTTATTTTCATTTTATTTTGTCTTTTTTCAATAAAAAATTTCAAAGTAACCTTGTTTCCCTTGATATTTTCTCTTTTTCAATCTGAAATATGAAAATGTGCTTTTTTTCATCTTATTTTGTCTTTTTTCAATAAAAAATTTCAAAATAACGTTGTTTCCCTTGATATTTTCTCTTTTTTAATCTGAAATATGAAAATGTGCTTTATTTTCATTTTATTTTGTCTTTTTTCAACAAAAAATTTCAAAATAACCTTGTTTCCCTTGATATTATCTATTTTTTAATCTGAAATAAGAAAATGTGCTATTTTTTCATCTAATTTTTTCTTTTTCAAGAAAAATTTTCAAAATAACCTTGTTTCCCTTGATATTTTCTCTTTTTTAATCTGAAATATGAAAATGTGCTTTATTTTCATCTTATTTTGTCTTTTTTCAATAAAAAATTTCAAAATAACCTTGTTTCCCTTGATATTTTCTCTTTTTTTAATCTGAAATATGAAAATGTGCTTTATTTTCATTTTATTTTGTCTTTTTTCAACAAAAAATTTCAAAATAACCTTGTTTCCCTTCATATTTTCCCTTTTTTTAATCTGAAATATGAAAATGTGCTTTATTTTCATCTTATTTTGTCTTTTTTCAATAAAAAATTTCAAAATAACCTTGTTTCTTTTGATATTTTCTCTTTTTTTAATCTGAAATATGAAAATGTGCTTTATTTTCATTTTATTTTGTCTTTTTTCAATAAAAAATTTCAAAATAACCTTGTTTCCCTTGATATTTTCTCTTTTTTAATCTGAAATATGAAAATGTGCTTTATTTTCATCTAATTTTGTCTTTTTTCAATAAAAAATTTCAAAATAACCTTGTTTCCCTTGATATTTTCTATTTTTTAATCTGAAATATGAAAATGTGCGTTATTTTCATTTTATTTTGTCTTTTTTCAATAAAAAATTTCAAAATAACCTTGTTTCCCTTGACATTTCCTCTTTTTTAATCTGAAATATGAAAATGTGCTTTTTTTTCATCTTATTTTGTCTTTTTTCAATAAAAATTTACAAAATAACCTTGTTTCCCTTGATATTTTCTCTTTTTTAATCTGAAATATGAAAATGTGCTTTGTTTTCATCTTATTTTGTCTTTTTTCAACAAAAAATTTCAAAATAACCTTGTTTCCCTTGATATTTTCCCTTTTTTAATCTGAAATATGAAAATGTGCTTTATTTTCATCTTATTTTGTCTTTTTTCAATAAAAAATTTCAAAATAACCTTGTTTCTTTTGATATTTTCTCTTTTTTAATATGAAATATGAAAATGTGCTTTATTTTCATTTTATTTTGTCTTTTTTCAATAAAAAATTTCAAAATAACCTTGTTTCCCTTGATATTTTCTATTTTTTAATCTGAAATATGAAAATGTGCGTTATTTTCATTTTATTTTGTATTTTTCAATAAAAAATTTCAAAATAACCTTGTTTCCCTTGGTATTATCTCTTTTTTTAATCTGAAATATGAAAATGTGCTTATTTTTCAACTTATTTTCTCTTTTTTCAATAAAATGTTTCAAAATAACCTTGTTTCCCTTGATATTTTCTCTTTTTTTAATCTGAAATATGAAAATGTGCTTTTTTTTTAATATTATTTTGTCTTTTGTCGATAAAAAATTTCAAAATAACCTTGTTTCCCTTGATATTTTCTCTTTTTTTAATCTGAAATATGAAAATGTGATTTATTTTCATTTTATTTTGTCTTTTTTCAATAAAAAATTTCAAAATAGCCTTATTTCCTTTGATATTTTCTCTTTTTTAATCTTAAATATGAAAATGTGCTTTATTTTTGTCTTATTCTGTCTTTTTTCAATAAATAATTTCAAAATAACCTTGTTTTCCTTGACATTTTCTCTTTTTTAATCTGAAATATGAAAATGTGCATTTTTTTCATCTTATTTTGTCTTTTTTCAATAAAAATTTACAAAATTACCTTGTTTCCCTTGATATTTTCTCTTTTTTAATCTGAAATATGAAAATGTGCTTTTTTTTCATCTTATTTTTTTCTTTTTCAATAAAAAAATTCAAAATAACCATGTTTCCCTTGATATTTTCTCTTTTTTAATCATAAATATGAAACTGTGCTTTATTTTCATTTTATTTTGTCTTTTTTCAATAAAAAATTTCAAAATAACCTTGTTTCCCTTGATATTTTCTCTTTTTCAATCTGAAATATGAAAATGTGCTTTTTTTCATCTTATTTTGTCTTTTTTCAATAAATAATTTCAAAATAACGTTGTTTCCCTTGATATTTTCTCTTTTTTTAATCTGAAATATGAAAATGTGCTTTATTTTCATTTTATTTTGTCTTTTTTCAACAAAAAATTTCAAAATAACCTTGTTTCCCTTGATATTATCTATTTTTTAATCTGAAATAAGAAAATGTGCTATTTTTTCATCTAATTTTTTCTTTTTCAAGAAAAATTTTCAAAATAACGTTGTTTCCCTTGATATTTTCTCTTTTTTAATCTGAAATATGAAAATGTGCTTTATTTTCATCTTATTTTGTCTTTTTTCAATAAAAAATTTCAAAATAACCTTGTTTCCCTTGATATTTTCTCTTTTTTAATCTGAAATATGAAAATGTGCTTTATTTTCATTTTATTTTGTCTTTTTTCAACAAAAAATTTCAAAATAACCTTGTTTCCCTTGATATTATCTCTTTTTTAATCTGAAATAAGAAAATGTGCTATTTTTTCATCTTATTTTGTCTTTTTTCAACAAAAAATTTCAAAATAACCTTGTTTCCCTTCATATTTTCCCTTTTTTAATCTGAAATATGAAAATGTGCGTTATTTTCATTTTATTTTGTCTTTTTTCAATAAAAAATTTCAAAATAACCTTGTTTCCCTTGACATTTCCTCTTTTTTAATCTGAAATATGAAAATGTGCTTTTTTTTCATCTTATTTTGTCTTTTTTCAATAAAAATTTACAAAATAACCTTGTTTCCCTTGATATTTTCTCTTTTTTTAATCTGAAATATGAAAATGTGCTTTGTTTTCATCTTATTTTGTCTTTTTTTCAACAAAAAATTTCAAAATAACCTTGTTTCCCTTGATATTTTCCCTTTTTTTAATCTGAAATATGAAAATGTGCTTTATTTTCATCTTATTTTGTCTTTTTTCAATAAAAAAATTTCAAAATAACCTTGTTTCCCTTGATATTATCTATTTTTTAATCTGAAATAAGAAAATGTGCTATTTTTTCATCTAATTTTTTCTTTTTCAAGAAAAATTTTCAAAATAACCTTGTTTCCCTTGATATTTTCTCTTTTTTAATCTGAAATATGAAAATGTGCTTTATTTTCATCTTATTTTGTCTTTTTCAATAAAAAATTTCAAAATAACCTTGTTTCCCTTGATATTTTCTCTTTTTTAATCTGAAATAAGAAAATGTGCTATTTTTTCATCTTATTTTGTCTTTTTTCAACAAAAAATTTCAAAATAACCTTGTTTCCCTTCATATTTTCCCTTTTTTAATCTGAAATATGAAAATGTGCTTTATTTTCATCTAATTTTGTCTTTTTTCAATAAAAAATTTCAAAATAACCTTGTTTCCCTTGATATTTTCTATTTTTTAATCTGAAATATGAAAATGTGCTTCATTTTCATATTAGTTTGTCTTTTTTCAATAAAAAATTTCAAAATAACCTTGTTTCCCTTGACATTTTCTATTTTCAATCTGAAATATGAAAATGTGCTTTTTTTTCATCTTATTTTGTCTTCTTTCAATAAAAACTTTCAAAATAACCTTGTTTCCCTTGATATTTTCTCTTTTTCAATCTGAAATATGAAAATGTGCTTCATTTTCATATTAGTTTGTCTTTTTTCAATAAAAAATTTCAAAATAACCTTGTTTCCCTTGACATTTTCTATTTTCAATCTGAAATATGAAAATGTGCTTTTTTTCATCTTATTTTGTCTTCTTTCAATAAAAACTTTCAAAATAACCTTGTTTCCCTTGATATTTTCTCTTTTTCAATCTGAAATATGAAAATGTGCTTTTTTTTCATCTTATTTTGTCTTTCTCAATAAAAAATTTCAAAATAACCTTGTTTCCCTTGATATTTTCTCTTTTTTAATCTGAAATATGAAAATGTGCTTTATTTTCATCTAATTTTGTCTTTTTTCAATAAAAAATTTCAAAATAACCTTGTTTCCCTTGATATTTTCTATTTTTTAATCTGAAATATGAAAATGTGCGTTATTTTCATTTTATTTTGTATTTTTCAATAAAAAATTTCAAAATAACCTTGTTTCCCTTGGTATTATCTCTTTTTTTAATCTGAAATATAAAAATGTGCTTATTTTTCAACTTATTTTCTCTTTTTTCAATAAAATGTTTCAAAATAACCTTGTTTCCCTTGATATTTTCTCTTTTTTAATCTGAAATATGAAAATGTGCTTTTTTTTCATATTATTTTGTCTTTTGTCAATAAAAAATTTCAAAATAACCTTGTTTCCCTTGATATTTTCTCTTTTTTAATCTGAAATATGAAAATGTGATTTATTTTCATTTTATTTTGTCTTTTTTCAATAAAAAATTTCAAAATAGCCTTATTTCCTTTGATATTTTCTCTTTTTTTAATCTTAAAAATGGGAAATGTGCTTTATTTTTGTCTTATTCTGTCTTTTTTCAATAAATAATTTCAAAATAACCTTGTTTTCCTTGACATTTTCTCTTTTTTAATCTGAAATATGAAAATGTGCATTTTTTCATCTTATTTTGTCTTTTTTCAATAAAAATTTACAAAATTACCTTGTTTCCCTTGATATTTTCTCTTTTTTAATCTGAAATAAGAAAATGTGCTTTTTTTTTCATCTTCTTTTGTCTTTTTTCAATAAAAAATTTCAAAATAACTTTGTTTCCCTTGATATTTTCTATTTTTTAATCTGAAATATGAAAATGTGCGTTATTTTCATTTTATTTTGTCTTTTTTCAATAAAAAATTTCAAAATAACCTTGTTTCCCTTGATATTATCTCTTTTTTTAATCTGAAATATGAAAATTTGCTTATTTTTCAACTTGTTTTCACTTTTTTCAATAAAATATTTCAAAATAACCTAGTTTCTCTTGATATTTTCTCTTTTTTAATCTGAAATATGAAAATGTGCTTTTTTTTCATTTTATTTTGTCTTTTTCAAGAAAAAAATTTCAAAATAGCCTTATTTCACTTGATATTTTCTCTTTTTTAATCTGAAATATGAAAATGTGCTTTTTTTTCATCTTATTTTTTCTTTTTCAATAAAAAAATTCAAAATAACCATGTTTCCCTTGATATTTTCTCTTTTTTAATCATAAATATGAAACAGTGCTTTATTTTCATTTTATTTTGTCTTTTTTCAATAAAAAATTTCAAAGTAACCTTGTTTCCCTTGATATTTTCTCTTTTTCAATCTGAAATATGAAAATGTGCTTTTTTTCATCTTATTTTGTCTTTTTTCAATAAAAAATTTCAAAATAACGTTGTTTCCCTTGATATTTTCTCTTTTTTAATCTGAAATATGAAAATGTGCTTTATTTTCATTTTATTTTGTCTTTTTTCAACAAAAAATTTCAAAATAACCTTGTTTCCCTTGATATTATCTATTTTTTAATCTGAAATAAGAAAATGTGCTATTTTTTCATCTAATTTTTTCTTTTTCAAGAAAAATTTTCAAAATAACGTTGTTTCCCTTGATATTTTCTCTTTTTTAATCTGAAATATGAAAATGTGCTTTATTTTCATCTTATTTTGTCTTTTTTCAATAAAAAATTTCAAAATAACCTTGTTTCCCTTGATATTTTCTCTTTTTTAATCTGAAATATGAAAATGTGCTTTATTTTCATTTTATTTTGTCTTTTTTCAATAAAAAATTTCAAAATAACCTTGTTTCCCTTGATATTATCTCTTTTTTAATCTGAAATAAGAAAATGTGCTATTTTTTCATCTTATTTTGTCTTTTTTCAACAAAAAATTTCAAAATAACCTTGTTTCCCTTCATATTTTCCCTTTTTTAATCTGAAATATGAAAATGTGCTTTATTTTCATCTTATTTTGTCTTTTTTCAATAAAAAATTTCAAAATAACCTTGTTTCTTTTGATATTTTCTCTTTTTTAATCTGAAATATGAAAATGTGCTTTATTTTCATTTTATTTTGTCTTTTTTCAATAAAAAATTTCAAAATAACCTTGTTTCCCTTGATATTTTCTCTTTTTTTAATCTGAAATATGAAAATGTGCTTTATTTTCATCTAATTTTGTCTTTTTTCAATAAAAAATTTCAAAATAACCTTGTTTCCCTTGATATTTTCTATTTTTTAATCTGAAATATGAAAATGTGCGTTATTTTCATTTTATTTTGTCTTTTTTCAATAAAAAATTTCAAAATAACCTTGTTTCCCTTGACATTTCCTCTTTTTTAATCTGAAATATGAAAATGTGCTTTTTTTTCATCTTATTTTGTCTTTTTTCAATAAAAATTTACAAAATAACCTTGTTTCCCTTGATATTTTCTCTTTTTTTAATCTGAAATATGAAAATGTGCTTTGTTTTCATCTTATTTTGTCTTTTTTCAACAAAAAATTTCAAAATAACCTTGTTTCCCTTGATATTTTCCCTTTTTTAATCTGAAATATGAAAATGTGCTTTATTTTCATCTTATTTTGTCTTTTTTCAATAAAAAATTTCAAAATAACCTTGTTTCTTTTGATATTTTCTCTTTTTTAATATGAAATATGAAAATGTGCTTTATTTTCATTTTATTTTGTCTTTTTTCAATAAAAAATTTCAAAATAACCTTGTTTCCCTTGATATTTTCTATTTTTTAATCTGAAATATGAAAATGTGCGTTATTTTCATTTTATTTTGTATTTTTCAATAAAAAATTTCAAAATAACCTTGTTTCCCTTGGTATTATCTCTTTTTTTAATCTGAAATATGAAAATGTGCTTATTTTTCAACTTATTTTCTCTTTTTTCAATAAAATGTTTCAAAATAACCTTGTTTCCCTTGATATTTTCTCTTTTTTAATCTGAAATATGAAAATGTGCTTTTTTTTAATATTATTTTGTCTTTTGTCGATAAAAAATTTCAAAATAACCTTGTTTCCCTTGATATTTTCTCTTTTTTTAATCTGAAATATGAAAATGTGATTTATTTTCATTTTATTTTGTCTTTTTTCAATAAAAAATTTCAAAATAGCCTTATTTCCTTTGATATTTTCTCTTTTTTAATCTTAAATATGAAAATGTGCTTTATTTTTGTCTTATTCTGTCTTTTTTCAATAAATAATTTCAAAATAACCTTGTTTTCCTTGACATTTTCTCTTTTTTAATCTGAAATATGAAAATGTGCATTTTTTTCATCTTATTTTGTCTTTTTTCAATAAAAATTTACAAAATTACCTTGTTTCCCTTGATATTTTCTCTTTTTTAATCTGAAATAAGAAAATGTGCTTTTTTTTCATCTTATTTTTTCTTTTTCAATAAAAAAATTCAAAATAACCATGTTTCCCTTGATATTTTCTCTTTTTTAATCATAAATATGAAACTGTGCTTTATTTTCATTTTATTTTGTCTTTTTTCAATAAAAAATTTCAAAATAACCTTGTTTCCCTTGATATTTTCTCTTTTTCAATCTGAAATATGAAAATGTGCTTTTTTTCATCTTATTTTGTCTTTTTTCAATAAATAATTTCAAAATAACGTTGTTTCCCTTGATATTTTCTCTTTTTTAATCTGAAATATGAAAATGTGCTTTATTTTCATTTTATTTTGTCTTTTTTCAACAAAAAATTTCAAAATAACCTTGTTTCCCTTGATATTATCTATTTTTTAATCTGAAATAAGAAAATGTGCTATTTTTTCATCTAATTTTTTCTTTTTCAAGAAAAATTTTCAAAATAACGTTGTTTCCCTTGATATTTTCTCTTTTTTAATCTGAAATATGAAAATGTGCTTTATTTTCATCTTATTTTGTCTTTTTTCAATAAAAAATTTCAAAATAACCTTGTTTCCCTTGATATTTTCTCTTTTTTAATCTGAAATATGAAAATGTGCTTTATTTTCATTTTATTTTGTCTTTTTTCAACAAAAAATTTCAAAATAACCTTGTTTCCCTTGATATTATCTCTTTTTTAATCTGAAATAAGAAAATGTGCTATTTTTTCATCTTATTTTGTCTTTTTTCAACAAAAAATTTCAAAATAACCTTGTTTCCCTTCATATTTTCCCTTTTTTAATCTGAAATATGAAAATGTGCGTTATTTTCATTTTATTTTGTCTTTTTTCAATAAAAAATTTCAAAATAACCTTGTTTCCCTTGACATTTCCTCTTTTTTAATCTGAAATATGAAAATGTGCTTTTTTTTCATCTTATTTTGTCTTTTTTCAATAAAAATTTACAAAATAACCTTGTTTCCCTTGATATTTTCTCTTTTTTAATCTGAAATATGAAAATGTGCTTTGTTTTCATCTTATTTTGTCTTTTTTCAACAAAAAATTTCAAAATAACCTTGTTTCCCTTGATATTTTCCCTTTTTTAATCTGAAATATGAAAATGTGCTTTATTTTCATCTTATTTTGTCTTTTTTCAATAAAAAATTTCAAAATAACCTTGTTTCTTTTGATATTTTCTCTTTTTTTAATATGAAATATGAAAATGTGCTATTTTTTCATCTAATTTTTTCTTTTTCAAGAAAAATTTTCAAAATAACCTTGTTTCCCTTGATATTTTCTCTTTTTTAATCTGAAATATGAAAATGTGCTTTATTTTCATCTTATTTTGTCTTTTTTCAATAAAAAATTTCAAAATAACCTTGTTTCCCTTGATATTTTCTCTTTTTTAATCTGAAATATGAAAATGTGCTTTATTTTCATTTTATTTTGTCTTTTTTCAATAAAAAATTTCAAAATAACCTTGTTTCCCTTGATATTATCTCTTTTTTAATCTGAAATAAGAAAATGTGCTATTTTTTCATCTTATTTTGTCTTTTTTCAACAAAAAATTTCAAAATAACCTTGTTTCCCTTCATATTTTCCCTTTTTTAATCTGAAATATGAAAATGTGCTTTATTTTCATCTTATTTTGTCTTTTTTCAATAAAAAATTTCAAAATAACCTTGTTTCTTTTGATATTTTCTCTTTTTTTAATCTGAAATATGAAAATGTGCTTTATTTTCATTTTATTTTGTCTTTTTTCAATAAAAAATTTCAAAATAACCTTGTTTCCCTTGATATTTTCTCTTTTTTAATCTGAAATATGAAAATGTGCTTTATTTTCATCTAATTTTGTCTTTTTTCAATAAAAAATTTCAAAATAACCTTGTTTCCCTTGATATTTTCTATTTTTTAATCTGAAATATGAAAATGTGCGTTATTTTCATTTTATTTTGTCTTTTTTCAATAAAAAATTTCAAAATAACCTTGTTTCCCTTGACATTTCCTCTTTTTTAATCTGAAATATGAAAATGTGCTTTTTTTTTCATCTTATTTTGTCTTTTTTCAATAAAAATTTACAAAATAACCTTGTTTCCCTTGATATTTTCTCTTTTTTAATCTGAAATATGAAAATGTGCTTTGTTTTCATCTTATTTTGTCTTTTTTCAACAAAAAATTTCAAAATAACCTTGTTTCCCTTGATATTTTCCCTTTTTTAATCTGAAATATGAAAATGTGCTTTATTTTCATCTTATTTTGTCTTTTTTCAATAAAAAATTTCAAAATAACCTTGTTTCTTTTGATATTTTCTCTTTTTTAATATGAAATATGAAAATGTGCTTTATTTTCATTTTATTTTGTCTTTTTTCAATAAAAAATTTCAAAATAACCTTGTTTCCCTTGATATTTTCTATTTTTTAATCTGAAATATGAAAATGTGCGTTATTTTCATTTTATTTTGTATTTTTCAATAAAAAATTTCAAAATAACCTTGTTTCCCTTGGTATTATCTCTTTTTTTAATCTGAAATATGAAAATGTGCTTATTTTTCAACTTATTTTCTCTTTTTTCAATAAAATGTTTCAAAATAACCTTGTTTCCCTTGATATTTTCTCTTTTTTTAATCTGAAATATGAAAATGTGCTTTTTTTTAATATTATTTTGTCTTTTGTCGATAAAAAATTTCAAAATAACCTTGTTTCCCTTGATATTTTCTCTTTTTTAATCTGAAATATGAAAATGTGATTTATTTTCATTTTATTTTGTCTTTTTTCAATAAAAAATTTCAAAATAGCCTTATTTCCTTTGATATTTTCTCTTTTTTAATCTTAAATATGAAAATGTGCTTTATTTTTGTCTTATTCTGTCTTTTTTCAATAAATAATTTCAAAATAACCTTGTTTTCCTTGACATTTTCTCTTTTTTAATCTGAAATATGAAAATGTGCATTTTTTTCATCTTATTTTGTCTTTTTTCAATAAAAATTTACAAAATTACCTTGTTTCCCTTGATATTTTCTCTTTTTTAATCTGAAATAAGAAAATGTGCTTTTTTTTCATCTTATTTTTTTCTTTTTCAATAAAAAAATTCAAAATAACCATGTTTCCCTTGATATTTTCTCTTTTTTAATCATAAATATGAAACTGTGCTTTATTTTCATTTTATTTTGTCTTTTTTCAATAAAAATTTCAAAATAACCTTGTTTCCCTTGATATTTTCTCTTTTTCAATCTGAAATATGAAAATGTGCTTTTTTTCATCTTATTTTGTCTTTTTTCAATAAATAATTTCAAAATAACGTTGTTTCCCTTGATATTTTCTCTTTTTTTAATCTGAAATATGAAAATGTGCTTTATTTTCATTTTATTTTGTCTTTTTTCAACAAAAAATTTCAAAATAACCTTGTTTCCCTTGATATTATCTATTTTTTAATCTGAAATAAGAAAATGTGCTATTTTTTCATCTAATTTTTTCTTTTTCAAGAAAAATTTTCAAAATAACGTTGTTTCCCTTGATATTTTCTCTTTTTTAATCTGAAATATGAAAATGTGCTTTATTTTCATCTTATTTTGTCTTTTTTCAATAAAAAATTTCAAAATAACCTTGTTTCCCTTGATATTTTCTCTTTTTTTAATCTGAAATATGAAAATGTGCTTTATTTTCATTTTATTTTGTCTTTTTTCAACAAAAAATTTCAAAATAACCTTGTTTCCCTTGATATTATCTCTTTTTTAATCTGAAATAAGAAAATGTGCTATTTTTTCATCTTATTTTGTCTTTTTTCAACAAAAAATTTCAAAATAACCTTGTTTCCCTTCATATTTTCCCTTTTTTTAATCTGAAATATGAAAATGTGCGTTATTTTCATTTTATTTTGTCTTTTTTCAATAAAAAATTTCAAAATAACCTTGTTTCCCTTGACATTTCCTCTTTTTTAATCTGAAATATGAAAATGTGCTTTTTTTTTCATCTTATTTTGTCTTTTTTCAATAAAAATTTACAAAATAACCTTGTTTCCCTTGATATTTTCTCTTTTTTAATCTGAAATATGAAAATGTGCTTTGTTTTCATCTTATTTTGTCTTTTTTCAACAAAAAATTTCAAAATAACCTTGTTTCCCTTGATATTTTCCCTTTTTTTAATCTGAAATATGAAAATGTGCTTTATTTTCATCTTATTTTGTCTTTTTTCAATAAAAAATTTCAAAATAACCTTGTTTCTTTGATATTTTCTCTTTTTTAATATGAAATATGAAAATGTGCTATTTTTTCATCTAATTTTTTCTTTTTCAAGAAAAATTTTCAAAATAACCTTGTTTCCCTTGATATTTTCTCTTTTTTAATCTGAAATATGAAAATGTGCTTTATTTTCATCTTATTTTGTCTTTTTCAATAAAAAATTTCAAAATAACCTTGTTTCCCTTGATATTTTCTCTTTTTTTAATCTGAAATATGAAAATGTGCTTTATTTTCATTTTATTTTGTCTTTTTTCAATAAAAAATTTCAAAATAACCTTGTTTCCCTTGATATTATCTCTTTTTTTAATCTGAAATAAGAAAATGTGCTATTTTTTCATCTTATTTTGTCTTTTTTCAACAAAAAATTTCAAAATAACCTTGTTTCCCTTCATATTTTCCCTTTTTTAATCTGAAATATGAAAATGTGCTTTATTTTCATCTTATTTTGTCTTTTTTCAATAAAAAATTTCAAAATAACCTTGTTTCTTTTGATATTTTCTCTTTTTTAATCTGAAATATGAAAATGTGCTTTATTTTCATTTTATTTTGTCTTTTTTCAATAAAAAATTTCAAAATAACCTTGTTTCCCTTGATATTTTCTCTTTTTTAATCTGAAATATGAAAATGTGCTTTATTTTCATCTAATTTTGTCTTTTTTCAATAAAAAATTTCAAAATAACCTTGTTTCCCTTGATATTTTCTATTTTTTAATCTGAAATATGAAAATGTGCGTTATTTTCATTTTATTTTGTCTTTTTTCAATAAAAAATTTCAAAATAACCTTGTTTCCCTTGACATTTCCTCTTTTTTAATCTGAAATATGAAAATGTGCTTTTTTTTCATCTTATTTTGTCTTTTTTCAATAAAAATTTACAAAATAACCTTGTTTCCCTTGATATTTTCTCTTTTTTAATCTGAAATATGAAAATGTGCTTTGTTTTCATCTTATTTTGTCTTTTTTCAACAAAAAATTTCAAAATAACCTTGTTTCCCTTGATATTTTCCCTTTTTTAATCTGAAATATGAAAATGTGCTTTATTTTCATCTTATTTTGTCTTTTTTCAATAAAAAATTTCAAAATAACCTTGTTTCTTTTGATATTTTCTCTTTTTTAATATGAAATATGAAAATGTGCTTTATTTTCATTTTATTTTGTCTTTTTTTCAATAAAAAATTTCAAAATAACCTTGTTTCCCTTGATATTTTCTATTTTTTAATCTGAAATATGAAAATGTGCGTTATTTTCATTTTATTTTGTATTTTTCAATAAAAAATTTCAAAATAACCTTGTTTCCCTTGGTATTATCTCTTTTTTTAATCTGAAATATGAAAATGTGCTTATTTTTCAACTTATTTTCTCTTTTTTCAATAAAATGTTTCAAAATAACCTTGTTTCCCTTGATATTTTCTCTTTTTTAATCTGAAATATGAAAATGTGCTTTTTTTTAATATTATTTTGTCTTTTGTCGATAAAAAATTTCAAAATAACCTTGTTTCCCTTGATATTTTCTCTTTTTTAATCTGAAATATGAAAATGTGATTTATTTTCATTTTATTTTGTCTTTTTTCAATAAAAAATTTCAAAATAGCCTTATTTCCTTTGATATTTTCTCTTTTTTTAATCTTAAATATGAAAATGTGCTTTATTTTTGTCTTATTCTGTCTTTTTTCAATAAATAATTTCAAAATAACCTTGTTTTCCTTGACATTTTCTCTTTTTTAATCTGAAATATGAAAATGTGCATTTTTTTCATCTTATTTTGTCTTTTTTCAATAAAAATTTACAAAATTACCTTGTTTCCCTTGATATTTTCTCTTTTTTAATCTGAAATAAGAAAATGTGCTTTTTTTTCATCTTATTTTTTCTTTTTCAATAAAAAAATTCAAAATAACCATGTTTCCCTTGATATTTTCTCTTTTTTAATCATAAATATGAAACTGTGCTTTATTTTCATTTTATTTTGTCTTTTTTCAATAAAAAATTTCAAAATAACCTTGTTTCCCTTGATATTTTCTCTTTTTCAATCTGAAATATGAAAATGTGCTTTTTTTCATCTTATTTTGTCTTTTTTCAATAAATAATTTCAAAATAACGTTGTTTCCCTTGATATTTTCTCTTTTTTAATCTGAAATAAGAAAATGTGCTATTTTTTCATCTTATTTTGTCTTTTTTGAATAAAAAATTTCAAAATAACCTTGTTTCCCTTGATATTTTCTCTTTTTTAATCTGAAATATGAAAATGTGCGTTATTTTCATATTATTTTGTCTTTTTCAATAAAAATTTTCAAAATAACCTTGTTTCCCTTGACATTTTCCATTGTTACTCTGAAATATGAAAATGTGCTTTTTTTCATCTTATTTTGTCTTTTTTCGATAAAAAATTTCAAAATAACCTTGTTTCCCTTGATATTTTCTCTTTTTTAATCTGAAATATGAAAATGTGCTTTATTTTCATTTTATTTTGTCTTTTTTCAACAAAAAATTTCAAAATAACCTTGTTTCCCTTGATATTATCTCTTTTTTAATCTGAAATAAGAAAATGTGCTATTTTTTCATCTTATTTTGTCTTTTTTCAACAAAAAATTTCAAAATAACCTTGTTTCCCTTCATATTTTCCCTTTTTTAATCTGAAATATGAAAATGTGCGTTATTTTCATTTTATTTTGTCTTTTTTCAATAAAAAATTTCAAAATAACCTTGTTTCCCTTGACATTTCCTCTTTTTTAATCTGAAATATGAAAATGTGCTTTTTTTTCATCTTATTTTGTCTTTTTTCAATAAAAATTTACAAAATAACCTTGTTTCCCTTGATATTTTCTCTTTTTTAATCTGAAATATGAAAATGTGCTTTGTTTTCATCTTATTTTGTCTTTTTTCAACAAAAAATTTCAAAATAACCTTGTTTCCCTTGATATTTTCCCTTTTTTAATCTGAAATATGAAAATGTGCTTTATTTTCATCTTATTTTGTCTTTTTTCAATAAAAAATTTCAAAATAACCTTGTTTCTTTTGATATTTTCTCTTTTTTTAATATGAAATATGAAAATGTGCTTTATTTTCATTTTATTTTGTCTTTTTTCAATAAAAAATTTCAAAATAACCTTGTTTCCCTTGATATTTTCTATTTTTTAATCTGAAATATGAAAATGTGCGTTATTTTCATTTTATTTTGTATTTTTCAATAAAAAATTTCAAAATAACCTTGTTTCCCTTGGTATTATCTCTTTTTTTAATCTGAAATATGAAAATGTGCTTATTTTTCAACTTATTTTCTCTTTTTTCAATAAAATGTTTCAAAATAACCTTGTTTCCCTTGATATTTTCTCTTTTTTAATCTGAAATATGAAAATGTGCTTTTTTTTCATATTATTTTGTCTTTTGTCAATAAAAAATTTCAAAATAACCTTGTTTCCCTTGATATTTTCTCTTTTTTAATCTGAAATATGAAAATGTGATTTATTTTCATTTTATTTTGTCTTTTTTCAATAAAAAATTTCAAAATAGCCTTATTTCCTTTGATATTTTCTCTTTTTTAATCTTATATATGAAAATGTGCTTTATTTTTGTCTTATTCTGTCTTTTTTTCAATAAATAATTTCAAAATAACCTTGTTTTCCTTGACATTTTCTCTTTTTTAATCTGAAATATGAAAATGTGCATTTTTTTCATCTTATTTTGTCTTTTTTCAATAAAAATTTACAAAATTACCTTGTTTCCCTTGATATTTTCTCTTTTTTAATCTGAAATAAGAAAATGTGCTTTTTTTTCATCTTCTTTTGTCTTTTTTCAATAAAAAATTTCAAAATAACTTTGTTTCCCTTGATATTTTCTATTTTTTAATCTGAAATATGAAAATGTGCGTTATTTTCATTTTATTTTGTCTTTTTTCAATAAAAAATTTCAAAATAACCTTGTTTCCCTTGATATTATCTCTTTTTTTAATCTGAAATATGAAAATTTGCTTATTTTTCAACTTATTTTCACTTTTTTCAATAAAATATTTCAAAATAACCTAGTTTCCCTTGATATTTTCTCTTTTTTAATCTGAAATATGAAAATGTGCTTTTTTTTCATTTTATTTTGTCTTTTTTCAAGAAAAAATTTCAAAATAGCCTTATTTCCCTTGATATTTTCTCTTTTTTTAATCTGAAATATGAAAATGTGCATTTTTTTCATCTTATTTTTTCTTTTTCAATAAAAAAATTCAAAATAACCATGTTTCCCTTGATATTTTCTCTTGTTTAATCATAAATATGAAACTGTGCTTTATTTTCATTTTATTTTGTCTTTTTTCAATAAAAAATTTCAAAATAACCTTGTTTCCCTTGATATTTTCTCTTTTTCAATCTGAAATATGAAAATGTGCTTTTTTTCATCTTATTTTGTCTTTTTTCAATAAAAAATTTCAAAATAACGTTGTTTCCCTTGATATTTTCTCTTTTTTAATCTGAAATATGAAAATGTGCTTTATTTTCATTTTATTTTGTCTTTTTTCAACAAAAAATTTCAAAATAACCTTGTTTCCCTTGATATTATCTATTTTTTAATCTGAAATAAGAAAATGTGCTATTTTTTCATCTAATTTTTTCTTTTCAAGAAAAATTTCAAAATAACCTTGTTTCCCTTGATATTTTCTCTTTTTTAATCTGAAATATGAAAATGTGCTTTATTTTCATCTTATTTTGTCTTTTTTCAATAAAAAATTTCAAAATAACCTTGTTTCCCTTGATATTTTCTCTTTTTTAATCTGAAATAAGAAAATGTGCTATTTTTTCATCTTATTTTGTCTTTTTTCAACAAAAAATTTCAAAATAACCTTGTTTCCCTTCATATTTTCCCTTTTTTAATCTGAAATATGAAAATGTGCTTTATTTTCATCTAATTTTGTCTTTTTTCAATAAAAAATTTCAAAATAACCTTGTTTCCCTTGATATTTTCTATTTTTTAATCTGAAATATGAAAATGTGCGTTATTTTCATTTTATTTTGTCTTTTTTCAATAAAAAATTTCAAAATAACCTTGTTTCCCTTGACATTTCCTCTTTTTTAATCTGAAATATGAAAATGTGCTTTTTTTTCATCTTATTTTGTCTTTTTTCAATAAAAATTTACAAAATAACCTTGTTTCCCTTGATATTTTCTCTTTTTTAATCTGAAATATGAAAATGTGCTTTGTTTTCATCTTATTTTGTCTTTTTTCAACAAAAAATTTCAAAATAACCTTGTTTCCCTTGATATTTTCCCTTTTTTTAATCTGAAATATGAAAATGTGCTTTATTTTCATCTTATTTTGTCTTTTTTCAATAAAAAATTTCAAAATAACCTTGTTTCCCTTGATATTTTCTATTTTTTAATCTGAAATATGAAAATGTGCGTTATTTTCATTTTATTTTGTATTTTTCAATAAAAAATTTCAAAATAACCTTGTTTCCCTTGGTATTATCTCTTTTTTAATCTGAAATTTGAAAATGTGCTTATTTTTCAACTTATTTTCTCTTTTTTCAATAAAATGTTTCAAAATAACCTTGTTTCCCTTGATATTTTCTCTTTTTTAATCTGAAATATGAAAATGTGCTTTTTTTTCATATTATTTTGTCTTTTGTCAATAAAAAATTTCAAAATAACCTTGTTTCCCTTGATATTTTCTCTTTTTTAATCTGAAATATGAAAATGTGATTTATTTTCATTTTATTTTGTCTTTTTTCAATAAAAAATTTCAAAATAGCCTTATTTCCTTTGATATTTTCTCTTTTTTAATCTTAAATATGAAAATGTGCTTTATTTTTGTCTTATTCTGTCTTTTTTCAATAAATAATTTCAAAATAACCTTGTTTTCCTTGACATTTTGTCTTTTTTAATCTGAAATATGAAAATGTGCATTTTTTTCATCTTATTTTGTCTTTTTTCAATAAAAATTTACAAAATTACCTTGTTTCCCTTGATATTTTCTCTTTTTTAATCTGAAATAAGAAAATGTGCTTTTTTTTCATCTTCTTTTGTCTTTTTTCAATAAAAAATTTCAAAATAACCTTGTTTCCCTTGATATTTTCTATTTTTTAATCTGAAATATGAAAATGTGCGTTATTTTCATTTTATTTTGTCTTTTTTCAATAAAAAATTTCAAAATAACCTTGTTTCCCTTGATATTATCTCTTTTTTTAATCTGAAATATGAAAATTTGCTTATTTTTCAACTTATTTTCACTTTTTTCAATAAAATATTTCAAAATAACCTAGTTTCCCTTGATATTTTCTCTTTTTTAATCTGAAATATGAAAATGTGCTTTTTTTTCATTTTATTTTGTCTTTTTTCAAGAAAAAATTTCAAATTAGCCTTATTTCCCTTGATATTTTCTCTTTTTTAATCTGAAATATGAAAATGTGCTTTTTTTTTCATCTTATTTTTTCTTTTTCAATAAAAAAATTCAAAATAACCATGTTTCCCTTGATATTTTCTCTTTTTTAATCATAAATATGAAACTGTGCTTTATTTTCATTTTATTTTGTCTTTTTTCAATAAAAAATTTCAAAATAACCTTGTTTCCCTTGATATTTTCTCTTTTTCAATCTGAAATATGAAGTGCTTTTTTTTCATCTTATTTTGTCTTTTTTCAATAAATAATTTCAAAATAACGTTGTTTCCCTTGATATTATCTCTTTTTTAATCTGAAATAAGAAAATGTGCTATTTTTTCATCTTATTTTGTCTTTTTTCAACAAAAAATTTCAAAATAACCTTGTTTCCCTTCATATTTTCCCTTTTTTAATCTGAAATATGAAAATGTGCTTTATTTTCATCTTATTTTGTCTTTTTTCAATAAAAAATTTCAAAATAACCTTGTTTCTTTTGATATTTTCTCTTTTTTAATCTGAAATATGAAAATGTGCTTTATTTTCATTTTATTTTGTCTTTTTTCAATAAAAAATTTCAAAATAACCTTGTTTCCCTTGATATTTTCTCTTTTTTAATCTGAAATATGAAAATGTGCTTTATTTTCATCTAATTTTGTCTTTTTTCAATAAAAAATTTCAAAATAACCTTGTTTCCCTTGATATTTTCTATTTTTTTAATCTGAAATATGAAAATGTGCGTTATTTTCATTTCATTTTGTCTTTTTTCAATAAAAAATTACAAAATAACCTTGTTTCCCTTGACATTTCCTCTTTTTTAATCTGAAATATGAAAATGTGCTTTTTTTTTCATCTTATTTTGTCTTTTTTCAATAAAAATTTACAAAATAACCTTGTTTCCCTTGATATTTTCTCTTTTTTAATCTGAAATATGAAAATGTGCTTTGTTTTCATCTTATTTTGTCTTTTTTCAACAAAAAATTTCAAAATAACCTTGTTTCCCTTGATATTTTCCCTTTTTTAATCTGAAATATGAAAATGTGCTTTATTTTCATCTTATTTTGTCTTTTTTCAATAAAAAATTTCAAAATAACCTTGTTTCTTTTGATATTTTCTCTTTTTTAATATGAAATATGAAAATGTGCTTTATTTTCATTTTATTTTGTCTTTTTTCAATAAAAAATTTCAAAATAACCTTGTTTCCCTTGATATTTTCTATTTTTTAATCTGAAATATGAAAATGTGCGTTATTTTCATCTTATTTTGTATTTTTCAATAAAAAATTTCAAAATAACCTTGTTTCCCTTGGTATTATCTCTTTTTTTAATCTGAAATATGAAAATGTGCTTATTTTTCAACTTATTTTCTCTTTTTTCAATAAAATGTTTCAAAATAACCTTGTTTCCCTTGATATTTTTCTCTTTTTTAATCTGAAATATGAAAATGTGCTTTTTTTTCATATTATTTTGTCTTTTGTCAATAAAAAATTTCAAAATAACCTTGTTTCCCTTGATATTATCTATTTTTTAATCTGAAATATGAAAATGTGCTTTATTTTCATTTTATTTTGTCTTTTTTCAATAAAAAATTTCAAAATAGCCTTATTTCCTTTGATATTTTCTCTTTTTTAATCTTAAATATGAAAATGTGCTTTATTTTTGTCTTATTCTGTCTTTTTTCAATAAATAATTTCAAAATAACCTTGTTTTCCTTGACATTTTCTCTTTTTTAATCTAAAATATGAAAATGTGCATTTTTTTCATCTTATTTTGTCTTTTTTCAATAAAAATTTACAAAATTACCTTGTTTCCCTTGATATTTTCTCTTTTTTAATCTGAAATAAGAAAATGTGCTTTTTTTTCATCTTCTTTTGTCCTTTTTCAATAAAAAATTTCAAAATAACTTTGTTTCCCTTGATATTTTCTCTTTTTTAATCTGAAATATGAAAATGTGCGTTATTTTCATTTTATTTTGTCTTTTTTCAATAAAAAATTTCAAAATAACCTTGTTTCCCTTGATATTATCTCTTTTTTTAATCTGAAATATGAAAATTTGCTTATTTTTCAACTTATTTTCACTTTTTTCAATAAAATATTTCAAAATAACCTAGTTTCCCTTGATATTTTCTCTTTTTTAATCTGAAATATGAAAATGTGCTTTTTTTTCATTTTATTTTGTCTTTTTTCAAGAAAAAATTTCAAAATAGCCTTATTTCCCTTGATATTTTCTCTTTTTTTAATCTGAAATATGAAAATGTGCTTTTTTTTCATCTTATTTTTCTTTTTCAATAAAAAAATTCAAAATAACCATGTTTCCCTTGATATTTTCTCTTTTTTAATCATAAATATGAAACTGTGCTTTATTTTCATTTTATTTTGTCTTTTTTCAATAAAAAATTTCAAAATAACCTTGTTTCCCTTGATATTTTCTCTTTTTCAATCTGAAATATGAAAATGTGCTTTTTTTCATCTTATTTTGTCTTTTTTCAATAAAAATTTCAAAATAACGTTGTTTCCCTTGATATTTTCTCTTTTTTAATCTGAAATATGAAAATGTGCTTTATTTTCATCTTATTTTGTCTTTTTTCAATAAAAAATTTCAAAATAACCTTGTTTCCCTTGATATTTTCTCTTTTTTAATCTGAAATATGAAAATGTGCTTTATTTTCATTTTATTTTGTCTTTTTTCAACAAAAAATTTCAAAATAACCTTGTTTCCCTTGATATTATCTCTTTTTTAATCTGAAATAAGAAAATGTGCTATTTTTTCATCTTATTTTGTCTTTTTTCAACAAAAAATTTCAAAATAACCTTGTTTCCCTTCATATTTTCCCTTTTTTTAATCTGAAATATGAAAATGTGCTTTATTTTCATCTTATTTTGTCTTTTTTCAATAAAAAATTTCAAAATAACCCTGTTTCTTTTGATATTTTCTCTTTTTTAATCTGAAATATGAAAATGTGCTTTATTTTCATCTTATTTTGTCTTTTTTCAATAAAAAATTTCAAAATAACCTTGTTTCCCTTGATATTTTCTCTTTTTTAATCTGAAATATGAAAATGTGCTTTATTTTCATCTAATTTTGTCTTTTTTCAATAAAAAATTTCAAAATAACCTTGTTTCCCTTGATATTTTCTATTTTTTAATCTGAAATATGAAAATGTGCGTTATTTTCATTTTATTTTGTCTTTTTTCAATAAAAAATTTCAAAATAACCTTGTTTCCCTTGACATTTCCTCTTTTTTAATCTGAAATATGAAAATGTGCTTTTTTTTCATCTTATTTTGTCTTTTTCAATAAAAATTTACAAAATAACCTTGTTTCCCTTGATATTTTCTCTTTTTTAATCTGAAATATGAAAATGTGCTTTGTTTTCATCTTATTTTGTCTTTTTTCAAAAAAAAAATTTCAAAATAACCTTGTTTCCCTTGATATTTTCCCTTTTTTAATCTGAAATATGAAAATGTGCTTTATTTTCATCTTATTTTGTCTTTTTTCAATAAAAAATTTCAAAATAACCTTGTTTCTTTTGATATTTTCTCTTTTTTAATATGAAATATGAAAATGTGCTTTATTTTCATTTTATTTTGTCTTTTTTCAATAAAAAATTTCAAAATAACCTTGTTTCCCTTGATATTTTCTTTTTTTTAATCTGAAATATGAATATGTGCTTTATTTTCATTTTATTTTGTCTTTTTTCAACAAAAAATTTCAAAATAACCTTGTTTCCCTTGATATTTTCTCTTTTTCAATCTGAAATATGAAAATGTGCTTTTTTTCATCTTATTTTGTCTTTTTCAATAAAAAATTTCAAAATAACATTGTTTCCCCTGATATTTTCTCTTTTTTAATCTGAAATATGAAAATGTGATTTATTTTCATTTTATTTTGTCTTTTTTCAACAAAAAATTTCAAAATAGCCTTATTTCCTTTGATATTTTCTCTTTTTTAATCTTAAATATGAAAATGTGCTTTATTTTCATTTTATTCTGTCTTTTTTTCAATAAAAATTTACAAAATTACCTTGTTTCCCTTGATATTTTCTCTTCTTTTATCTGAAATAAGAAAATGTGCTTTTTTTTCATCTTATTTTGTGTTTTTCAATAAAAAATTTCAAAATAACCTTGACATTTTCTCTTTTATAATCTTATATATGAAAATGGGCTTTTTTTCATCTTATTTTGTCTTTTTTCAATAAAAAATTTCAAAATAACCTTGTTTCCCTTGATATTTTCTCTTTTTTAATCTGAAATATGAAAATGTGCTTTATTTTCATCTTATTTTGTCTTTTTTCAATAAAAAATTTCAAAATACCCTTGTTTCCCTTGACATTTTCTATTTTTAATCTGAAATATGAAAATGTGCTTTATTTTCATCTTATTTTGTCTTTTTTCAATAAAAAATTTCAAAATAACCTTGTTTCCCTTGATATTTTCTCTTTTTCAATCTGAAATATGAAAATGTGCTTTTTTTCATCTTATTTTGTCTTTTTTCAATAAAAAATTTCAAAATAATTTGTTTCCCTTGATATTTTCTCTTTTTTTAATCTTAAATATGAAAATGTGCTTTATTTTCATCTTATTCTGTCTTTTTTAAATAAATAATTTCAAAATAAACTTGTTTCCCTTGACATTTTCTCTTTTTTAATCTGAAATACGAAAATGTGCTTTTTTTTCATCTTATTTTGTCTTTTTTCAATAAAAATTTACAAAATAACCTTGTTTCCCTTGATATTTTCTCTTTTTTAATCTGAAATAAGAGAATGTGCTTTTTTTTCATCTTATTTGGTCTTTTTTCAATAAAAAATTTCAAAATAACCATGTTTCCCTTGATATTTTCTCTTTTTTAATCTGAAATATGAAAATGTACTTTTTTTTCATCTTATTTTGCATTTTGTCAATAAAAAAATTCAAAATAACCTTGTTTCCCTTGACATTTTCTCTTTTTAATCTGAAATATGAAAATGTGCTTTATTTTCATCTTATTCTGTCTTTTTTCAATGAAAAATTTCAAAATAACTTTATTTCCCTTGATATTTTCTCTTTTTAATCTGAAATATGAAAATGTGCTTTATTTTCATCTTATTCTGTCTTTTTTCAATGAAAAATTTCAAAATAACTTTATTTCCTTTGATATTTTCTCTTTTTTAACCTGAAATATGAAAATGTGCTTTATTTTCATCTTATTCTGTCTTTTTTCAATAAAAAATTTGAAAATAACCTTGTTTCCCTGGATATTTTGTCTTTTTTAATCTGAAATATGAAAATGTGCTTTATTTTCATCTTATTTTGTCTTTTGTCAATAAAAAATTTCAAAATAACCTTGTTTCCCTTGATATTTTCTCTTTTTTTAATCTGAAATATGAAAATGTGCTTTTTTTTCATCTTATTTTGTCTTTTTTCAATAAAAACTTTCAAAATAACCTTGTTTCCCTTGACATTTTCTCTTTTTTAATCTGAAATAAGAGAATGTGCTTTTTTTTCATCTTATTTTGTCTTTTTTCAATAAAAAAACTTCAAAATGACTTTGTTTCACTTGACATTTTCTCTTTTTTAATCTGAAAAATGAAAATGTGCTTTTTTTTCATCTTATTTTGTCTTTTTTCAATAAAAAAATTTCAAAATAACCTTGTTTCCCTTGACATTTTCTATTTTTAAGCTGAAATATGAAAATGTGCTTTATTTTCATTTTATTTTGTCTTTTTTCAACAAAAAATTTCAAAATAACCTTGTTTCCCTTGATATTATCTATTTTTTAATCTGAAATAAGAAAATGTGCTATTTTTTCATCTAATTTTTTCTTTTTCAAGAAAAATTTTCAAAATAACCTTGTTTCCCTTGATATTTTCACTTTTTTTAATCTGAAATATGAAAATGTGCTTTATTTTCATTTTATTTTGTCTTTTTTCAACAAAAAATTTCAAATAACCTTGTTTCCCTTGATATTATCTCTTTTTTAATCTGAAATAAGAAAATGTGCTATTTTTTCATCTTATTTTGTCTTTTTTCAACAAAAAATTTCAAAATAACCTTGTTTCCCTTCATATTTTCCCTTTTTTAATCTGAAATATGAAAATGTGCTTTATTTTCATCTTATTTTGTCTTTTTTCAATAAAAAATTTCAAAATAACCTTGTTTCTTTTGATATTATCTCTTTTTTAATCTGAAATAAGAAAATGTGCTATTTTTTCATCTTATTTTGTCTTTTTCAATAAAAAAATTCAAAATAACCATGTTTCCCTTGATATTTTCTCTTTTTTAATCATAAATATGAAACTGTGCTTTATTTTCATCTTATTTTGTCTTTTTTCAATAAAAAATTTCAAAATAACTTTGTTTCCCTTGATATTTTCTCTTTTATAATCTTAAATATGAAAATGGGCTTTTTTTTTCATCTTATTTTGTCTTTTTTCAAGAAAAATTTTCAAAATAACCTTGTTTCCCTTGATATTTTCTCTTTTTTAATCTGAAATATGAAAATGTGCTTTATTTTCATCTTATTTTGTCTTTTTTCAATAAAAAATTTCAAAATAACCTTGTTTCCCTTGACATTTTCTCTTTTTTAATCTGAAATATGAAAATGTGCTTTATTTTCATCTTATTTTGTCTTTTTTCAATAAAAAAACTTCAAAATAACTTTGTTTCACTTGACATTTTCTCTTTTTTAACCTGAAATATGAAAATGTGCTTTATTTTCATCTTATTCTGTCTTTTTTCAATAAAAAATTTGAAAATAACCTTGTTTCCCTGGATATTTTGTCTTTTTTAATCTGAAATATGAAAATGTGCTTTATTTTCATCTTATTTTGTCTTTTGTCAATAAAAAATTTCAAAATAACCTTGTTTCCCTTGATATTTTCTCTTTTTTTAATCTGAAATATGAAAATGTGCTTTTTTTTTCATCTTATTTTGTCTTTTTTCAATAAAAACTTTCAAAATAACCTTGTTTCCCTTGACATTTTCTCTTTTTTAATCTGAAATAAGAGAATGTGCTTTTTTTTCATCTTATTTTGTCTTTTTTCAATAAAAAAACTTCAAAATGACTTTGTTTCACTTGACATTTTCTATTTTTTAATCTGAAAAATGAAAATGTGCTTTTTTTTCATCTTATTTTGTCTTTTTTCAATAAAAAAATTTCAAAATAACCTTGTTTCCCTTGACATTTTCTATTTTTAAGCTGAAATATGAAAATGTGCTTTATTTTCATTTTATTTTGTCTTTTTTCAACAAAAAATTTCAAAATAACCTTGTTTCCCTTGATATTATCTATTTTTTAATCTGAAATAAGAAAATGTGCTATTTTTTCATCTAATTTTTTCTTTTTCAAGAAAAATTTTCAAAATAACCTTGTTTCCCTTGATATTTTCACTTTTTTAATCTGAAATATGAAAATGTGCTATATTTTCATTTTATTTTGTCTTTTTTCAACAAAAAATTTCAAATAACCTTGTTTCCCTTGATATTATCTCTTTTTTAATCTGAAATAAGAAAATGTGCTATTTTTTCATCTTATTTTGTCTTTTTTCAACAAAAAATTTCAAAATAACCTTGTTTCCCTTCATATTTTCCCTTTTTTAATCTGAAATATGAAAATGTGCTTTATTTTCATCTTATTTTGTCTTTTTTCAATAAAAAATTTCAAAATAACCTTGTTTCTTTTGATATTATCTCTTTTTTAATCTGAAATAAGAAAATGTGCTATTTTTTCATCTTATTTTGTCTTTTTCAATAAAAAAATTCAAAATAACCATGTTTCCCTTGATATTTTCTCTTTTTTAATCATAAATATGAAACTGTGCTTTATTTTCATTTTATTTTGTCTTTTTTCAATAAAAAATTTCAAAATAACCTTGTTTCCCTTGATATTTTCTCTTTTTCAATCTGAAATATGAAAATGTGCTTTTTTTCATCTTATTTTGTCTTTTTTCAATACAAAATTTCAAAATAATTTGTTTCCCTTGATATTTTCTCTTTTTTAATCTGAAATATGAAAATGTGCTTTTTTTCATCTTATTTTGTCTTTTTTCAATAAAAAATTTCAAAATAACCTTGTTTCCCTTGATATTTTCTTTTTTAATCTGTAATATGAAAATGTGCTTGTTTTGCAACTTATTTTCTTTTTTTTCAATAAAAAATTTCAAAATAACCATGTTTCCCTTGACATTTTCTATTTTTAAGCTGAAATATGAAAATGTGCTTTTTTTTTCATATTATTTTGTCTTTTTTCAATAAAAAATTTCAGAATAACCTTGTTTCCCTTGATATTTTCTCTTTTAATCTGAAATTAGAAAATGTCCTATTTTTACATTTTATTTTGTCTGTTTTCAATAACAAATTTCAAAATAACCTTGTTTCCCTTGATATTTTCTCTTTTTTAATCTGAAATATGAAAATGTGCTTTATTTTCATCTTATTTTGTCTTTTTTCAATAAAAAATTTCAATATAACCTTGTTTCCCTTGACATTTTCTCTTTTTAATCTGAAATATGAAAATATGCTTTTTTTCATCTCATTTTGTCTTTTTTCAATAAATAATTTCAAAATAACGTTGTTTCCCTTGATATTTTCTCTTTTTTAATCTGAAATATGAAAATGTGCTTTATTTTCATCTTCTTTTGTTTTTTTTAAAAAAAAAACTCAATAACCTTATTTCCTTTGATATTTTATCTTTTTTAATCTTAAATATGAAAATGTGCTTTATTTTCACATTATTCTGTCTTTTTTAAATAAATAATTTCAAAATAACCTTGTTTCCCTTGACATTTTCTCTTTTTTAATCTGAAATATGAAAATGTGCTTTTTTTTCATCTTATTTTGTCTTTTTTCAATAAAAATTTACAAAATAACCTTGTTTCCCTTGATATTTTCTCTTTTTTAATCTGAAATAAGAGAATGTGCTTTTTTTTCATTTTATTTTGTCTTTTTTTCAATAAAAAAACTTCAAAATGACTTTGTTTCACTTGACATTTTCTCTTTTTTAATCTGAAAAATGAAAATGTGCTTTTTTTCATCTTATTTTGTCGTTTTTCAATAAAAAATTTCAAAATAACCTTGTTTCCCTTGACATTTTCTATTTTTAATCTGAAATATGAAAATGTGCTTTATTTTCATCTTATTTTGTCTTTTTTCAATAAAATATTTCAAAATAACCTTGTTTCCCTTGATATTTTCTCTTTTTTTAATCTTAAATATGAAAATGTGCTTTTTTTTTCATCTTATTTTGTCTTTTTTAAATAAAAAAATTCAAAATTACCTTGTTTCCCTTGATATTTTCTCTTTTTCAATCTGAAATATGAAAATGTGCTTTTTTTCATCTTATTTTGTCTTTTTTCAATAAAAAATTTCAAAATAACCTTGTTTCCCTTGATATTTTCTCTTTTTTAATCTTAAATATAAAAATGTGCTTTTTTTCATCTTATTTTGTCTTTTTTCAATAAAAAATTTCAAAATAACCTTGTTTCCCTTGATATTTTCTTTTTTAATCTGAAATATTAAAATGTGCTTGTTTTGCAACTTATTTTCTTTTTTTTCAATAAAAAATTTCAAAATAACCTTGTTTCCCTTGATATTTTCTCTTTTTTTAATCTGAAATATGAAAATGTGCTTTTTTTTTCATATTATTTTGTCTTTTTTCAATAAAAAATTTCAAAATAACCTTGTTTCCCTTGATATTTTCTCTTTTAATCTGAAATTAGAAAATGTCCTATTTTTACATTTTATTTTGTCTTTTTTCAATAACAAATTTCAAAATAACCTTGTTTCCCTGGATATTTTCTTTTTTTTTAATCTGAAATATGAAAATGTACTTTTTTTTCATTTTATTTTGTCTTTTGTCAATAAAAAATTTCAAAATAACCTTGTTTCCCTGGATATTTTCTCTTTTTTTAACCTGAAATATGAAAATGTGCTTTTTTTTCATCTTATTTTGTCTTTTTTCAATAAATAATTTCAAAATAACCTTGTTTCCCTTGATATTTTCTCTTTTTTAATCTGAAATATGAAAATGTGCTTTATTTTCATCTTCTTTTGTCTTTTTTCAATAAAAAATTCAAAATAGCCTTATTTCCTTTGATATTTTCTCTTTTTTTAATCTTAAGTATGAAAATGTGCTTTATTTTCACCTTATTCTGTCTTTTTTAAATAAATAATTTCAAAATAACCTTGTTTCCCTTGATATTTTCTCTTTTTTAATCTGAAATATGAAAATGTGCTTTTTTTCATCTTATTTTGTCATTTTTCAATAAAAATTTACAAAATAACCTTGTTTCCCTTGATATTTTCTCTTTTTTGATCTGAAATAAGAGAATGAGCTTTTTTTTCATCTTATTTTGTCTTTTTTTCAATAAAAAATTTCAAAATAACCTTGTTTCCCTTGATATTTTCTCTTTTTTAATCTGAAATATGAAAATCTGGTTTATTTTCATTTTATTTTGTCTTTTTTCAATAAAAAATTTCAAAATAACCTTGTTTCCCTTGATATTTTCTCTTTTAATCTGAAATTAGAAAATGTGCTATATTTACATTTTATTTTGTCTTTTTTCAATAACAAATTTCAAAATAACCTTGTTTCCCTGGATATTTTCTCTTTTTAAACTGAAATATGAAAATGTGGTTTATTTTCATTTTATTTTGTCTTTCTTCAATAAAAAATTTCAAAATAACCTTGTTTCCCTTGATATTTTCTCTTTTTTGATCTGAAATTAGAAGATGTGCTATTTTTTCATTTTATTTTGTCTTTTTTCAATAACAAATGTCAAAATAACCTTGTTTCCATGGATATTTTCTCCTTTTTAATCTGAAATATGAAAATGTGCTTTATTTTCATCTTATTTTGTCTTTTTTCAATAAAAAATTTCAAAATAACTTTGTTTCACTTGACATTGTCTCTTTTTTAATCTGAAATATGAAAATGTGCTTTATTTTCATCTTATTTTGTCTTTTTTCAATAAAAAAACTTCAAAATAACTTTGTTTCACTTGACATTTTCTCTTTTTTGATCTGAAATATGAAAATGTGCTTTTTTTTCATCTTATTTTCTCTTTTTTTCAATAAAAAATTTCAAAATAACCTTGTTTCCCTTGACATTTTCTATTTTTAATCTGAAATATGAAAATGTGCTTTATTTTCATCTTATTTTGTCTGTTTTCAATAAAATATTTCAAAATAACCTTGTTTCCCTTGATATTTTCTCTTTTTTTAATCTTGAATATGAAAATGTGCTTTTTTTTCATCTTATTTTGTCTTTTTTCAATAAAAAATTTCAAAATAACCTTGTTTCCCTTGATATTTTCTCCTTTTCAATCTGAAATATGAAAATGTGCTTTTTTTTCATCTTATTTTGTCTTTTTTCAATAAAAAATTTCAAAATAACTTTGTTTCCCTTGATATTTTCTCTTTTATAATCTTAAATATGAAAATGGTCTTTTTTTATCTTATTTTGTCTTTTTTCAATAAAAAATTTCAAAATAACCTTGTTTCCCTTGATATTTTCTCTTTTTTAATCTGAAATATGAAAATGTGCTTTATTTTCATCTTATTTTGTCTTTTTTCAATAAAAAATTTCAAAACAACCTTGTTTCCCTTGACATTTTCTCTTTTTTAATCTGAAATATGAAAATGTGCTTTATTTTCATCTTATTTTGTCTTTTTTCAATACAAAAACTTCAAAATAACTTTGTTTCACTTGACATTTTCTCTTTTTTAATCTGAAAAATGAAAATGTGCTTTTTTTCATCTTATTTTGTCTTTTTTCAATAAAAAATTTCAAAATAACCTTGTTTCCCTTGACATTTTCTATTTTTAATCTGAAATATGAAAATGTGCTTTATTTTCATCTTATTTTGTCTTTTTTTCAATAAAATATTTCAAAATAACCTTGTTTCCCTTGATATTTTCTCTTTTTTTAATCTTAAATATGAAAATGTGCTTTTTTTCCATCTTATTTTGTCTTTTTTCAATAAAAAATTTCAAAATAACCTTGTTTCCCTTGATATTTTCTCTTTTTCAATCTGAAATATGAAAATGTGCTTTTTTTCATCTTATTTTGTCTTTTTTCAATAAAAAATTTCAAAATAATTTGTTTCCCTTGATATGTTCTCTTTTTTAATCTTAAATATGAAAATGTGCTTTTTTTCATCTTATTTTGTCTTTTTTCAATAAAAAATTTCAAAATAACCTTGTTTCCCTTGATATTTTCTTTTTTAATCTGAAATATGAAAATGTGCTTGTTTTGCAACTTATTTTCTTTTTTTTCAATAAAAAATTTCAAAATAACCTTGTTTCCCTTGATATTTTCTCTTTTTTAATCTGAAATATGAAAATGTGCTTTTTTTTCATATTATTTTGTCTTTTTTCAATTAAAAATTTCAAAATAACCTTGTTTCCCTTGACACTTTTTATTTTTAATCTAAAATATGAAAATGTGCTTTTTTTCATATTATTTTGTCTGTTTTCAATAAAATATTTCAAAATAACCTTGTTTCCCTTGATATTTTCTCTTTCTTAATCTTAAATATGAAAATGTGCTTTTTTATTCATCTTATTTTGTCTTTTTTCAATAAAAAATTTCAAAATAATCTTGTTTCCCTTGATATTTTCTCTTTTTCAATCTGAAATATGAAAACGTGCTTTTTTTTCATATTATTTTGTCTTTTTTCAATAAAAAATTTCAAAATAACCTTGTTTCCCTTGATATTTTCTCTTTTTTAATCTGAAATATGAAAATGTGCTTTATTTTCATTTTATTTTGTCTTTTTTCAACAAAAAATTTCAAAATAACCTTGTTTCCCTTGATATTTTCTCTTTTTTGATCTGAAATAAGAGAATGAGCTTTTTTTTCATCTTATTTTGTCTTTTTTCAATAAAAAATTTCAAAATAACCTTGTTTCCCTTGATATTTTCTCTTTTTTTAATCTGAAATATGAAAATCTGGTTTATTTTCATTTTATTTTGTCTTTTTTCAATAAAAAATTTCAAAAGAACCTTGTTTCCCTTGATATTTTCTCTTTTAATCTGAAATTAGAAAATGTGCTATATTTACATTTTATTTTGTCTTTTTTCAATAACAAATTTCAAAATAACCTTGTTTCCCTGGATATTTTCTCTTTTTTAATCTGAAATATGAAAATGTTCATTTTTTTCATCTTATTTTACATTTTGTCAATAAAAAAATTCAAAATAACCTTGTTTCCCTTGATATTTTCTCTTTTTTTTAACCTGAAATATGAAAATGTGCTTTTTTTTCATCTTATTTTGTCTTTTTTCAATAAATAATTTCAAAATAACCTTGTTTCCCTTGATATTTTCTCTTTTTCAATCTGAAATATGAAAATGTGCTTTATTTTCATCTTATTTTGTCTTTTTTCAATAAAAAATTTCAAAATAACTTTGTTTCACTTGACATTTTCTCTTTTTTAATCTGAAATATGAAAATGTGCTTTATTTTCATCTTATTTTGTCTTTTTTCAATAAAAAAACTTCAAAATAACTTTGTTTCACTTGACATTTTCTCTTTTTTGATCTGAAATATGAAAATGTGCTTTTTTTTCATCTTATTTTCTCTTTTTTCAATAAAAAATTTCAAAATAACCTTGTTTCCCTTGACATTTTCTATTTTTAATCTGAAATATGAAAATGTGCTTTATTTTCATCTTATTTTGTCTGTTTTCAATAAAATATTTCAAAATAACCTTGTTTCCCTTGATATTTTCTCTTTTTTTAATCTTGAATATGAAAATGTGCTTTTTTTTCATCTTATTTTGTCTTTTTTCAATAAAAAATTTCAAAATAACCTTGTTTCCCTTGATATTTTCTCCTTTTCAATCTGAAATATGAAAATGTGCTTTTTTTTCATCTTATTTTGTCTTTTTTCAATAAAAAATTTCAAAATAACTTTGTTTCCCTTGATATTTTCTCTTTTATAATCTTAAATATGAAAATGGTCTTTTTTTATCTTATTTTGTCTTTT
Organism: Ascarosepion bandense; assembly: GCA_037127315.1. Taxonomy (NCBI): domain Eukaryota; kingdom Metazoa; phylum Mollusca; class Cephalopoda; order Sepiida; family Sepiidae; genus Ascarosepion; species Ascarosepion bandense. Next base: position 97,561 of record JBBBDQ010031959.1, read on the forward strand.
TTCAATAAAAAATTTCAAAATAACCTTGTTTCCCTTGATATTTTCTCTTTTTTAATCTGAAATATGAAAATGTGCTTTATTTTCATCTTATTTTGTCTTTTTTCAATAAAAAATTTCAAAACAACCATGTTTCCCTTGACATTTTCTCTTTTTTTAATCTGAAATATGAAATGTGCTTTATTTTCATCTTATTTTGTCTTTTTTCAATAAAATATTTCAAAATAACCTTGTTTCCCTTGATATTTTCTCTTTTTTTAATCTTAAATATGAAAATGTGCTTTTTTTTCCATCTTATTTTGTCTTTTTTCAATAAAAAATTTCAAAATAACCTTGTTTCCCTTGATATTTTCTCTTTTTCAATCTGAAATATGAAAATGTGCTTTTTTTCATCTTATTTTGTCTTTTTTCAATAAAAAATTTCAAAATAATTTGTTTCCCTTGATATGTTCTCTTTTTTAATCTTAAATATGAAAATGTGCTTTTTTTCATCTTATTTTGTCTTTTTTCAATAAAAAATTTCAAAATAACCTTGTTTCCCTTGATATTTTCTTTTTTAATCTGAAATATGAAAATGTGCTTGTTTTGCAACTTATTTTCTTTTTTTTCAATAAAAAATTTCAAAATAACCTTGTTTCCCTTGATATTTTCTCTTTTTTTAATCTGAAATATGAAAATGTGCTTTTTTTTCATATTATTTTGTCTTTTTTCAATTAAAAATTTCAAAATAACCTTGTTTCCCTTGACACTTTTTATTTTTAATCTAAAATATGAAAATGTGCTTTTTTTTCATATTATTTTGTCTGTTTTCAATAAAATATTTCAAAATAACCTTGTTTCCCTTGATATTTTCTCTTTCTTAATCTTAAATATGAAAATGTGCTTTTTTATTCATCTTATTTTGTCTTTTTTCAATAAAAAATTTCAAAATAATCTTGTTTCCCTTGATATTTTCTCTTTTTCAATCTGAAATATGAAAACGTGCTTTTTTTTCATATTATTTTGTCTTTTTTCAATAAAAAATTTCAAAATAACCTTGTTTCCCTTGATATTTTCTCTTTTTTAATCTGAAATATGAAAATGTGCTTTATTTTCATTTTATTTTGTCTTTTTTCAACAAAAAATTTCAAAATAACCTTGTTTCCCTTGATATTATCTCTTTTTTAATCTGAAATAAGAAAATGTGCTATTTTTTCATCTTATTTTGTCTTTTTCAATAAAAAATTTCAAAATAACCTTGTTTCCCTTGATATTTTCTCTTTTTTAATCTGAAATATGAAAATGTGCTTTATTTTCATCTTATTTTGTCTTTTTTCAATCAAAAATTTCAAAATAACCTTGTTTCCCTTGACATTTACTCTTTTTAATCTGAAATATGAAAATGTGCATTTTTTTCAATTTGTTTTGTCTTTTTTCAATAAAAAATTTCAAAATAGCCTTATTTCCCTTGATATTTTCTCTTTTTTAATCTGAAATATGAAACTGTGCTTTATTTTCATCTTATTTTGTCTTTTTTCAATAAAAAATTTCAAAATAACCTTGTTTCCCTTGATATTTTCTCTTTTTTAATCTGAAATATGAAAATGTGCTTTATTTTCATCTTATTTTGTCTTTTTTCAATAAAAAATTTCAAAATAACCTTGTTTCCCTTGACATTTTCTCTTTTTAATCTGAAATATGAAAATGTGCTTTTTTTTCAATTTGTTTTGTCGGTTTTCAATAAAAAATTTCAAAATAGCCATATTTCCCTCGATATTTTCTCTTTTTTAATCTGAAATATGAAACTGTGCTTTATTTTCATTTTATTTTGTCTTTTTTCAATAAAAAATTTCAAAATAACCATGTTTCCCTTGATATTTTCTCTTTTTTCATCTGAAATAAGAAAATGTGCTTTATTTTCATCTTATTTTGTCTTTTTTCAATGAAAAATTTCAAAATAACCTTGTTTCCCTTGATATTTTCTCTTTTTTAATCTTAAATATGAAAATGTGCTTTTTTTTCATCTTATTTTGTCTTTTTTCAACAAAGAATTTCAAAATAACCTTGTTTCCCTTGATATTTTCTCTTTTTTAATCTGAAATATGAAAATGTGCTTTTTTTCATATTATTTTGTCTTTTTACAATAAAAAATTTCAAAATAGCATTGTTTCCCTTGACATTTCCTCTTTTTAATCTGAAATATGAAAATGTGCATTTTTTTCATCTTATTTTCTCTTTTTTCAATAAAAAATTTCAAAATAACCTTGTTTCCCTTGATATTTTCTCTTTTTAATCTGAAATATGAAAATGTGCTTTTTTTTCAATTTGTTTTGTCGGTTTTCAATAAAAAATTTCAAAATAACCTTGTTTCCCTTGATATTTTCTCTTTTTTTTAACCTGAAATATGAAAATGTGCTTTTTTTTCATCTTATTTTGTCTTTTTTCAATAAATAATTTCAAAAAAACCTTGTTTCCCTTGATATTTTCTCTTTTTTAATCTGAAATATGAAAATGTGCTTTATTTTCATCTTCTTTTGTCTTTTTTCAATAAAAAATTCAAAATAGCCTTATTTCCTTTGATATTTTCTCTTTTTTAATCTTAAGTATGAAAATGTGCTTTATTTTCACCTTATTCTGTCTTTTTTAAATAAATAATTTCAAAATAACCTTGTTTCCCTTGACATTTTCTCTTTTTTAATCTGAAATATGAAAATGTGCTTTTTTTCATCTTATTTTGTCATTTTTCAATAAAAATTTACAAAATAACCTTGTTTCCCTTGATATTTTCTCTTTTTTCATCTGAAATAAGAGAATGAGCTTTTTTTCATCTTATTTTGTCTTTTTTCAATAAAAAATTTCAAAATAACCTTGTTTCCCTTGATATTTTCTCTTTTTTAATCTGAAATATGAAAATCTGGTTTATTTTCATTTTATTTTGTCTTTTTTCAATAAAAAATTTCAAAATAACCTTGTTTCCCTTGATATTTTCTCTTTTAATCTGAAATTAGAAAATGTGCTATATTTACATTTTATTTTGTCTTTTTTCAATAACAAATTTCAAAATAACCTTGTTTCCCTGGATATTTTCTCTTTTTTAATCTGAAATATGAAAATGTACATTTTTTCATCTTATTTTGCATTTTTCAATAAAAAAATTCAAAATAACCTTGTTTCCCTTGATATTTTCTCTTTTTTTAACCTGAAATATGAAAATGTGCTTTTTTTTCATCTTATTTTGTTTTTTTTCAATAAATAATTTCAAAATAACCTTGTTTCCCTTGACATTTTCTATTTTTAATCTGAAATATGAAAATGTGCTTTATTTTCATCTTATTTTGTCTGTTTTCAATAAAATATTTCAAAATAACCTTGTTTCCTTTGATATTTTCTCTTTTTTTAATCTTGAATATGAAAATGTGCTTTTTTTTTCATCTTATTTTGTCTTTTTTCAATAAAAAATTTCAAAATAACCTTGTTTCCCTTGATATTTTCTCCTTTTCAATCTGAAATATGAAAATGTGCTTTTTTTTCATCTTATTTTGTCTTTTTTCAATAAAAAATTTCAAAATAACTTTGTTTCCCTTGATATTTTCTCTTTTATAATCTTAAATATGAAAATGGGCTTTTTTTTCATCTTATTTTGTCTTTTTTCAAGAAAAATTTTCAAAATAACCTTGTTTCCCTTGATATTTTCTCTTTTTTAATCTGAAATATGAAAATGTGCTTTATTTTCATCTTATTTTGTCTTTTTTCAATAAAAAATTTCAAAATAACCTTGTTTCCCTTGACATTTTCTCTTTTTTAATCTGAAATATGAAAATGTGCTTTATTTTCATCTTATTTTGTCTTTTTTCAATAAAAAAACTTCAAAATAACTTTGTTTCACTTGACATTTTCTCTTTTTTAATCTGAAAAATGAAAATGTGCTTTTTTTTCATCTTAATTTGTCTTTTTTCAATAAAAAATTTCAAAATAACCTTGTTTCCCTTGACATTTTCTATTTTTAATCTGAAATATGAAAATGTGCTTTATTTTCATCTTATTTTGTCTTTTTTCAATAAAATATTTCAAAATAACCTTGTTTCCCTTGATATTTTCTCTTTTTTTTAATCTTAAATATGAAAATGTGCTTTTTTTTCATCTTATTTTGTCTTTTTTCAATAAAAAATTTCAAAATAACCTTGTTTCCCTTGATATTTTCTCTTTTTAATCTGAAATATGAAAATGTGCTTTTTTTCATCTTATTTTGTCTTTTTTCAATAAAAAATTTCAAAATAATTTGTTTCCCTTGATATTTTCTCTTTTTGAATCTTAAATATGAAAATGTGCTTTTTTTCATCTTATTTTGTCTTTTTTCAATAAAAATTTCAAAATAACCTTGTTTCCCTTGATATTTTCTTTTTTAATCTGAAATATGAAAATGTGCTTGTTTTGCAACTTATTTTCTTTTTTTTCAATAAAAAATTTCAAAATAACCTTGTTTCCCTTGATATTTTCTCTTTTTTAATCTGAAATATGAAAATGTGCTTTTTTTTCATATTATTTTGTCTTTTTTCAATAAAAAATTTCAAAATAACCTTGTTTCCCTTGATATTTTCTCTTTTTCAATCTGAAATATGAAAACGTGCTTTTTTTTCATATTATTTTGTCTTTTTTCAATAAAAAGTTTCAAAATAACCTTGTTTCCCTTGATATTTTCTCTTTTTTAAACTGAAATATGAAAATGTGCTTTATTTTCATTTTATTTTGTCTTTTTTCAATAAAAACTTTCAAAATAACCTTGTTTCCCTTGATATTTTCTTTTTTTTAATCTGAAATATGAAAATGTGCTTTATTTTCCTTTTATTTTGTCTTTTTTCAATAAAAACGTTCAAAATAAACTTGTTTCCCTTGATATTTTCTCATTTTTAATCTGAAATATGAAAATGTGCTTTATTTTCATTTTATTTTATCTTTTTCCAATAAAAACTTTCAAAATAACCTTGTTTCTCTTGATATTTTCTCTTTTTTAATCTGAAATATGAAAATGTGCTTTATTTTCATCTTATTTTGTCTTTTTTCAATAAAAAATTTCAAAATAACCTTGTTTCCCTGGATATTTTCACTTTTTTAATCTGAAATATGAAAATGTGCTTTATTTTCATTTTATTTTGTCTTTTTTCAATAAAAATTTTCAAAATAACCTTGTTTCCCTTGATATTTTCTCTTTTTTAATCTGAAATATGAAAATGTGCTTTATTTTCATTTTATTTTGTCTTTTTTCAATAGAAAATTTCAAAATAACCTTGTTTCTCTTGATATTTTCTCTTTTTTAATCTGAAATAAGAAAATGTGCTATTTTTTCATCTTATTTTGTCTTTTTCAATAAAAAATTTCAAAATAACCTTGTTTCCCTTGATATTTTCTCTTTTTTAATCTGAAATATGAAAATGTGCTTTTTTTTTCAATTTGTTTTGTCTTTTTTCAATAAAAAATTTCAAAATAGCCTTATTTCCCTTGATATTTTCTCTTTTTTAATCTGAAATATGAAACTGTGCTTTATTTTCATCTTATTTTGTCTTTTTTCAATAAAAAATTTCAAAATAACCTTGTTTCCCTTGATATTTTCTCTTTTTTAATCTGAAATATGAAAATGTGCTTTATTTTCATCTTATTTTGTCTTTTTTCAATAAAAAATTTCAAAATAACCTTGTTTCCCTTGACATTTTCTCTTTTTAATCTGAAATATGAAAATGTGCTTTTTTTTCAATTTGTTTTGTCGTTTTTCAATAAAGACTTTCAAAATAACCTTGTTTCCCTTGATATTTTCTCTTTTTTAATCTGAAATATGAAAATGTGCTTTTTTTTCATATTATTTTGTCTTTTTTCAATAAAAAATTTCAAAATAGCCTTGTTTCCCTTGATATTTTCTCTTTTTTAATCTGAAATATGAAAATGTGCTTTTTTTTCATATTATTTTGTCTTATTTCAATAAAAAATTTCAAAATAGCCTTGTTTCCCTTGACATTTCCTCTTTTTAATCTGAAATATGAAAATGTGCATTTTTTCATCTTATTTTGTCTTTTTTCAATAAAGACTTTCAAAATAACCTTGTTTCCCTTGATATTTTCTCTTTTTTCATCTGAAATAAGAAAATGTGCTATTTTTTCATCTTATTTTCTCTTTTTTCAATAAAAAATTTCAAAATAACCTTGTTCCCCTTGATATTTTCTCTTTTTTAATCTTAAATATGAAAATGTGCTTTTTTTCATCTTATTTTGTCTTTTTTCAATAAAGACTTTCAAAATAACCTTGTTTCCCTTGATATTTTCTCTTTTTTAATCTGAAATATGAAAATGTGCTTTTTTTTCATATTATTTTGTCTTTTTTCAATAAAAAATTTCAAAATAGCCTTGTTTCCCTTGACATTTCCTCTTTTTAATCTGAAATATGAAAATGTGCATTTTTTCATCTTATTTTCTCTTTTTTTCAACAAAAAATTTCAAAATAACCTTGTTTCCCTTGATATTTTCTCTTTTTTAATCTGAAATATGAAAATGTGCTTTATTTTCATATTATTTTGTCTTTTTTCAATAAAAAATTTCAAAATAACCTTGTTTCCCTTGATATTTTCTCTTTTTTAATCTGAAATATGAAAATGTGCTTTATTTTCATCTTATTTTGTCTTTTTTCAATGAAAAATTTCAAAATAACCTTGTTTCCCTTGATATTTTCTCTTTTTTAATCTGAAATAAGAAAATGTGCTATTTTTTCATCTTATTTTGTCTTTTTTCAATAAAAAATTTCAAAATAACCTTATTTCCCTTGATATTTTCTCTTTTTCAATCTGAAATATGAAAATGTGATTTTTTTTCCTCTTATTTTGTCTTTTTCAATAAAAAATTTCAAAATAACCTTGTTTCCCTTGATATTTTCTCTTTTTTAATCTGAAATATGAAAATGTGCTTTTTTATTCATCTTATTTTGTCTTTTTTCAATAAAAAATTTCAAAATAACCTTGTTTCCCTTGATATTTTCTCTTTTTCAATCTGAAATATGAAAATGTGCTTTATTTACATATTATTTTGTCTTTTTTCAATAAAAAATTTCAAAATATCCTTGTTTCCCTTGATATTTTCTCTTTTTTAAACTGAAATATGAAAATGTGCTTTATTTTCATATTATTTTGTCTTTTTTCAACAAAAAATTTCAAAATAACATTGTTTCCCTTGATATTATCTCTTTTTTAATCTGAAATAAGAAAATGTGCTATTTTTTCATCTTATTTTGTCTTTTTCAATAAAAAATTTCAAAATAACCTTGTTTCCCTTGATATTTTCTCTTTTTTAATCTGAAATATGAAAATGTGCTTTATTTTCATTTATTTTGTCTTTTTTCAATAAAAAATTTCAAAATAACCTTGTTTCCATTGATATTTTCTCTTTTTTAATCTGAAATATAAAAATGTGCTTGTTTTTCAACTTATTTTCTTTTTTTTTCAATAAAAAATTTCAAAATAACCTTGTTTCCCTTGATATTTTCCCTTTTTTTAATCTGAAATATGAAAATGTGCTTTATTTTCATTTTATTTTGTCTTTTTTCAACAAAAAATTTCAAAATAACCTTGTTTCCCTTGATATTATCTATTTTTTAATCTGAAATAAGAAAATGAGCTATTTTTTCATCTAAGTTTTTCTTTTTCAAGAAAAATTTTCAAAATAACCTTGTTTCCCTTGATATTTTCTCTTTTTTAATCTGAAATATGAAAATGTGCTTTATTTTCATTTATTTTGTCTTTTTTCAATAAAAAATTTCAAAATAACCTTGTTTCCCTTGATATTTTCTCTTTTTCAATCTGAAATATGAAAATGTGCTTTTTTTCATCTTATTTTGTCTTTTTTCAATAAAAAATTTCAAAATAACGTTGTTTCCCTTGATATTTTCTCTTTTTTAATCTGAAATATGAAAATGTGCTTTATTTTCATTTTATTTTGTCTTTTTTCAACAAAAAATTTCAAAATAACCTTGTTTCCCTTGATATTATCTATTTTTTAATCTGAAATAAGAAAATGTGCTATTTTTTCATCTAATTTTTTCTTTTTCAAGAAAAATTTTCAAAATAACCTTGTTTCCCTTGATATTTTCACTTTTTTAATCTGAAATATGAAAATGTGCTTTATTTTCATTTTATTTTGTCTTTTTTCAACAAAAAATTTCAAATAACCTTGTTTCCCTTGATATTATCTCTTTTTTAATCTGAAATAAGAAAATGTGCTATTTTTTCATCTTATTTTGTCTTTTTTTCAACAAAAAATTTCAAAATAACCTTGTTTCCCTTCATATTTTCCCTTTTTTAATCTGAAATATGAAAATGTGCTTTATTTTCATCTTATTTTGTCTTTTTCAATAAAAAATTTCAAAATAACCTTGTTTCTTTTGATATTATCTCTTTTTTAATCTGAAATAAGAAAATGTGCTATTTTTTCATCTTATTTTGTCTTTTTCAATAAAAAAATTCAAAATAACCATGTTTCCCTTGATATTTTCTCTTTTTTAATCATAAATATGAAACTGTGCTTTATTTTCATTTTATTTTGTCTTTTTTCAATAAAAAATTTCAAAATAACCTTGTTTCCCTTGATATTTTCTCTTTTTCAATCTGAAATATGAAAATGTGCTTTTTTTCATCTTATTTTGTCTTTTTTCAATAAAAAATTTCAAAATAACGTTGTTTCCCTTGATATTTTCTCTTTTTTAATCTGAAATATGAAAATGTGCTTTATTTTCATTTTATTTTGTCTTTTTTCAACAAAAAAATTCAAAATAACCTTGTTTCCCTTGATATTATCTATTTTTTAATCTGAAATAAGAAAATGTGCTATTTTTTCATCTAATTTTTTCTTTTTCAAGAAAAATTTTCAAAATAACCTTGTTTCCCTTGATATTTTCACTTTTTTAATCTGAAATATGAAAATGTGCTTTATTTTCATTTTATTTTGTCTTTTTTCAACAAAAAATTTCAAATAACCTTGTTTCCCTTGATATTATCTCTTTTTTAATCTGAAATAAGAAAATGTGCTATTTTTTCATCTTATTTTGTCTTTTTTCAACAAAAAATTTCAAAATAACCTTGTTTCCCTTCATATTTTCCCTTTTTTAATCTGAAATATGAAAATGTGCTTTATTTTCATCTTATTTTGTCTTTTTTCAATAAAAAATTTCAAAATAACCTTGTTTCTTTTGATATTTTCTCTTTTTTAATCTGAAATATGAAAATGTGCTTTATTTTCATTTTATTTTGTCTTTTTTCAATAAAAAATTTCAAAATAACCTTGTTTCCCTTGATATTTTCTCTTTTTTAATCTGAAATATGAAAATGTGCTTTTTTTAAATCTTATTTTGTCTTTTTTCAATAAAATATTTCAAAATAACCTTGTTTCCCTTGACATTTTCAATTTTTAATCAGAAATATGAAAATGTGCTTTTTTTTCATCTTATTTTGTCTGTTTTCAATAAAAAATTTCAAAATAACCTTGTTTCCCTTGATATTTTGTCTTTTTTAATCTGAAATATGAAAATGTGCTTTATTTTCATCTTATTTTGTCTTTTTTCAATAAAAAATTTCAAAATAACCTTGTTTCACTTGATATTTTCTCTTTTTTAATCTGAAATATGAAAATGTGCTTTATTTTCATCTGATTTTGTCTTTCTTCAATAAAAAATTTCAAAATAACCTTGTTTCCCTTGATATTTTCTCTTTTTGAATCTGAAATATGAAAATGTGCTGTTTTTTCATTTTATTTTGTCTTTTTTCAATAAAAAATTTCAAAATAACCTTGTTTCCCATGATATTTTCTCTTTTTTAATCTGAAATATGAAAATGTGCTTTTTTTTCATCTTATTTTGTCTTTTTTCAATAAAAAATTTCAAAATAACCTTGTTTCCCTTGATATTTTGTCTTTTTTAATCTGAAATATGAAAATGTGCTTTATTTTTATCTTATTTTGTCTTTTTTCAATAAAAAATTTCAAAATAACCTTGTTTCACTTGATATTTTCTCTTTTTTAATCTTAATTATGAAAATGTGCTTTTTTTTCATCTTATTTTGTCTTTTTTCAACAAAAAATTTCAAAATAACCTTGTTTCCCTTGATATTTTCTCTTTTTTCAACTGAAATATGAAAATGTACTTTATTTTCATCTTATTTTGTCTGTTTTCAATAAAAAATTTCAAAATAACTTTCTTTCCCTGGATATTTTCTCTTTTTTAATCTGAAATATGAAAGTGTGCTTTTTTTTCATCTGATTTTGTCTTTTTTCAATAAAAAATTTCAAAATAACCTTGTTTCCCTTGATATATTTTATCTTTTTTAATCTGAAATATGAAAATGTGCTTTTTTTTCATCTTATTTTGTCTTTTTTCAATACAAAATTTCAAAATAACCTTGTTTCACTTGATATTTTCTCTTTTTTAATCTGAAATATGAAAATGTGCTTTTTTTTCATCTTATTTTGATTTTTTTCAATAAAAAATTTCAAAATAACCTTGTTTCCCTTGATATTTTCTCTATTTTAATCTGAAATATGAAAATGTGATATATTTTCATTTTATTTTGTCTTTTTTCAATAAAAAATTTCAAAATAACCTTGTTTCCCTTGATATTTTCTCTTTTTTAATCTGAAATATGAAAATGTGCTTTTTTTCATCTTATTTAGTCTTTTTTCAATAAAAAATTTCACAATAAACTTGTTTCCCTTGATATTTTCTCTTTTTTAATCTGAAATATGAAATGTGATTTTTTTTCATCTTATTTTGTCTTTTTTCAATAAAAAATGTCAAAATAACCTTGTTTCCCTTGATATTTTGTCTTTTTTAATCTGAAATATGAAAATGTGCTTTATTTTCATCTTATTTTGTCTTTTTTCAATAAAGAATTTCAACATAACCTTGTTTCCACTGATATTTTCTCTTCTTTAAACTGAAATATGAAAATGTGCTTTATTTTCATCTTATGTAGTCGTTTTCAATAAAAAATTTCAAGCTAACCTTGTTTCCCTTGATATTTTCTCTTTTTTAATCTGAAATATGAAAATGTGCTATTTTTTCATCTTATTTTGTCTTTTTTCAATAAAAAATTTCAAAATAACCTTGTTTCCCTTGATATTTTCTCTTTTTTAATCTGAAATATGAAAATGTGCTTTTTTTTCATCTTATTCTGTCTTTTTTCAATAAAAAATTTCAAAATAACTTTGTTTCCCTTGCTATTTTCTTTTTTAATCTGTAATATGAAAATGTGCTTTTTTTGCATTTTATTTGTCTTTTTTCAATAAAAAATTTCAAAATAACCGTGTTTTCCTTGATATTTTCTCTTTTTTAATCTGAAATATGAAAATGTGCTTTATTTTCATCTTATTTTGTCTTTTTTCAATAAAAAATTTCAAAATAACCTTGTTTCCCTTGATATTTTCTCTTTTTTAATCTGAAATATGAAAATCTGCTTTTTTTTCATCTTATTTTGTCTTTTTTCAACAAAAAATTTCAAAATAACCTTGTTTTTTTTTTTTCCTTTTTTTTTAATCTGACAAATGAAAATGTGTTTTGTTTTCATCTTACTTTATCTTTTGTCAATAAAAAATGACAAAAGAAACTTATTTCCCTTGCTCTTTTCTTTTTTAATCTCAAATTTGAAAATGTGCTTTTTTTTGCATTTTATTTTGTCTTTTTTCAATAAAAAATTTCAAAATAACCTTGTTTCCCTTGATATTTTCTCTTTTTTAATCTGAAATATGGAAATGTGCTATTTTTTCATCTTATTTTCTCTTTTTTCAATAAAAAAATTCAAAATAACCTTGTTTCCCTTGACATTTTCTCTTTTTTAATCTGAAATATGAAAATGTGCTTTTTTTTCATCTTATTTTGTCTTTTTTCAATAAGAAATTTCAAAATAACCTTGTTTCCCTTGATGTTTTCTCTTATTTAAACTGAAATATGAAAATGTGCTTTATTTTCATCTTATTTTGTCTTTTTTCAATAAGAAATTTCAAAATAACCTTCTTTCCCTTGATATTTTCTCTTCTTTAAACTGAAATATGAAAATGTGCTTTATCTTCATCAAATCAGTCTTTTTTCAATAAAAAAATTTCAAAATAACCTTGTTTCCCTTGATATTTTCTCTTTTTTAATCTGAAATATGGAAATGTGCTATTTTTTCATCTTATTTTCTCTTTTTTCAATAAAAAAATTCAAAATAACCTTGTTTCTCTTGATATTTTCTCTTTTTTAATCTGAAATATGAAAATGTGCTTTTTTTTCATCTTATTTTGTCTTTTTTCAATAAGAAATTTCAAAATAACCTTGTTTCCCTTGATATTTTCTCTTTTTTAATCTGAAATATGAAAATGTGCTTTATTTTCATCTGATGTAGTCTTTTTCCATTAAAAAATTTCAAAATAACCTTGTTTCCCTTGCTATTTTCTTTTTTTAATCTGAAATAAGAAAATATGCTTTATTTTCATCTTATTTTGTTTTTTTCAATAAAAAATTTCAAAATAACCTTGTTTCCCTTGACATTTTCTCTTTTTTAATCTGAAATATGAAAATGTGCTTTTTTTTCATCTTATTTTGTCTTTTTTCAATAAAAAATTTCAAAATACCCTTGTTTCTCTTGATATTTTGTCTTTGTTAATCTGAAATATGAAAATGTGCTTTTTTTCATCTTATTTTGTCTTTTATCAATAAAAAATTTCAAAATAACCTTGTTTCCCATGATATTTTCTCTTTTTTAATCTGAAATATGAAAATGTGTTTTTTCATCTTATTTTGTCTTTTTTCAATAAAAAATTTCAAAATAACCTTGTTTCCCTTGATATTTCCTTTTTTTAATCTGAAAAATGAAAATGTGCTTTATTTTCATCTTATTTTGTCTTTTGTCAATAAAAAATTTCAAAAGAAACTTATTTCCCTTGCTATTTTCATTTTTAATCTGAAATATGAAAATGTGCTTTTTTTGTATTTTATTTTGTCTTTTTTCAATAAAAAATTTCAAAATAACCTTGTTTCCCTTGACATTTTCTCTTTTTTAATCTGAAATATGAAAATGTGCTTTTTTTTCATCTTATTTTGTCTTTTTTCAATAAAAAAATTCCAACTAACCTTGTTTCCCTTGATATTTTCGCTTTTTTAATGTGAAATATGAAAATGTGCTTTATTTTCATCTTATTTTGTCTTTTTCAATAAAAAATTTCAAAATAACCGTGTTTTCCTTCATATTTTCTCTTTCTTAATCTGAAATATGAAAAGGTGCTATTTTTTCATCTTATTTTATCTTTTTTCAATAAAAAAATTCAAAATAACCTTGTTTCCCTTGATATTTTCATTTTTAATCTGAAATATGAAAATGTGCTTTTTTTGCATTTTATTTTGTCTTTTTTCAATAAAAAATTTCAAAATAACCTTGTTTCCCTTGATATTTTCTCTTTTTTAATCTGAAATATGGAAATGTGCTATTTTTTCATCTTATTTTCTCTTTTTTCAATAAAAAAATTCAAAATAACCTTGTTTCCCTTGACATTTTCTCTTTTTTAATCTGAAATATGAAAATGTGCTTTTTTTTCATCTTATTTTGTCTTTTTTCAATAAGAAATTTCAAAATAACCTTGTTTCCCTTGATGTTTTCTCTTATTTAAACTGAAATATGAAAATGTGCTTTATTTTCATCTTATTTTGTCTTTTTTCAATAAGAAATTTCAAAATAACCTTCTTTCCCTTGATATTTTCTCTTCTTTAAACTGAAATATGAAAATGTGCTTTATCTTCATCAAATCAGTCTTTTTTCAATAAAAAATTTCAAAATAACCTTGTTTCCCTTGATATTTTCTCTTTTTTAATCTGAAATATGGAAATGTGCTATTTTTTCATCTTATTTTCTCTTTTTTTCAATAAAAAAATTCAAAATGACCTTGTTTCTTTTGATATTTTCTCTTTTTTAATCTGAAATATGAAAATGTGCTTTTTTTTCATCTTATTTTGTCTTTTTTCAATAAGAAATTTCAAAATAACCTTGTTTCCCTTGATATTTTCTCTTTTTTAATCTGAAATATGAAAATGTGCTTTATTTTCATCTGATGTAGTCTTTTTCCATTAAAAAATTTCAAAATAACCTTGTTTCCCTTGCTATTTTCTTTTTTAATCTGAAATATGAAAATATGCTTTATTTTCATCTTATTTTGTTTTTTTCAATAAAAAATTTCAAAATAACCTTGTTTCCCTTGACATTTTCACTTTTTTAATCTGAAATATGAAAATGTGCTTTTTTTTCATCTTATTTTGTCTTTTTTCAATAAAAAATTTCAAAATAACCTTGTTTCTCTTGATATTTTGTCTTTGTTAATCTGAAATATGAAAATGTGCTTTTTTTCATCTTATTTTGTCTTTTATCAATAAAAAATTTCAAAATAACCTTGTTTCCCATGATATTTTCTCTTTTTTAATCTGAAATATGAAAATGTGTTTTTTCATCTTATTTTGTCTTTTTTCAATACAAAATTTCAAAATAACCTTGTTTCCCTTGATATTTCCTTTTTTTTAATCTGAAAAATGAAAATGTGCTTTATTTTCATCTTATTTTGTCTTTTGTCAATAAAAAATTTCAAAAGAAACTTATTTCCCTTGCTATTTTCATTTTTAATCTGAAATATGAAAATGTGCTTTTTTTGTATTTTATTTTGTCTTTTTTCAATAAAAAATTTCAAAATAACCTTGTTTCCCTTGACATTTTCTCTTTTTTAATCTGAAATATGAAAATGTGCTTTTTTTTCATCTTATTTTGTCTTTTTTCAATAAAAAAATTCCAACTAACCTTGTTTCCCTTGATATTTTCTCTTTTTTAATCTGAAATATGAAAATGTGCTTTATTTTCATCTTATTTTGTCTTTTTTCAATAAAAAATTTCAAAATAACCGTGTTTTCCTTCATATTTTCTCTTTCTTAATCTGAAATATGAAAAGGTGCTTTTTTTTCATCTTATTTTGTCTTTTTTCAATAAAAAATTTCAAAATAACCTTGTTTCCCTTGATATTTTCTCTTTTTGAATCTGAAATATGAAAATGTGTTTTGTTTTCATCTGATTTTGCTTTTTTCAATAAAAAATTTCAACATAACCTTGTTTCCCTTGATATTTTCTCTTCTTTAAACTGAAATATGAAAATGTGCTTTATTTTCATCTTATTTTGTCTTTGTTCAATAAAAAATTTCAAAATAACCTTGTTTCCCTAGATATTTTCTTTTCTTTAATCTGAAATATGAAAATGTGCTTTATTTTCATCTTATTTTGTCTTTTTTCAATAAAAATTTCAAAATAACCTTGTTTCCCTTGATATTTTCTCTTTTTTAATCTGAAATATGAAAATGTGCTTTTTTTCATCTTATTTTGTCTTTTTTCAATAAAAAATTTCAAAATAACCTTGTTTCCCTTGCTATTTTCTTTTTTAATCTGAAATATGAAAATGTGCTTTATTTTCATCTTATTTTGTCTTTTTTCAATAAAAGATTTCAAAATAACCTTGTTTCCCTTGATATTTTCTCTTTTTTAATCTGAAATATGAAAATGTGCTTTTTTTTCATCTTATTTTGTCTTTTTTCAATAAAAAATTTCAAAATAACCTTGTTTCCCTAGATATTTTCTCTTTTTGAATCTGAAATATGAAAATGTGTTTTGTTTTCATCTGATTTTGCTTTTGTCAATAAAAAATTTCAACATAACCTTGTTTCCCTTGATATTTTCTCTTCTTTAAACTGAAATATGAAAATGTGCTTTATTTTCATCTTATTTTGTCTTTTTTCAATAAAAAATTTCAAAATAACCTCGTTTCCCTTGATATTTTCTCTTTTTTAATCTGAAATATGGAAATGTGCTTTTTTTGCAATTTATTTTGTCTTTTTTCAATAAAAAATTTCAAAATAACCATGTTTCCCTTGATATTTTCTCTTTTTTAATCTGAAATATGAAAATGTGCTTTTTTTTCATCTTATTTTGTCTTTTTTCAATAAAAAATTTCAAAATAACCTTGTTTCCCTTGATATTTTCTCTTTTTTTAATCTGAAATATGAAAATGTGCTTTTTTTCATCTTATTTTGTCTTTTTTCAACAAAAAATTTCAAAATAACCTTGTTTCCCTTGACATTTCCTCTTTTTTAATCTGAAATATGAAAATGTGCTTTTTTTTCATCTTATTTTGTCTTTTTTCAATACAAAATTTCAAAATAACCTTGTTTCCCTTGATATTTTCTCTTTTTTAATCTGAAATATGAAAATGTGCTTTTTTTCATCTTATTTTGTCTTTTTTCAATAAAAAATTTCAAAATAACTTTGTTTCCCTTGATATTTTCTCTTTTTTAATCTGAAATATGAAAATGTGCATTTTTTTCATCTTATTTTGTATTTTTTCAATAAAAAATTTCAAAATAACCTTGTTTCCCTTGATATTTTCTCCTTTTTAATCTGAAACATGAAAATGTGCTTTTTTTCATCTTATTTTGTCATTTTCAATAAAAAATTTCAAAATTACCTTGTTTCCCTTGATATTTTGTCTTTTTTAATCTGAAATATGAAAATGTGCTTTATTTTCATCTGATTTTGTCTTTTTTCAATAAAAAATTTCAACATAACCTTGATTCCCTTGATATTTTCTCTTCTTTAAACTGAAATATGAAAATGTGCTTTATTTTCATCTTATGTAGTCTTTTTTCAATAAAAATTTCAAAATAACCTTGTTTCCCTTGATATTTTCTCTTTTTTAATCTGAAATATGGAAATGTGCTTTTTTTGCATTTTATTTTGTCTTTTTTCAATAAAAAATTTCAAAATAACCTTGTTTCCCTTGATATTTTCTCTTTTTGAATCTGAAATATGAAAATGTGCTTTATTTTCATCTGATTTTGTCTTTTTTCAATAAAAAATTTCAACATAACCTTGTTTCCCTTGATATTTTGTCTTCTTTAAACAGAAAGATGAAAATGTGCTTTATTTTCTTCTTATGTAGTTTTTTTTCATGAAAAAATTTCAAAATAACCTTGTTTCCCTTGCTATTTTGTTTTTTAATCTGAAATATGAAAATGTGCTTTATTTTCATTTTATTTTGTCTTTTTTCAATAAAAGATTTCAAAATAACCTTGTTTCCCTTGATATTTTCTCTTTTTTAATCTGAAATATGAAAATGTGCATTTTTTTCATCTTATTTTGTATTTTTTCAATAAAAAATTTCAAAATAACCTTGTTTCCCTTGATATTTTCTCTTTTTTAATCTGAAATATGAAAATGTGCTTTTTTTCATCTTATTTTGTCATTTTCAATAAAAAATTTCAAAATAACCTTGTTTCCCTTGATATTTTGTCTTTTTTAATCTGAAATATGAAAATGTGCTTTATTTTCATCTGATTTTGTCTTTTTTCAATAAAAAATTTCAACATAACCTTGATTCCCTTGATATTTTCTCTTCTTTAAACTGAAATATGAAAATGTGCTTTATTTTCATCTTATTTTTTCTTTTTTTCAATAAAAAATTTCAAAATAACCTTGTTTCCCTTGATATTTTCTCTTTTTTAATCTGAAATATGGAAATGTGCTTTTTTTGCAATTTATTTTGTCTTTTTTCAATAAAAATTTCAAAATAACCTTGTTTCCCTTGATATTTTCTCTTTTTTTAATCTGAAATATGAAAATGTGCTTTATTTTCATCTTATTTTGTCTTTTTTCAATAAAAAATTTCAAAATAACCTTGTTTCCCTTGATATTTTCTTTTTTAATCTGAAATATGAAAATGTGCATTTTTGAATTTTATTTTGTCTTTTTTCAATAAAAAATTTCAAAATTACCTTGTTTCCCTTGATATTTTGTCTTTTTTAATCTGAAATATGAAAATGTGCTTTATTTTCATCTTATTTTGTCTTTTTTCAATAAAAACTTTCAAAATAACCTTGTTTCCCTTGATATTTTCTCTTTTTAATCTGAAATATGAAAATGTGCTTTTTTTCATCTTATTTTGTCTTTTTTCAATAAAAAATTTCAAAATAACTTTGTTTCCCTTGATATTTTCTCTTTTTTTAATCTGAAATATGAAAATGTGCTTTTTTTCATCTTATTTTGTCTTTTTTCAATAAAAAATTTCAAAATAACCTTGTTTCCCTTGATATTTTTTTTTTTAATCTGAAATATGAAAATGTGCTTTTTTTGCATTTTATTTTGTCTTTTTTCAATAAAAAATTTCAAAATTACCTTGTTTCCCTTGATATTTTGTCTTTTTTTAATCTGAAATATGAAAATGTGCTTTATTTTCATCTGATTTTGTCTTTTTTCAATAAAAAATTTCAACATAACCTTGATTCCCTTGATATTTTCTCTTCTTTAAACTGAAATATGAAAATGTGCTTTATTTTCATCTTATGTAGTCTTTTTTCAATAAAAAATTTCAAAATAACCTTGTTTCCCTTGATATTTTCTCTTTTTTAATCTGAAATATGGAAATGTGCTTTTTTTGCATTTTATTTTGTCTTTTTTCAATAAAAAATTTCAAAATAACCTTGTTTCCCTTGATATTTTCTCTTTTTGAATCTGAAATATCAAAATGTGCTTTATTTTCATCTGATTTTGTCTTTTTTCAATAAAAAATTTCAACATAACCTTGTTTCCCTTGATATTTTGTCTTCTTTAAACAGAAAGATGAAAATGTGCTTTATTTTCTTCTTATGTAGTTTTTTTTTCATGAAAAAATTTCAAAATAACCTTGTTTCCCTTGCTATTTTGTTTTTTAATCTGAAATATGAAAATGTGCTTTATTTTCATTTTATTTTGTCTTTTTTCAATAAAAGATTTCAAAATAACCTTGTTTCCCTTGATATTTTCTCTTTTTTAATCTGAAATATGAAAATGTGCATTTTTTTCATCTTATTTTGTATTTTTTCAATAAAAAATTTCAAAATAACCTTGTTTCCCTTGATATTTTCTCTTTTTTTAATCTGAAATATGAAAATGTGCTTTTTTTCATCTTATTTTGTCATTTTCAATAAAAAATTTCAAAATAACCTTGTTTCCCTTGATATTTTGTCTTTTTTAATCTGAAATATGAAAATGTGCTTTATTTTCATCTGATTTTGTCTTTTTTCAATAAAAAATTTCAACATAACCTTGATTCCCTTGATATTTTCTCTTCTTTAAACTGAAATATGAAAATGTGCTTTATTTTCATCTTATTTTTCTTTTTTCAATAAAAAATTTCAAAATAACCTTGTTTCCCTTGATATTTTCTCTTTTTTAATCTGAAATATGGAAATGTGCTTTTTTTGCAATTTATTTTGTCTTTTTTCAATAAAAATTTCAAAATAACCTTGTTTCCCTTGATATTTTTTCTTTTTGAATCTGAAATATGAAAATGTGCTTTTTTTTCATCTTATTTTGTCTTTTTTCAATAAAAAATTTCAAAATAACCTTGTTTCCCTTGATATTTTCTCTTTTTTAATCTGAAATATGAAAATGTGCTTTTTTCATCTTATTTTGTCTTTTTTCAATAAAAAATTTCAAAATAACCTTGTTTCCCTTGATATTTTCTTTTTTAATCTGAAATATGAAAATGTGCATTTTTGCATTTTATTTTGTCTTTTTTCAATAAAAAATTTCAAAATTACCTTGTTTCCCTTGATATTTTGTCTTTTTTAATCTGAAATATGAAAATGTGCTTTATTTTCATCTTATTTTGTCTTTTTTCAATAAAAACTTTCAAAATAACCTTGTTTCCCTTGATATTTTCTCTTTTTTAATCTGAAATATGAAAATGTGCTTTTTTTCATCTTATTTTGTCTTTTTTCAATAAAAAATTTCAAAATAACTTTGTTTCCCCTTAATATTTTCTCTTTTTTAATCTGAAATATGAAAATGTGCTTTTTTCATCTTATTTTGTCTTTTTTCAATAAAAAATTTCAAAATAACCTTGTTTCCCTTGATATTTTTTTTTTAATCTGAAATATGAAAATGTGCTTTTTTTGCATTTTATTTTGTCTTTTTTCAATAAAAAATTTCAAAATTACCTTGTTTCCCTTGATATTTTGTCTTTTTTAATCTGAAATATGAAAATGTGCTTTATTTTCATCTGATTTTGTCTTTTTTCAATATAAAATTTCAACATAACCTTGATTCCCTTGATATTTTCTCTTCTTTAAACTGAAATATGAAAATGTGCTTTATTTTCATCTTATGTAGTCTTTTTTCAATAAAAAATTTCAAAATAACCTTGTTTCCCTTGATATTTTCTCTTTTTTAATCTGAAATATGGAAATGTGCTTTTTTTGCATTTTATTTTGTCTTTTTTCAATAAAAAATTTCAAAATAACCTTGTTTCCCTTGATATTTTCTCTTTTTGAATCTGAAATATGAAAATGTGCTTTATTTTCATCTGATTTTGTCTTTTTTCAATAAAAAATTTCAACATAACCTTGTTTCCCTTGATATTTTGTCTTCTTTAAACAGAAAGATGAAAATGTGCTTTATTTTCATCTTATGTAGTTTTTTTTCATGAAAAAATTTCAAAATAACCTTGTTTCCCTTGCTATTTTCTTTTTTAATCTGAAATATGAAAATGTGCTTTATTTTCATCTTATTTTATCTTTGTTCAATAAAAAATTCCAAAATAACCTTGTTTCCCTTGATATTTTCTCTTTTTTAATCTGAAATATGAAAATGTGCTTTATTTTCATCTTATTTTGTCTTTTTTCAATAAATAATTTCAAAATAACCTCGCTTCCCTTGATATTTTCTCTTTTTTAATCTGAAATATGAAAATGTGCATTTTTTTTCATCTTATTTTGTATTTTTTCAATAAAAAATTTCAAAATAACCTTGTTTCCCTTGATATTTTCTCCTTTTTAATCTGAAACATGAAAATGTGCTTTTTTTTCATCTTATTTTGTCATTTTCAATAAAAAATTTCAAAATAACCTTGTTTCCCTTGATATTTTGTCTTTTTTAATCTGAAATATGAAAATGTGCTTTATTTTCATCTGAATTTGTCTTTTTTCAATAAAAAATTTCAACATAACCTTGATTCCCTTGATATTTTCTCTTCTTTAAACTGAAATATGAAAATGTGCTTTATTTTCATCTTATGTAGTCCTTTTTCAATAAAAAATTTCAAAATAACCTTGTTTCCCTTGATATTTTCTCTTTTTTTAATCTGAAATATGGAAATGTGCTTTTTTTGCATTTTATTTTGTCTTTTTTCAATAAAAAATTTCAAAATAACCTTGTTTCCCTTGATATTTTCTCTTTTTGAATCTGAAATATGAAAATGTGCTTTATTTTCATCTGATTTTGTCTTTTTTCAATAAAAAATTTCAACATAACCTTGTTTCCCCTGATATTTTCTCTTCTTTAAACAGAAAGATGAAAATCTGATTTATTTTCATCTTATGTAGTTTTTTTTCATGAAAAAATTTCAAAATAACCTTGTTTCCCTTGTTATTTTCTTTTTTAATCTGAAATATGAAAATGTGCTTTATTTTCATCTTATTTTGTCTTTTTTCAATAAAAAATTTCAAAATAACCTTGTTTCCCTAGATATTTTCTCTTTTTTAATCTGAAATATGAAAATGTGCTTTATTTTCATCTTATTTTGTCTTTTTTCAATAAAAAATTTCAAAATAACCTTGTTTCCCTTGATATTTTCTCTTTTTTAATCTGAAATATGAAAATGTGCTTTTTTTCATCTTATTTTGTCTTTTTTCAATAAAAAATTTCAAAATAACCTTGTTTCCCTTGATATTTTGTTTTTTAATCTGAAATATGAAAATGTGCTTTTTTTGCATTTTATTTTGTCTTTTTTCAATAAAAAATTTCAAAATAACCATGTTTCCCTTGATATTTTCTCTTTTTTAATCTGAAATATGAAAATGTGCTTTTTTTTTCATCTTATTTTGTCTTTTTCAGTAAAAATTTACAAAATAACCTTGTTTCTCTTGATATTTTCTCTTTTTTAATCTGAAATATGAAAATGTGCTTTATTTTCAACTTATTTTCTCTTTTTTCAATAAAAAATTTCAAAATAACCTTGTTTCCCTTGATATTTTCTATTTTTTAATCTGAAATATGAAAATGTGCTTTTTTTTCATCTTATTTTGTCTTTTTTTCAATAAAAAATTTCAAAATAAACTTGTTTCCCTTGATATTTTCTTTTTTAATCTGAAATATGAAAATGTGCATTTTTGCATTTTATTTTGTCTTTTTTCAATAAAAAATTTCAAAATTACCTTGTTTCCCTTGATATTTTGTCTTTTTTAATCTGAAATATGAAAATGTGCTTTATTTTCATCTTATTTTGTCTTTTTTCAATAAAAACTTTCAAAATAACCTTGTTTCCCTTGATATTTTCTCTTTTTTAATCTGAAATATGAAAATGTGCTTTTTTTCATCTTATTTTGTCTTTTTTCAATAAAAAATTTCAAAATAACTTTGTTTCCCTTAATATTTTCTCTTTTTTAATCTGAAATATGAAAATGTGCTTTTTTCATCTTATTTTGTCTTTTTTCAATAAAAAATTTCAAAATAACCTTGTTTCCCTTGATATTTTTTTTTTTAATCTGAAATATGAAAATGTGCTTTTTTTGCATTTTATTTTGTCTTTTTTCAATAAAAAATTTCAAAATTACCTTGTTTCCCTTGATATTTTGTCTTTTTTAATCTGAAATATGAAAATGTGCTTTATTTTCATCTGATTTTGTCTTTTTTCAATATAAAATTTCAACATAACCTTGATTCCCTTGATATTTTCTCTTCTTTAAACTGAAATATGAAAATGTGCTTTATTTTCATCTTATGTAGTCTTTTTTCAATAAAAAATTTCAAAATAACCTTGTTTCCCTTGATATTTTCTCTTTTTTAATCTGAAATATGGAAATGTGCTTTTTTTGCATTTTATTTTGTCTTTTTTCAATAAAAAATTTCAAAATAACCTTGTTTCCCTTGATATTTTCTCTTTTTGAATCTGAAATATGAAAATGTGCTTTATTTTCATCTGATTTTGTCTTTTTTCAATAAAAAATTTCAACATAACCTTGTTTCCCTTGATATTTTGTCTTCTTTAAACAGAAAGATGAAAATGTGCTTTATTTTCATCTTATGTAGTTTTTTTTCATGAAAAAATTTCAAAATAACCTTGTTTCCCTTGCTATTTTCTTTTTTAATCTGAAATATGAAAATGTGCTTTATTTTCATCTTATTTTGTCTTTGTTCAATAAAAAATTCCAAAATAACCTTGTTTCCCTAGATATTTTCTCTTTTTTAATCTGAAATATGAAAATGTGCTTTATTTTCATCTTATTTTGTCTTTTTTCAATAAATAATTTCAAAATAACCTCGCTTCCCTTGATATTTTCTCTTTTTTAATCTGAAATATGAAAATGTGCATTTTTTTCATCTTATTTTGTATTTTTTCAATAAAAAATTTCAAAATAACCTTGTTTCCCTTGATATTTTCTCCTTTTTAATCTGAAACATGAAAATGTGCTTTTTTTCATCTTATTTTGTCATTTTCAATAAAAAATTTCAAAATAACCTTGTTTCCCTTGATATTTTCTCTTTTTTAATCTGAAATATGGAAATGTGCTTTTTTTGCATTTTATTTTGTCTTTTTTCAATAAAAAATTTCAAAATAACCTTGTTTCCCTTGATATTTTCTCTTTTTGAATCTGAAATATGAAAATGTGCTTTATTTTCATCTGATTTTGTCTTTTTTCAATAAAAAATTTCAACATAACCTTGTTTCCCCTGATATTTTCTCTTCTTTAAACAGAAAGATGAAAATCTGATTTATTTTCATCTTATGTAGTTTTTTTTCATGAAAAAATTTCAAAATAACCTTGTTTCCCTTGTTATTTTCTTTTTTAATCTGAAATATGAAAATGTGCTTTATTTTCATCTTATTTTGTCTTTTTTCAATAAAAAATTTCAAAATAACCTTGTTTCCCTTGATATTTTCTCTTTTTTAATCTGAAATATGAAAATGTGCTTTTTTTCATCTTATTTTGTCTTTTTCAATAAAAAATTTCAAAATAACCTTGTTTCCCTTGATATTTTGTTTTTTAATCTGAAATATGAAAATGTGCTTTTTTTGCATTTTATTTTGTCTTTTTTCAATAAAAAATTTCAAAATAACCATGTTTCCCTTGATATTTTCTCTTTTTTAATCTGAAATATGAAAATGTGCTTTTTTTTCATCTTATTTTGTCTTTTTCAGTAAAAATTTACAAAATAACCTTGTTTCTCTTGATATTTTCTCTTTTTTAATCTGAAATATGAAAATGTGCTTTATTTTCAACTTATTTTCTCTTTTTTCAATAAAAAATTTCAAAATAACCTTGTTTCCCTTGATATTTTCTATTTTTTAATCTGAAATATGAAAATGTGCTTTTTTTTCATCTTATTTTGTCTTTTTTCAATAAAAAATTTCAAAATAACCTTGTTTCCCTTGATATTTTCTTTTTTAATCTGAAATATGAAAATGTGCATTTTTGCATTTTATTTTGTCTTTTTTCAATAAAAAATTTCAAAATTACCTTGTTTCCCTTGATATTTTGTCTTTTTTAATCTGAAATATGAAAATGTGCTTTATTTTCATCTTATTTTGTCTTTTTTCAATAAAAACTTTCAAAATAACCTTGTTTCCCTTGATATTTTCTCTTTTTTAATCTGAAATATGAAAATGTGCTTTTTTTCATCTTATTTTGTCTTTTTTCAATAAAAAATTTCAAAATAACTTTGTTTCCCTTAATATTTTCTCTTTTTTAATCTGAAATATGAAAATGTGCTTTTTTCATCTTATTTTGTCTTTTTTCAATAAAAAATTTCAAAATAACCTTGTTTCCCTTGATATTTTTTTTTTTAATCTGAAATATGAAAATGTGCTTTTTTTGCATTTTATTTTGTCTTTTTTCAATAAAAAATTTCAAAATTACCTTGTTTCCCTTGATATTTTGTCTTTTTTAATCTGAAATATGAAAATGTGCTTTATTTTCATCTGATTTTGTCTTTTTTCAATATAAAATTTCAACATAACCTTGATTCCCTTGATATTTTCTCTTCTTTAAACTGAAATATGAAAATGTGCTTTATTTTCATCTTATGTAGTCTTTTTTCAATAAAAAATTTCAAAATAACCTTGTTTCCCTTGATATTTTCTCTTTTTTAATCTGAAATATGGAAATGTGCTTTTTTTTGCATTTTATTTTGTCTTTTTTCAATAAAAAATTTCAAAATAACCTTGTTTCCCTTGATATTTTCTCTTTTTGAATCTGAAATATGAAAATGTGCTTTATTTTCATCTGATTTTGTCTTTTTTCAATAAAAAATTTCAACATAACCTTGTTTCCCTTGATATTTTGTCTTCTTTAAACAGAAAGATGAAAATGTGCTTTATTTTCATCTTATGTAGTTTTTTTTCATGAAAAAATTTCAAAATAACCTTGTTTCCCTTGCTATTTTCTTTTTTAATCTGAAATATGAAAATGTGCTTTATTTTCATCTTATTTTGTCTTTGTTCAATAAAAAATTCCAAAATAACCTTGTTTCCCTAGATATTTTCTCTTTTTTAATCTGAAATATGAAAATGTGCTTTATTTTCATCTTATTTTGTCTTTTTTCAATAAATAATTTCAAAATAACCTCGCTTCCCTTGATATTTTCTCTTTTTTAATCTGAAATATGAAAATGTGCATTTTTTTCATCTTATTTTGTATTTTTTCAATAAAAAATTTCAAAATAACCTTGTTTCCCTTGATATTTTCTCCTTTTTAATCTGAAACATGAAAATGTGCTTTTTTTCATCTTATTTTGTCATTTTCAATAAAAAATTTCAAAATAACCTTGTTTCCCTTGATATTTTGTCTTTTTTAATCTGAAATATGAAAATGTGCTTTATTTTCATCTGAATTTTTCTTTTTTCAATAAAAAATTTCAACATAACCTTGATTCCCTTGATATTTTCTCTTCTTTAAACTGAAATATGAAAATGTGCTTTATTTTCATCTTATGTAGTCCTTTTTCAAAAAAAAATTTCAAAATAACCTTGTTTCCCTTGATATTTTCTCTTTTTTAATCTGAAATATGGAAATGTGCTTTTTTTGCATTTTATTTTGTCTTTTTTCAATAAAAAATTTCAAAATAACCTTGTTTCCCTTGATATTTTCTCTTTTTGAATCTGAAATATGAAAATGTGCTTTATTTTCATCTGATTTTGTCTTTTTTCAATAAAAAATTTCAACATAACCTTGTTTCCCCTGATATTTTCTCTTCTTTAAACAGAAAGATGAAAATGTGATTTATTTTCATCTTATGTAGTTTTTTTTCATGAAAAAATTTCAAAATAACCTTGTTTCCCTTGTTATTTTCTTTTTTAATCTGAAATATGAAAATGTGCTTTATTTTCATCTTATTTTGTCTTTTTTCAATAAAAAATTTCAAAATAACCTTGTTTCCCTAGATATTTTCTCTTTTTTAATCTGAAATATGAAAATGTGCATTATTTTCATCTTATTTTGTCTTTTTTCAATAAAAACTTTCAAAATAATCTTGTTTCTCTTGATATTTTCTCTTTTTTAATCTGAAATATGAAAATGTGCTTTTTTTCATCTTATTTTGTCTTTTTTCAATAAAAAATTTCAAAATAACCTTGTTTCCCTTGATATTTTGTTTTTTAATCTGAAATATGAAAATGTGCTTTTTTTGCATTTTATTTTGTCTTTTTTCAATAAAAAATTTCAAAATAACCATGTTTCCCTTGATATTTTCTCTTTTTTAATCTGAAATATGAAAATGTGCTTTTTTTTCGTCTTATTTTGTCTTTTTTCAATAAAAATTTCAAAATAACCTTGTTTCCCTTGATATTTTCTCTTTTTTAATCTGAAATATGAAAATGTGCTTTATTTTCATTTTATTTTGTCTTTTTTCAATGAAAAATTTCAAAATAACCTTGTTTCCCTTGATATTTTGTCTTTTTTAATCTGAAATATGAAAATGTCCTTTTTTTTCATCTTATTTTGTCTTTTTTCAATAAAAAATTTCAAAATAACCTTGTTTCCCTTGATATTTTCTCTTTTTTAATCTGAAATATGAAAATGTGCTTTATTTTCATCTTATTTTGACTTTTTCAACAAAAACATTCAAAATAACCATGTTTCCCTTGATATTTTCTCATATTTAATCTGAAATATGAAAATGTGCTTTATTTTCATCTTATTTTGTCTTTTTTCAATAAAAAATTTCAAAATAACATTGTTTCCCTTGACATTTTCTCTTTTTTAATCTGAAATATGAAAATGTGCTTTTTTCATCTTATTTTGTCTTTTTTTTCAATAAAAATTTACAAAATAACCTTGTTTCCCTTGATATTTTCTCTTTTTTAATCTGAAATATGAAAATGTGCTTTATTTTCATCTTATTTTGTCTTTTTTCAATAAAAATTTTCAAAATAATCTTTTCTCCTGATATTTTCTCTTTTTTAATCTGAAATATTAAAATGTGCTTTTTTTTCTTCTTATTTTGTCTTTTTTCAATAAAAAATTTCAAAATAATCTTGTTTCCCTTGATATTTTCTCTTTTTTAATCTGAAATATGAAAATGTGCTTTATTTTCATCTTATTTTGTCTTTTTTCAATAAAAAATTTCAAAATAACCTTGTTTCTCTTGACATTTTCTCTTTTTTAATCTGAAATATGAAAATGTGCTTTTTTTTCATTTTATTTTGTCTATTTTCAATAAAAATTTACAAAATAACCTTATTTCTCTTGATATTTTCTCTTTTTTAATCTGAAATATGAAAATGTGCTTTTTTTTCATCTTATTTTGTCTTTTTTCAGTAAAAATTTACAAAATAACCTTGTTTCTCTTGATATTTTCTCTTTTTTAATCTGAAATATGAAAATGTGCTTTATTTTCAACTTATTTTCTTTTTTTTCAATAAAAAATTTCAAAATAACCTTGTTTCCCTTGATATTTTCTATTTTTTAATCTGAAATATGAAAATGTGCTTTTTTTTCATCTTATTTTGTCTTTTTTCAATACAAAATTTCAAAATAACCTTGTTTCCCTTGATATTTTCTCTTTTTTAATCTGAAATATGAAAATGTGCTTTATTTTCATCTTATTTTGACTTTTTTCAACAAAAAATTTCAAAATAACTATGTTTACCTTGATATTTTACCTTTTTTAATCTGAAATATGAAAATGTGCTTTATTTTCATCTTATTTTGTCTTTTTTCAATAAAAAATTACAAAATAATCTTGTTTCCCTTGACATTTTCTCTTTTTTAATCTGAAATATGAAAATGTGCTTTTTTCATCTTATTTTGTCTTTTTTCAATAAAAATTTACAAAATAACCTTGTTTCCCTTGATATTTTCTCTTTTTTAATCTGAAATATGAAAATGTGCTTTATTTTCATCTTATTTTGTCTTTTTTCAATAAAAACTTTCAAAATAATCTTGTTTCTCTTGATATTTTCTCTTTTTTAATCTGAAATATTAAAATGTGCTTTTTTTTCTTCTTATTTTGTCTTTTTTCAATAAAAAATTTCAAAATAACCTTGTTTCCCTTGATATTTTCTCTTTTTTTAATCTGAAATATGAAAATGTGCTTTATTTTCATCTTATTTTGTCTTTTTTCAATAAAAAATTTCAAAATAACCTTGTTTCCCTTGACATTTTCTCTTTTTTAATCTGAAATATGAAAATGTGCTTTTTTTTCATTTTATTTTGTCTATTTTCAATAAAAATTTACAAAATAACCTTATTTCTCTTGATATTTTCTCTTTTTTTAATCTGAAATATGAAAATGTGATTTTTTTTCATCTTATTTTGTCTTTTTTCAGTAAAAATTTACAGAATAACCTTGTTTCTCTTGATATTTTCTCTTTTTTAATCTGAAATATGAAAATGTGCTTTTTTCATCTTATTTTGTCTTTTTTCAATAAAAATTTACAAAATAACCTTGTTTCCCTTGATATTTTCTCTTTTTTTAATCTGAAATATGAAAATGTGCTTTATTTTCATCTTATTTTGTGTTTTTTCAATAAAAACTTTCAAAATAATCTTGTTTCTCTTTTTTAATCAGAAATATTAAAATGTGCTTTTTTTCTTCTTATTTTGTCTTTTTTCAATAAAAAATTTCAAAATAACCTTGTTTCCCTTGATATTTTCTCTTTTTTAATCTGAAATATGAAAATGTGCTTTTTTTTCATCTTATTTTGTCTTTTTTCAATAAAAAATTTCAAAATAACCTTGTTTCCCTTGACATTTTCTCTTTTTTAATCTGAAATATGAAAATGTGCTTTTTTTTCATTTTATTTTGTCTATTTTCAATAAAAATTTACAAAATAACCTTTTTTCTCTTGATATTTTCTCTTTTTTAATCTGAAATATGAAAATGTGCTTTATTTTCAACTTATTTTCTCTTTTTTCAATAAAAAATATCAAATTAACCTTGTTTCCCTTGATATTTTCTATTTTTTAATCTGAAATATGAAAATGTGCTTTTTTTTCATCTTATTTTGTCTTTTTTTCAATAAAAAATTTCAAAATAACCTTGTTTCCCTTGATATTTTGTCTTTTTTAATCTGAAATATGAAAATGTGCTTTTTTTTCATCTTATTTTGTCTTTTTTCAATAAAAAATTTCAAAATAACCTTGTTTCCCTTGATATTTTGTCTTTTTTAATCTGAAACATGAAAATGTGCTTTTTTTTCATCTTATTTTGTCTTTTTTCAATAAAAATTTAAAAATAACCTTGTTTCCCTTGATATTTTCTCTTTTTTAATCTGAAATATGAAAATGTGCTTTATTTTCATTTTATTTTGTCTTTTTTCAATAAAAACTTTCAAAATAGCCTTGTTTCCCTTGATATTTTCTTTTTTTTAATCTGAAATATGAAAATGTGCTTTATTTTCCTTTTATTTTGTCTTTTTTCAATAAAAATGTTCAAAATAAACTTGTCTCCCTTGATATTTTCTCTTTTTTAATCTGAAATATGAAAATGTGCTTTATTTTCATTTTATTTTATCTTCTTCCAATAAAAACTTTCAAAATAACCTTGTTTCTCTTGATATTTTCTCTTTTTTAATCTGAAATATGAAAATGTGCTTTATTTTCATCTTATTTTGTCTTTTTTCAATAAAAAATTTCAAAATAACCTTGTTTCCCTGGATATTTTCACTTTTTTAATCTGAAATATGAAAATGTGCTTTATTTCCATTTTATTTTGTCTTTTTTCAATAAAAATTTTCAAAATAACCTTGTTTCCCTTGATATTTTCTCTTTTTTAATCTGAATATGAAAATGTGCTTTTTTTTCATCTTATTATGTCTTTTTCAATAAAAAATTTCAAAATAACCTTGTTTCCCTTGATATTTTCTCTTTTTTAATGTGAAATATGAAAATGTGCTTTATTTTCATTTTATTTTGTCTTTTTTCAATAAAAAATTTCAAAATAACCTTGTTTCTCTTGATATTTTCTCTTTTTTAATCTGAAATAAGAAAATGTGCTTTATTTTCATTTTATTTTGTCTTTTTTCAATAAAAAATTTCAAAATAACCTTGTTTCCCTTGATATTTTGTCTTTTTTAATCTGAAATATGAAAATGTGCTTTATTTTCATCTTATTTTGTCTTTTTTCAATAAAAAATTTCAAAATAACCTTGTTTCCCTTGCTATTTTGTCTTTTTCAATCTGAAATAGGAAAATGTGCTTTTTTTTCATCTTATTTTGTCTTTTTTCAATAAAAAATTTCAAAATAACCTTGTTTCCCTGGATATTTTCTCTTTTTTAATCTGAAATATGAAAATGTGCTTTATTTTCATCTTATTTTGTCTTTTTTCAATAAAAACTTTCAAAATAACCATGTTTCCCTTGATATTTTGTCTTTTTTAATCTGAAATATGAAAATGTGCTTTTTTTTCATCTTATTTTGTCTTTTTTCAATAAAAAATTTCAAAATAACCTTGTTTCCCTGGATATTTTCTCTTTTTTAATCTGAAATATGAAAATGTGCTTTATTTTCATTTTATTTTGTCTTTTTTCAATAAAAATTTTCAAAATAACCTTGTTTCCCTTGATATTTTCTCTTTTTTAATCTGAAATATGAAAATGTGCTTTATTTTCATTTTATTTTGTCTTTTTTCAATAAAAAATTTCAAAATAACCTTGTTTCTCTTGATATTTTCTCTTTTTTTAATCTGAAATAAGAAAATGTGCTATTTTTTTGATCTTATTTTGTCTTTTTTGAATAAAAAATTTCAAAATAAACTTGTTTCCCTTGATATTTTCTCATTTTTAATCTGAAATATGTAAATGTGCTTTATTTTCCTTTTATTTTGTCTTTTTTCAATAAAAACGTACAAAATAACCTTGTTTCCCTTGATATTTTCTCTTTTTTAATCTGAAATATGAAAATGTGCTTTATTTTCATATTATTTTGTCTTTTTTCAATAAAAATTTTCAAAATAACCTTGTTTCCCTTGACATTTTCTATTGTTACTCTGAAATATGAAAATGTGCTTTATTTTCATCTGATTTTGTCTTTTTTCAATAAAAACTTTCAAAATAACCTTGTTTCCCTTGATATTTTGTCTTTTTTAATCTGAAATATGAAAATGTGCTTTATTTTCATCTTATTTTGTCTTTTTTCAATAAAAACTTTCAAAATAACCTTGTTTCCCTTGATATTTTCTCTTTTTTAATCTGAAATATGAAAATGTGCTTTATTTTCATCTTAATTGTCTTTTTTCAAAAAAAAAATTCAATATAACTTTGTTTCCCTTGATATTTTCTCTTTTTTTAATCTGAAATATGAAAATGTGCTTTTTTTTCATCTTATGTTGTCTTTTTTCAATAAAAATTTTCAAAATAACCTTGATTCCCTTGATATTTTCTCTTTTTTAATCTGAAATATGAAAATGTGCTTTATTTTCATTTTATTTTGTCTTTTTTCAATAAAAATTTTCAAAATAACCTTGTTTCCCTTGATATTTTCTCTTTTTTAATCTGAAATATGTAAATGTGCTTTATTTTCCTTTTATTTTGTCTTTTTTCAATAAAAACGTTCAAAATAACCTTGTTTCCCTTGATATTTTCTCTTTTTTAATCTGAAATATGAAAATGAGCTTTATTTTCATATTATTTTGTCTTTTTTCAATAAAAATTTTCAAAATAACCTTGTTTCCCTTGACATTTTCTATTGTTACTCTGAAATATGAAAATGTGCTTTATTTTCTTCTTATTTTATCTTTTTCCAATAAAAACTTTCAAAATGACCTTGTTTCCCTTGATATTTTCTCTTTTTTAATCTGAAATATGAAAATGTGCTTTTTTTTCATCTTATTTTGTCTTTTTTCAATAAAAAATTTCAAAATAACCTTGTTTCCCTGGATATTTTCTCTTTTTTAATCTGAAATATGAAAATGTGCTTTATTTTCATTTTATTTTGTCTTTTTTCAATAAAAATTTTCAAAATAACCTTGTTTCCCTTGATATTTTCTCTTTTTTAATCTGAAATATGAAAATGTGCTTTATTTTCATTTTATTTTGTCTTTTTTCAATAAAAAATTTCAAAATAACCTTGTTTCTCTTGATATTTTCTCTTTTTTAATCTGAAATAAGAAAATGTGCTATTTTTTCATCTTATTTTGTCTTTTTTGAATAAAAAATTTCAAAATAAACTTGTTTCCCTTGATATTTTCTCTTTTTTAATCTGAAATATGAAAATGTGCTTCATTTTCCTTTTATTTTGTCTTTTTTCAATAAAAACGTTCAAAATAACCTTGTTTCCCTTGATATTTTCTCTTTTTTAATCTGAAATATGAAAATGTGCTTTATTTTCATATTATTTTGTCTTTTTTCAATAAAAATTTTCAAAATAACCTTGTTTCCCTTGACATTTTCTATTGTTACTCTGAAATATGAAAATGTGCTTTTTTTTCATCTTATGTTGTCTTTTTTCAATAAAAATTTTCAAAATAACCTTGATTCACTTGATATTTTCTCTTTTTTAATCTGAAATATGAAAATGTGCTTTATTTTCATTTTATTTTGTCTTTTTTCAATAAAAATTTTCAAAATAACCTTGTTTCCCTTGATATTTTCTCTTTTTTTAATCTGAAATATGAAAATGTGCTTTATTTTCATCTTATTTTGTCTTTTTTCAATAAAAAATTTCAAAATAACCTTGTTTCCCTTGATATTTTCTCTTTTTTAAGCTGAAATATGAAAATGTGCTTTATTTTCATCTTATTTTGTCTTTTTTCAATAAAAAAATTCAAAATAACCTTGTTTCCCTTGCTATTTTGTCTTTTTTAATCTGAAATAGGAAAATGTGCTTTTTTTTCATCTTATTTTGTCTTTTTTCAATAAAAAATTTCAAAATAACCTTGTTTCCCTGGATATTTTCTCTTTTTTAATCTGAAATATGAAAATGTGCTTTACTTTCATCTTATTTTGTCTTTTTTCAATAAAAACTTTCAAAATAACCTTGTTTCCCTTGATATTTTGTCTTTTTTAATCTGAAATATGAAAATGTGCTTTATTTTCATCTTATTTTGTCTTTTTTCAATAAAAAATTTCAAAATAACCTTGTTTCCCTTGATATTTTCTCTTTTTTAATCTGAAATATGAAAAGGTGCTTTATTTTCATCTTAATTGTCTTTTTTCAAAAAAAAAAAATTCAAAATAACTTTGTTTCC
Organism: Ascarosepion bandense; assembly: GCA_037127315.1. Classification (NCBI taxonomy): domain Eukaryota; kingdom Metazoa; phylum Mollusca; class Cephalopoda; order Sepiida; family Sepiidae; genus Ascarosepion; species Ascarosepion bandense. The sequence continues at coordinate 131,277 of JBBBDQ010031959.1, forward strand.
CTTGACATTTTCTCTTTTTTAATCTGAAATATGAAAATGTGCATTTTTTTCAAATTATGTTGTCTTTTTTCAATAAAAATTTTCAAAATAACCTTGATTCCCTTGATATTTTCTCTTTTTTAATCTGAAATATGAAAATGTGCTTTATTTTCATTTTATTTTGTCTTTTTTCAATAAAAATTTTCAAAATAACCTTGTTTCCCTTGATATTTTCTCTTTTTTAATGTGAAATATGAAAATGTGCTTTATTTTCATTTTATTTTGTCTTTTTTCAATAAAAAATTTCAAAATAACCTTGTTTCCCTTGATATTTTGTCTTTTTTAATCTGAAATATGAAAATGTGCTTTTTTTTTCTTCTTATTTTATCTTTTTCCAATAAAAACTTTCAAAATGACCTTGTTTCCCTTGATATTTTCTCTTTTTTAATCTGAAATATGGAAATGTGCTTTATTTTCATCTTATTTTGTCTTTTTTCAATAAAAACTTTCAAAATAACCTTGTTTCTCTTGATATTTTCTCTTTCTTAATCTGAAATATGAAAATGTGCTTTATTTTCATTTTATTTTGTCTTTTTTCAATAAAAAATTTCAAAATAACCTTGTTTCTCTTGATATTTTCTCTTTTTTAATCTGAAATAAGAAAATGTGCTATTTTTTCATCTTATTTTGTCTTTTTTGAATAAAAAATTTCAAAATAACCTTGTTTCCCTTGATATTTTCTCTTTTTTAATCTGAAATATGAAAATGTGCGTTATTTTCATATTATTTTGTCTTTTTTCAATAAAAATTTTCAAAATAACCTTGTTTCCCTTGACATTTTCCATTGTTACTCTGAAATATGAAAATGTGCTTTTTTTCATCTTATTTTGTCTTTTTTCGATAAAAAATTTCAAAATAACCTTGTTTCCCTTGATATTTTTTCTTTTTTAATCTGAAATATGAAAATGTGCTTTTTTTTCATCTTATTTTGTCTTTTTCAATAAAAAATTTCAAAATAACCTTGTTTCCCTTGATATTTTCTCTTTTTTAATCTGAAATATGAAAATGTGCTTTATTTTCATTTTATTTTGTCTTTTTTCAATAAAAAATTTCAAAATAACCTTGTTTCTCTTGATATTTTCTCTTTTTTAATCTGAAATAAGAAAATGTGCTTTATTTTCATTTTATTTTGTCTTTTTTCAATAAAAAATTTCAAAATAACCTTGTTTCCCTTGATATTTTCTCTTTTTTAATCTGAAATATGAAAATGTGCTTTATTTTCATTTTATTTTGTCTTTTTTCAATAAAAAATTTCAAAATAACCTTGTTTCTCTTGATATTTTCTCTTTTTTAATCTGAAATAAGAAAATGTGCTTTATTTTCATTTTATTTTGTCTTTTTTCAATAAAAAATTTCAAAATAACCTTGTTTCCCTTGATATTTTCTCTTTTTTTAATCTGAAATATGAAAATGTGCTTTATTTTCATCTTATTTTGTCTTTTTTCAATAAAAAATTTCAAAATAACCTTGTTTCCCTTGCTATTTTGTCTTTTTTAATCTGAAATAGGAAAATGTGCTTTTTTTTTCATCCTATTTTGTCTTTTTTCAATAAAAAATTTCAAAATAACCTTGTTTCCCTGGATATTTTCTCTTTTTTAATCTGAATTATGAAAATGTGCTTTATTTTCATCTTATTTTGTCTTTTTTCAATAAAAAATTTCAAAATAACCTTGTTTCCCTTGATATTTTGTCTTTTTTAATCTGAAATATGAAAATGTGCTTTTTTTTCTTCTTATTTTATCTTTTTCCAATAAAAACTTTCAAAATGACCTTGTTTCCCTTGATATTTTCTCTTTTTTAATCTGAAATATGAAAATGTGCTTTATTTTCATCTTATTTTGTCTTTTTTCAATAAAAACTTTCAAAATAACCTTGTTTCCCTTGATATTTTCTCTTTCTTAATCTGAAATATGAAAAGGTGCTTTATTTTCATCTTAATTGTATTTTTTCAAAAAAAAAAATTCAAAATAACTTTGTTTCCCTTGACATTTTCTCTTTTTTAATCTGAAATATGAAAATGTGCTTTTTTTTCATCTTATGTTGTCTTTTTTCAATAAAAATTTTCAAAATAACCTTGATTCACTTGATATTTTCTCTTTTTTAATCTGAAATATGAAAATGTGCTTTATTTTCATTTTATTTTGTCTTTTTTCAATAAAAATTTTCAAAATAACCTTGTTTCCCTTGATATTTTCTCTTTTTTAATCTGAAATATGAAAATGTGCTTTATTTTCATCTTATTTTGTCTTTTTTCAATAAAAAATTTCAAAATAACCTTGTTTCCCTTGATATTTTCTCTTTTTTTAAGCTGAAATATGAAAATGTGCTTTATTTTCATCTTATTTTGTCTTTTTTCAATAAAAAAATTCAAAATAACCTTGTTTCCCTTGCTATTTTGTCTTTTTTAATCTGAAATAGGAAAATGTGCTTTTTTTTCATCTTATTTTGTCTTTTTTCAATAAAAAATTTCAAAATAACCTTGTTTCCCTGGATATTTTCTCTTTTTTAATCTGAAATATGAAAATGTGCTTTACTTTCATCTTATTTTGTCTTTTTTCAATAAAAACTTTCAAAATAACCTTGTTTCCCTTGATATTTTGTCTTTTTTAATCTGAAATATGAAAATGTGCTTTATTTTCATCTTATTTTGTCTTTTTTCAATAAAAAATTTCAAAATAACCTTGTTTCCCTTGATATTTTCTCTTTTTTAATCTGAAATATGAAAAGGTGCTTTATTTTCATCTTAATTGTCTTTTTTCAAAAAAAAAAAATTCAAAATAACTTTGTTTCCCTTGACATTTTCTCTTTTTTAATCTGAAATATGAAAATGTGCATTTTTTTCAAATTATGTTGTCTTTTTTCAATAAAAATTTTCAAAATAACCTTGATTCCCTTGATATTTTCTCTTTTTTAATCTGAAATATGAAAATGTGCTTTATTTTCATTTTATTTTGTCTTTTTTCAATAAAAATTTTCAAAATAACCTTGTTTCCCTTGATATTTTCTCTTTTTTAATGTGAAATATGAAAATGTGCTTTATTTTCATTTTATTTTGTCTTTTTTCAATAAAAAATTTCAAAATAACCTTGTTTCCCTTGATATTTTGTCTTTTTTAATCTGAAATATGAAAATGTGCTTTTTTTTCTTCTTATTTTATCTTTTTCCAATAAAAACTTTCAAAATGACCTTGTTTCCCTTGATATTTTCTCTTTTTTAATCTGAAATATGGAAATGTGCTTTATTTTCATCTTATTTTGTCTTTTTTCAATAAAAACTTTCAAAATAACCTTGTTTCTCTTGATATTTTCTCTTTCTTAATCTGAAATATGAAAATGTGCTTTATTTTCATTTTATTTTGTCTTTTTTCAATAAAAAATTTCAAAATAACCTTGTTTCTCTTGATATTTTCTCTTTTTTAATCTGAAATAAGAAAATGTGCTATTTTTTCATCTTATTTTGTCTTTTTTGAATAAAAAATTTCAAAATAACCTTGTTTCCCTTGATATTTTCTCTTTTTTAATCTGAAATATGAAAATGTGCGTTATTTTCATATTATTTTGTCTTTTTTCAATAAAAATTTTCAAAATAACCTTGTTTCCCTTGACATTTTCCATTGTTACTCTGAAATATGAAAATGTGCTTTTTTTCATCTTATTTTGTCTTTTTTCGATAAAAAATTTCAAAATAACCTTGTTTCCCTTGATATTTTTTCTTTTTTAATCTGAAATATGAAAATGTGCTTTTTTTTCATCTTATTTTGTCTTTTTCAATAAAAAATTTCAAAATAACCTTGTTTCCCTTGATATTTTCTCTTTTTTAATCTGAAATATGAAAATGTGCTTTATTTTCATTTTATTTTGTCTTTTTTCAATAAAAAATTTCAAAATAACCTTGTTTCTCTTGATATTTTCTCTTTTTTAATCTGAAATAAGAAAATGTGCTTTATTTTCATTTTATTTTGTCTTTTTTCAATAAAAAATTTCAAAATAACCTTGTTTCCCTTGATATTTTCTCTTTTTTAATCTGAAATATGAAAATGTGCTTTATTTTCATTTTATTTTGTCTTTTTTCAATAAAAAATTTCAAAATAACCTTGTTTCTCTTGATATTTTCTCTTTTTTAATCTGAAATAAGAAAATGTGCTTTATTTTCATTTTATTTTGTCTTTTTTCAATAAAAAATTTCAAAATAACCTTGTTTCCCTTGATATTTTCTCTTTTTTTAATCTGAAATATGAAAATGTGCTTTATTTTCATCTTATTTTGTCTTTTTTCAATAAAAAATTTCAAAATAACCTTGTTTCCCTTGCTATTTTGTCTTTTTTAATCTGAAATAGGAAAATGTGCTTTTTTTTCATCCTATTTTGTCTTTTTTCAATAAAAAATTTCAAAATAACCTTGTTTCCCTGGATATTTTCTCTTTTTTAATCTGAATTATGAAAATGTGCTTTATTTTCATCTTATTTTGTCTTTTTTCAATAAAAAATTTCAAAATAACCTTGTTTCCCTTGATATTTTGTCTTTTTTAATCTGAAATATGAAAATGTGCTTTTTTTTCTTCTTATTTTATCTTTTTCCAATAAAAACTTTCAAAATGACCTTGTTTCCCTTGATATTTTCTCTTTTTTAATCTGAAATATGAAAATGTGCTTTATTTTCATCTTATTTTGTCTTTTTTCAATAAAAACTTTCAAAATAACCTTGTTTCCCTTGATATTTTCTCTTTCTTAATCTGAAATATGAAAAGGTGCTTTATTTTCATCTTAATTGTATTTTTTCAAAAAAAAAAATTCAAAATAACTTTGTTTCCCTTGACATTTTCTCTTTTTTAATCTGAAATATGAAAATGTGCTTTTTTTTCATCTTATGTTGTCTTTTTTCAATAAAAATTTTCAAAATAACCTTGATTCCCTTGATATTTTCTCTTTTTTAATCTGAAATATGAAAATGTGCTTTATTTTCATTTTATTTTGTCTTTTTTCAATAAAAATTTTCAAAATAACCTTGTTTCCCTTGATATTTTCTCTTTTTTAATGTGAAATATGAAAATGTGCTTTATTTTCATTTTATTTTTGTCTTTTTTCAATTAAAAATTTCAAAATAACCTTGTTTCCCTTGATACTTTCTCTTTTTTAATTTGAAATATGAAAATGTGCTTTTTTTTCCTCTTATTTTGTCTTTTTTCAATAAAAAATTTCAAAATAACCATGTTTCCCTGGATATTTTCTCTTTTTTAATCTGAAATATGAAAATGTGCTTTATTTTCATTTTATTTTGTCTTTTTTCAACAAAAATTTTCAAAATAACCTTGTTTCCCTTGATATTTTCTCTTTTTTTAATCTGAAATATGAAAATGTGCTTTATTTTCATTTTATTTTGTCTTTTTCAATAAAAAATTTCAAAATAACCTTGTTTCTCTTGATATTTTCTCTTTTTAAATCTGAAATAAGAAAATGTGCTATTTTTTCATCTTATTTTGTTTTTTTTGAATAAAAAATTTCAAAATAAACTTGTTTCCCTTGATATTTTCTCTTTTTTAATCTGAAATATGAAAATGTGCTTTATTTTCCTTTTATTTTGTCTTTTTTCAAAAAAAACGTTCAAAATAACCTTGTTTCCCTTGATATTTTCTCTTTTTTAATCTGAAATATGAAAATGTGCTTTATTTTCATATTATTTTGTCTTTTTTCAATAAAAATTTTCAAAATAACCTTGTTTCCCTTGACATTTTTTATTGTTACTCTGAAATATGAAAATGTGCTTTTTTTCATCTTATTTTGTCTTTTTTCGATAAAAAATTTCAAAATAACCTTGTTTCCCTTGATATTTTCTCTTTTTTAATCTGAAATATGAAAATGTGCTTTTTTTTCATCTTATTTTGACTTTTTCAATAAAAAATTTCAAAATAACCTTGTTTCCCTTGATATTTTCTCTTTTTTAATCTGAAATATGAAAATGTGCTTTATTTTCATTTTATTTTGTCTTTTTTCAATAAAAAATTTCAAAATAACCTTGTTTCTCTTGATATTTTCTCTTTTTTAATCTGAAATAAGAAAATGTGCTTTATTTTCATCTTATTTTGTCTGTTTTCAATAAAAAATTTCAAAATAACCTTGTTTCCCTTGATATTTTCTCTTTTTTAATCTGAAATATGAAAATGTGCTTTATTTTCATCTTATTTTGTCTTTTTTCAATAAAAAATTTCAAAATAACCTTGTTTCCCTTGCTATTTTGTCTTTTTTAATCTGAAATTTGAAAATGTGCTTTTTTTTCATCCTATTTTGTCTTTTTTCAATAAAAAATTTCAAAATAACCTTGTTTCCCTGGATATTTTCTCTTTTTTAATCGGAATTATGAAAATGTGCTTTATTTTAATCTTATTTTGTCTTTTTTCAATAAAAAATTTCAAAATAACCTTGTTTCCCTTGATATTTTCTCTGTTTTAATCTGAAATATGAAAATGTGCTTTATTTTCATTTTATTTTGTCTTTTTTCAATAAAAATTTACAAAATAACCATGTTTCCCTTGATATTTTCTCTTTTTTAATCTGAAATATGAAAATGTGCTTTATTTTCATTTATTTTGTCTTTTTATAATAAAAAATTTCAAAATAACCTTGTTTCCCTTGATATTTTGTCTTTTTTAATCTGAAATATGAAAATGTGCTTTTTTTTCTTCTTATTTTGTCTTTTTTCAATAAAAAATTTCAAAATAACATTGTTTCCCTTGATATTTTGTCTTTTTTAATCTGAAATATGAAAATGTGCTTTTTTTTCATCTTATTTTGTCTTTTTTCAATAAAAAATTTCAAAATAAACATGTTTCCCTTGATATTTTCTCTTTTTTAATCTGAAATATGAAAATGTGCTTTATTTTCATTTTATTTTGTCATTTTTCAATAAAAACTTTCAAAATAGCTTTGTTTCCCTTGATATTTTCTTTGTTTTAATCTGAAATATGAAAATGTGCTTTATTTTCATATTATTTTATCTTTTTCCAATAAAAACTTTCAAAATAACCTTGTTTCCCTTGATATTTTCTCTTTTTTAATCTGAAATATGAAAATGTGCTTTTTTTTCATCTTATTTTGTCTTTTTTCACTAAAAAATTTCAAAATAAACTTGTTTCCCTTGATATTTTCTCTTTTTTAATCTGAAATATGAAAATGTGCTTTATTTTCCTTTTATTTTGTCTTTTTTCAATAAAAACGTTCAAAATAACCTTGTTTCCCTTGATATTTTCTCTTTTTTAATCTGAAATATGAAAATTTGCTTTTTTTTCATCTTATTTTGTCTTTTTTCAATAGAAAATTTCAAAATAACCTTGTTTCCCTTGACATTTTCTCTTTTTTAATCTGAAATATGAAAACGTGCTATTTTTTCATCTTATTTTGTTTTTTTTTCAATAAAAACTTTCAAAATAACCTTGTTTCCCTTGATATTTTCTGTTTTAATCTGAAATATGAAAATGTGCTTTATTTTCATCTTATTTTGTCTTTTTTCAATAAAAAATTTCAAAATAACCTTGTTTCTCTTGATATTTTCTCTTTTTTAATCTGAAATAAGAAAATGTGCTTTATTTTCATTTTATTTTGTCTTTTTTCAATATAAAATTTCAAAATAACCTTGTTTCCCTTGATATTTTCTCTTTTTTAATCTGAAATATGAAAATGTGCTTTATTTTCATCTTATTTTGTCTTTTTTCAATAAAAAATTTCAAAATAACCTTGTTTCCCTTGCTATTTTGTCTTTTTTAATCTGAAATAGGAAAATGTGCTTTTTTTTCATCCTATTTTGTCTTTTTTCAATAAAAAATTTCAAAATAACCTTGTTTCCCTGGATATTTTCTCTTTTTTAATCTGAATTATGAAAATGTGCTTTATTTTCATCTTATTTTGTCTTTTTTCAATAAAAAATTTCAAAATAACCTTGTTTCCCTTGATATTTTGTCTTTTTTAATCTGAAATATGAAAATGTGCTTCATTTTCATCTTATTTTGTCTTTTTTCAATAAAAACTTTCAAAATAACCTTTTTTCCCTTGATATTTTGTCTTTTTTAATCTGAAATATGAAAATGTGCTTTTTTTTCTTCTTATTTTATCTTTTTCCAATAAAAACTTTCAAAATGACCTTGTTTCCCTTGATATTTTCTCTTTTTTAATCTGAAATATGAAAATGTGCTTTATTTTCATCTTATTTTGTCTTTTTTCAATAAAAACTTTCAAAATAACCTTGTTTCCCTTGATATTTTCTCTTTCTTAATCTGAAATATGAAAAGGTGCTTTATTTTCATCTTAATTGTATTTTTTCAAAAAAAAAAATTCAAAATAACTTTGTTTCCCTTGACATTTTCTCTTTTTTAATCTGAAATATGAAAATGTGCTTTTTTTTCATCTTATGTTGTCTTTTTTCAATAAAAATTTTCAAAATAACCTTGATTCCCTTGATATTTTCTCTTTTTTAATCTGAAATATGAAAATGTGCTTTATTTTCATTTTATTTTGTCTTTTTTCAATAAAAATTTTCAAAATAACCTTGTTTCCCTTGATATTTTCTCTTTTTTAATGTGAAATATGAAAATGTGCTTTATTTTCATTTTATTTTGTCTTTTTTCAATTAAAAATTTCAAAATAACCTTGTTTCCCTTGATACTTTCTCTTTTTTAATTTGAAATATGAAAATGTGCTTTTTTTTCCTCTTATTTTGTCTTTTTTCAATAAAAAATTTCAAAATAACCATGTTTCCCTGGATATTTTCTCTTTTTTCATCTGAAATATGAAAATGTGCTTTATTTTCATTTTATTTTGTCTTTTTTCAACAAAAATTTTCAAAATAACCTTGTTTCCCTTGATATTTTCTCTTTTTTAATCTGAAATATGAAAATGTGCTTTATTTTCATTTTATTTTGTCTTTTTTCAATAAAAAATTTCAAAATAACCTTGTTTCTCTTGATATTTTCTCTTTTTAAATCTGAAATAAGAAAATGTGCTATTTTTTCATCTTATTTTGTCTTTTTTGAATAAAAAATTTCAAAATAAACTTGTTTCCCTTGATATTTTCTCTTTTTTAATCTGAAATATGAAAATGTGCTTTATTTTCCTTTTATTTTGTCTTTTTTCAAAAAAAACGTTCAAAATAACCTTGTTTCCCTTGATATTTCCTCTTTTTTAATCTGAAATATGAAAATGTGCTTTATTTTCATATTATTTTGTCTTTTTTCAATAAAAATTTTCAAAATAACCTTGTTTCCCTTGACATTTTTTATTGTTACTCTGAAATATGAAAATGTGCTTTTTTTCATCTTATTTTGTCTTTTTTCGATAAAAAATTTCAAAATAACCTTGTTTCCCTTGATATTTTCTCTTTTTTAATCTGAAATATGAAAATGTGCTTTATTTTCATTTTATTTTGTCTTTTTTCAATAAAAATTTTCAAAATAACCTTGTTTCCCTTGATATTTTCTCTTTTTTAATGTGAAATATGAAAATGTGCTTTATTTTCATTTTATTTTGTCTTTTTTCAATTAAAAATTTCAAAATAACCTTGTTTCCCTTGATACTTTCTCTTTTTTAATTTGAAATATGAAAATGTGCTTTTTTTTCCTCTTATTTTGTCTTTTTTCAATAAAAAATTTCAAAATAACCATGTTTCCCTGGATATTTTCTCTTTTTTCATCTGAAATATGAAAATGTGCTTTATTTTCATTTTATTTTGTCTTTTTTCAACAAAAATTTTCAAAATAACCTTGTTTCCCTTGATATTTTCTCTTTTTTAATCTGAAATATGAAAATGTGCTTTATTTTCATTTTATTTTGTCTTTTTTCAATAAAAAATTTCAAAATAACCTTGTTTCTCTTGATATTTTCTCTTTTTAAATCTGAAATAAGAAAATGTGCTATTTTTTTCATCTTATTTTGTCTTTTTTGAATAAAAAATTTCAAAATAAACTTGTTTCCCTTGATATTTTCTCTTTTTTAATCTGAAATATGAAAATGTGCTTTATTTTCCTTTTATTTTGTCTTTTTTCAAAAAAAACGTTCAAAATAACCTTGTTTCCCTTGATATTTTCTCTTTTTTAATCTGAAATATGAAAATGTGCTTTATTTTCATATTATTTTGTCTTTTTTCAATAAAAATTTTCAAAATAACCTTGTTTCCCTTGACATTTTTTATTGTTACTCTGAAATATGAAAATGTGCTTTTTTTCATCTTATTTTGTCTGTTTTCGATAAAAAATTTCAAAATAACCTTGTTTCCCTTGATATTTTCTCTTTTTTAATCTGAAATATGAAAATGTGCTTTTTTTTCATCTTATTTTGTCTTTTTCAATAAAAAATTTCAAAATAACCTTGTTTCCCTTGATATTTTCTCTTTTTTAATCTGAAATATGAAAATGTGCTTTATTTTCATTTTATTTTGTCTTTTTTCAATAAAAAATTTCAAAATAACCTTGTTTCTCTTGATATTTTCTCTTTTTTAATCTGAAATAAGAAAATGTGCTTTATTTTCATCTTATTTTGTCTGTTTTCAATAAAAAATTTCAAAATAACCTTGTTTCCCTTGATATTTTCTCTTTTTTAATCTGAAATATGAAAATGTGCTTTATTTTCATCTTATTTTGTCTTTTTTCAATAAAAAATTTCAAAATAACCTTGTTTCCCTTGCTATTTTGTCTTTTTTAATCTGAAATTTGAAAATGTGCTTTTTTTTCATCCTATTTTGTCTTTTTTCAATAAAAAATTTCAAAATAACCTTGTTTCCCTGGATATTTTCTCTTTTTTTAATCTGAATTATGAAAATGTGCTTTATTTTAATCTTATTTTGTCTTTTTTCAATAAAAAATTTCAAAATAACCTTGTTTCCCTTGATATTTTCTCTGTTTTAATCTGAAATATGAAAATGTGCTTTATTTTCATTTTATTTTGTCTTTTTTCAATAAAAATTTACAAAATAACCATGTTTCCCTTGATATTTTCTCTTTTTTAATCTGAAATATGAAAATGTGCTTTATTTTCATTTATTTTGTCTTTTTATAATAAAAAATTTCAAAATAACCTTGTTTCCCTTGATATTTTGTCTTTTTTAATCTGAAATATGAAAATGTGCTTTTTTTTCTTCTTATTTTGTCTTTTTTCAATAAAAAATTTCAAAATAACATTGTTTCCCTTGATATTTTGTCTTTTTTAATCTGAAATATGAAAATGTGCTTTTTTTTCATCTTATTTTGTCTTTTTTCAATAAAAAATTTCAAAATAAACATGTTTCCCTTGATATTTTCTCTTTTTTAATCTGAAATATGAAAATGTGCTTTATTTTCATTTTATTTTGTCATTTTTCAATAAAAACTTTCAAAATAGCCTTGTTTCCCTTGATATTTTCTTTGTTTTAATCTGAAATATGAAAATGTGCTTTATTTTCATATTATTTTATCTTTTTCCAATAAAAACTTTCAAAATAACCTTGTTTCCCTTGATATTTTCTCTTTTTTAATCTGAAATATGAAAATGTGCTTTTTTTTCATCTTATTTTGTCTTTTTTCACTAAAAAATTTCAAAATAAACTTGTTTCCCTTGATATTTTCTCTTTTTTAATCTGAAATATGAAAATGTGCTTTATTTTCCTTTTATTTTGTCTTTTTTCAATAAAAACGTTCAAAATAACCTTGTTTCCCTTGATATTTTCTCTTTTTTAATCTGAAATATGAAAATGTGCTTTTTTTTCATCTTATTTTGTCTTTTTTCAATAGAAAATTTCAAAATAACCTTGTTTCCCTTGACATTTTCTCTTTTTTAATCTGAAATATGAAAACGTGCTATTTTTTCATCTTATTTTGTTTTTTTTTCAATAAAAACTTTCAAAATAACCTTGTTTCCCTTGATATTTTCTGTTTTAATCTGAAATATGAAAATGTGCTTTATTTTCATCTTATTTTGTCTTTTTTAAATAAAAAATTTCAAAATAACCTTGTTTCCCTTGATATTTTCTCTTTTTTTAATCTGAAATATGAAAATGTGCTTTATTTTCATTTTATTTCGTCTTTTTTCAATAAAAAATTTCAAAATAACCTTGTTTCCCTTGATATTTTGTCTTTTTTAATCTGAAATATGAAAATGTGCTTTTTTTTCTTCTTATTTTGTCTTTTTTCAATAAAAAATTTCAAAATAACATTGTTTCCCTTGATATTTTCTCTTTTTTAATCTGAAATATGAAAATGTGCTTTATTTTCATCTTATTTTGTCTTTTTTCAATAAAAAATTTCAAAATAAACTTGTTTCCCTTGATATTTTCTCTTTTTTAATCTGAAATATGAAAATGTGCTTTATTTTCATTTTATTTTGTCTTTTTCAATAAAAACTTTCAAAATAGCCTTGTTTCCCTTGATATTTTCTTTTTTTTAATCTGAAATATGAAAATGTGCTTTATTTTCATCTTATTTTATTTTTTTCCAATAAAAACTTTCAAAATAACCTTGTTTCCCTTGATATTTTGTCTTTTTTAATCTGAAATATGAAAATGTGCTTTTTTTTCATCTTATTTTGTCTTTTTTCAATAAAAAATGTCAAAATAACCTTGTTTCCCTGGATATTTTCTCTTTTTTAATCTGAAATATGAAAATGTGCTTTATTTTCATTTTATTTTGTCTATTTTCAATAAAAATTTTCAAAATAACCTTGTTTCCCTTGATATTTTCACTTTTTTAATCTGAAATTTGAAAATGTGCTTTATTTTCATCTTATTTTGTCTTTTTTCAATAAAAAATTTCAAAATAACCTTGTTTCCCTGGATATTTTCTCTTTTTTAATCTGAAATATGAAAATGTGCTTTATTTTCATCTTATTTTGTCTTTTTTCAATAAAAAATTTCAAAATAACCTTGTTTCCCTTGATATTTTCTCTTTTTTAATCTGAAATATGAAAATGTGCTTTTTTTTCATCTTATTTTGTCTTTTTTCAATAAAAAATTTCAAAATAACATTGTTTCCCTTGAGATTTTGTCTTTTTTAATCTGAAATATGAAAATGTGCTTTATTTTCATCTTATTTTGTCTTTTTTCAATAAAAACTTTCAAAATAACCTTGTTTCCCTTGATATTTTGTCTTTTTTAATCTGAAATATGAAAATGTGCTTTATTTTCATCTTATTTTGTCTTTTTTCAATAAATACTTTCAAAATAACCTTGTTTCCCTTGATATTTTCTCTTTTTTAATCTGAAATATGAAAAGGTGCTTTATTTTCATCTTATTTTGTCTTTTTTCAAAAAAAAATTCAAAATAACTTTGTTTCCCTTGACATTTTCTCTTTTTTAATCTGAAATATTAAAATGTGCTTTTTTTTCATCTTATGTTGTCTTTTTTCAATAAAAATTTTCAAAATAACCTTGATTCCTGTCGGAAATTTACAGATGTAACGGGTCTCCTGATTGGCTGATTTAGCCCGAACCTCGTTTTGAACTTTAGGCGGGCTTTACCAGAGTTTTTATGTTTTTTTTTCTGATGGTTTTGTTCTCTCCTTTTTTCAGCTAGCACGAACAGTATCGGACGTATTGTGCCACTCCGGATTTTTGTTGCCGCAGGGACTAAATTGGCGCCCACTTGTCTCGCTATATCGAGACCCTCTTACCAATTCTTTGTAATCTTTTAGGCTAATGCCACAACTTTGTAACAGAGAAAATCTCTTGTTACCCTTCTTACCTTAAAAAGGATACCCTATGGGCAAAGCCTTGCCTTCCTAGAGAAAAATTCTCTAAGCACTATCATCTTATACCAAGATAAGAAACTGTGAAAGAAGCTGACCCAGAAGAAAGTTCCTGTACGTCGCGGATCGCAGTTCCTTGTGTCTTTTTCATCCCACTCCTAGACGGAGGATACTATACCAAGCTAAGCAGAGAAAAGAGACTATACCAAGCTACACTGTAGCAGCAAAATTCAGCATATTTTTGCAAGACAAATAAATTGTTTTTTCTATACCAGGTATGTCTTGTTATGTTTGATAATTTCCTTTCACTGCTTAAGCGCTAAGCTATGTGAATATATTTCTCACATAGCTTTTATTGCAAAAATATGAGCGTTACATATTTTATCGTAAATTTTTCCCTTCCAGAATTGTTATTTGTGTGATTTTTTTTTTGGTGCTTCTTGTCTGCTACCTAAAAAAAAAAAATTTTTTTTCAAAATTTGTCGGAGAGGGGGTTAGTTTGACTGGATAAGCCTTGATATTTCCTTATTTTCTCTCTCTCTTCGCATGTTATCCTGGTATGCTTGAGGGCGGCATATGGCGGGAGAGCGGCAAAATTTAAAACCTGTCTCTCTTCAACCTTTAAAATTACAATTGGAGTGTCCTGACTTCAGTGGGTCTCCTTCAGCGGATAAATTTGAATTTCGGACATTTCTCAGAAGGTTCGAATTCTGCACAGCCGACTTGGGAAGATATAACATTTGGTGCTTGTTGTAGTGACGTTTAGTGCTTGTTAATATAACATTTAGTGCTTGTTAATATGGCATTTAGTGCTTGTTATGGTGACATTTGGTGCTTGTTAGTATGACATTTAGTGCTTGTTATGATAACATTTAGTGCTTGTTAATATAACATTTAGTGCTTGTTAATGTAACATTTAGTACTTGTTAATATAACATTTAGTACTTGTTAATATAACATTTAGTGCTTGTTAATATAACATTTAGTGCTTGTTAATATAACATTTAGTGCTTGTTATGGTGACATTTAGTGCTTGTTATGGTGACATTTAGTGCTTGTTAGTGTAACATTTAGTACTTGTTAATATGACATTTAGTACTTGTTAGTATAACATTTAGTACTTGTTAGGTCTCCTTTCTGTGAATAGTACTGTACGTAACAGGTTGAAGGACGCAGGATTCGATCTTCAGTCCTGTAACTCCAACTGTGCGGATTTGCAAAAGAAAATGTCAGAGGATGGATCAATTACCTCCCCCTCCCCTCCTATGAAAAGGTACTGGGATATCATTATTCCCCTCGACAAGATACAATCAGACTTGCGCCCACTGAGATTAACATTAACGTAGACACTAAACGTGGAATTCTGTCTCAGACTTCCAGCATCTATGATCCGCTTTCCTTACTTCTCCCAGTTACTATTCAGGGCAAGATATTCGTTAGCCAACTATGGAAAAACAACTTGTCCTGGGATCAACAGATCCCTGAAAATTTTACTATCCCTTGGCAAACTCTTGCTAAGGAACTTAATGAATTAAGCGAATTTGAGTTCCCCAGACGTGTGTTGCAGGAGAGCTTCCCGGTGGAATTTATTTGTTTCTGCGACGCATCTAAGCTCGCATACGGGTTTTCTTTATATGTTAAACAAGGAAATCGATGTTCCTTGTTGTTCGCTAAAGCTAAGGTGGCTCCCATTAAGCAGAAAACCCTACCTACTTTGGAACTAATGGCGATCTATCTCGCTCTCAAAGTTGTTCCTAAGGTTATTGAAGCCTTGAAGCCTATCAACGTACTTTCTATTTTCCTTGTGTCAGATGCACAAGTAGCCTTATCTTGGGTTTTAAATGGAAAGGGGTCTAAAAGAAATATTTTTGTGGAAAATCGTGTCCTGAACATAAAAAAAATGTTGGAGGACGTTAACATCAGATTTGGCGTCACCCCCTTGTTCAAGTATGTCCCTTCGTCGGAAAATCCTGCGGATTTGTTGACTAGAGGCCTTTCAAAGTTTAAACAATTGTTCGATTTTTGGGTATACGGACCCGATTGGCTAAATCAACATAACATCGACTGGCCAGTATCTCCATTACCTTGCCTTAATGACACCAACCGGAAGATTGTATCCTGTATGTTAACCGAGGATTCTCGCGCAGACGAATCCAGTCTTCCTTTAAATATTTCTAAATTTTCAACATTGTCTAGAGCGATCAACGTTCTTGAAAAGGTTTTAAGGTTCGGTGATAAGTTGATGCATCGACACACTGATACCTACCATAAAGCCAAATTGTTGCTTTTTTCTGATATGCAAAGGGAGGCATTTCCCTTTGAGTTGGAATATTTGACTCAACCTTCTAATAAGGTGGTACCTCCTAGAATAACTGCCCTTGGGTTGTTTATTGATAGGGATGGTCTGTTGCGGACTAAAGGACGCATCCAGAATTCCAGTATACTCCACTTCGGAGTCAAATTCCCTATACTTTTGGGTAAACATCACCCCTTAACTGAATTGGTTATCAAAGAGGCGCATTTGAATTGTTGCCACATGGGAACCAATTCAACTCTTTCCAAGTTGAGATTATCCGGATTTTGGATTCCCCAGGGAAGACAATCGGTAAAGAAAACACTTCGTAGCTGTATTACTTGTAAGAAAATTAATTCTTTACCGTATAAAGCTCCCTCGGGCTCTCAACTACCCACCCATCGGGCAAATTTTGTTCACCCCTTTCAACAAGTGGGTATAGATTTTACCGGCCATTTCTTGGTAAAGTACAAGGATGATGAAATAAAGATGTACATCCTGCTATTTACCTGCATGAGTCTTCGCGCAGTGCATCTGGAGCTTTTGCCTGACATGAGCTCCAGATCCTTCCTGTTAGCCTTCGTCAGATTTACCAATCTTTTTGGCGTTCCCTCTCATGTCTATTCGGATAATGCTAAAACCTTTCTAGCATCCGGCATTATGTTGTCTGAAATTTTCGTTTCCGACGAATTCAGGGAACATTTTAGGTCCGCTTCCATTAGTCATCACACCATTCCCCTTTATTCCGCCTGGTATGGGGGCGCATGGGAGAGAATGATCAAAACCATGAAGCAATGCTTGAAAAAATTAATAGGTAGGAGGAAAATTCAGTATTTTGAATTTTTAACGATAATTTCTGACGTGCAGAAAGCGATCAACGATCGACCGCTGACTTATTTTACCGCTTCAGAAGGGGGCCTAGATATTTTAACCCCCAATCACTTTCTACAAACTGGCTACAATCCACGTTTGTTAATTAGTAACTATGGATCGGAAGATCTGTGCCCCGATCCCCCTAGTAGAATAAAGCTGGTGCAATCTTTGGAGTTAAGACATAAATATGTCGAAAAATTTAGGAAGATGTGGCACAATGATTATCTGTTGTCTCTGAGAGAGAGGGATACGAATTTGAAGGGAGATTGCCCTCTAAAGGTGTCAGTTGGAGAAATTGTATTAATCAAATCTCCTAATAAGACTAGACCTTTTTGGAGTCTAGGTAAGGTGCTTAGACTCATTACCGGGAACGATGGTAAAGTTCGCTCGGCTTGTGTGTTGAGGAACGGTTGCGAACAGGTTCATTCCTTAAAACATTTATTTCCCCTGGAATTAAAGGCAGACAGAAGCACATTCAGTTCCCCTTGATCTTATTCTAAGAAAAAAAAAAAGTAATGGATAACCATTACTTTTTTTCGTTCTCCGTTGGCAGTGTGTCGGAAATTTACAGATGTAACGGGTCTCCTGATTGGCTGATTTAACCCGAACCTCGTTTTGAACTTTAGGCGGGTTTTACCAGAGGTTTTATGTGTTTTTTCTGATGGTTTTGTTCTCTCCTTTTTTCAGCTAGCACGAACAGTATCGGACGTATTGTGCCACTCCGGATTTTTGTTGCAGCAGGGCCTAAATTGGCACCCACTTGTCTCGCTATATCGAGACCCTCTTACCAATTCTTTGTAATCTTTTAGGCTAATGCCACAACTTTGTAACAGAGAAAATCTCTTGTTACCCTTCTTACCTTAAAAAGGATACCCTATGGGCAAAGCCTTGCCTTCCTAGAGAAAAATTCTCTAAGCACTATCATCTTATACCAAGATAAGAAACTGTGAAAGAAGCTGACCCAGAAGAAAGTTCCTGTACGTCGCGGATCGCAGTTCCTTGTGTCTTTTTCATCCCACTCCTAGACGGAGGATACTATACCAAGCTAAGCAGAGAAAAGAGACTATGCCAAGCTACACTGTAGCAGCAAAATTCAGCATATTTTTGCAAGACAAATAAATTGTTTTTTCTATACCAGGTATGTCTTGTTATGTTTGATAATTTCCTTTCACTGCTTAAGCGCTAAGCTATGTGAATATATTTCTCACATTCCCTTGATATTTTCTCTGTTTTAATCTGAAATATGAAAATGTGCTTTATTTTCATCTTATATTGTCTTTTTTAAATAAAAAATTTCAAAATGACCTTGTTTCCTTGATATTTTCTCTTTTTTTAATCTGAAATATGAAAATGTGCTTTATTTTCATTTTATTTTGTCTTTTTTCAATAAAAACTTTCAAAATAACCTTGTTTCCCTGGATATTTTCTCTTTTTTAATCTGAAATATGAAAATGTGCTTTATTTTCATCTTATTTTGTCTTTTTTCAATAAAAAATTTCAAAATAACCTTGTTTCCCTTGATATTTTGTCTTTTTTAATCTGAAATATGAAAATGTGCTTTTTTTTCATCTTATTTTGTCTTTTTTCAATAAAAAATTTCAAAATAAACTTGTTTCCCTTGATATTTTCTCTTTTTCAATCTGAAATATGAAAATGTGCTTTATTTTCATTTTATTTTGTCTTTTTTCAATAAAAACTTTCAAAATAGCCTTGTTTCCCTTGATATTTTCTTTTTTTTAATCTGAAATATGAAAATGTGCTTTATTTTCATCTTATTTTATCTTTTTCCAATAAAAACTTTCAAAATAACATTGTTTCCCTTGATATTTTCTCTTTTTTAATCTGAAATATGAAAATGTGCTTTTTTTTCAACTTATTTTGTCTTTATTCAATAAAAAATTTCAAAATAAACTTGTTTCCCTTGATATTTTCTCTTTTTTAATCTGAAAAATGAAAATGTGCTTTATTTTCATCTTATTTTGTTTTTTCAATAAAAAATTTCAAAATAACCTTGTTTCTCTTGACATTTTTCTCTTTTTTTAATCTGAAATATGAAAATGTGCTTTTTTTTCATCTTATTTTGTCTTTTTTCAATAAAAAATTTCAAAATAACCTTGTTTCTTTTGATATTTTCTCTTTTTTAATCAGAAATATGAAAATGTGCTTTTTTTCATCTTATTTTGTCTTTTTTCAATAAAAAATTTCAAAATAACCTTGTTTCCCTTGATATTTTCTCTGTTTTAATCTGAAATATGAAAATGTGCTTTATTTTCATTTTATTTTGTCTTTTTTCAATAAAAATTTACAAAATAACCATGTTTCCCTTGATATTTTCTCTTTTTTAATCTGAAATATGAAAATGTGCTTTATTTTCATTTATTTTGTCTTTTTACAATAAAAAATTTCAAAATAACCTTGTTTCCCTTGATATTTTGTCTTTTTTAATCTGAAATATGAAAATGTGCTTTTTTTTCTTCTTATTTTGTCTTTTTTCAATAAAAAATTTCAAAATAACATTGTTTCCCTTGATATTTTGTCTTTTTTAATCTGAAATATGAAAATGTGCTTTTTTTTCATCTTATTTTGTCTTTTTTCAATAAAAAATTTCAAAATAAACTTCTTTCCCTTGATATTTTCTCTTTTTTAATCTGAAATATGAAAATGTGCTTTATTTTCATTTTATTTTTTATTTTTTCAATAAAAACTTTCAAAATAGCCTTGTTTCCCTTGATATTTTCTTTGTTTTAATCTGAAATATGAAAATGTGCTTTATTTTCATATTATTTTATCTTTTTCCAATAAAAACTTTCAAAATAACCTTGTTTCCCTTGATATTTTGTCTTTTTTAATCTGAAATATGAAAATGTGCTTTTTTTTCATCTTATTTTGTCTTTTTTCAATAAAAATTTTCAAAATAACCTTGTTTCCCTGGATATTTTCTCTTTTTTAATCTGAAATATGAAAATGTGCTTTATTTTCATTTTATGTTGTCTTTTTTCAATAAATATTTTCAAAATAACCATGTTTCCCTTGACATTTTCTCTTTTTTAATCTGAAATATGAAAATGTGCTTCATTTTCATTTTATTTTGTCTTTTTTCAATAAAAAATTTCAAAATAACCTAGTTTCTCTTGATATTTTCTCTTTTTTAATCTGAAATAAGAAAATGTGCTATTTTTTCATCTTATTTTGTCTTTTTTGAATAAAAAATTTCAAAATAAACTTGTTTCCCTTGATATTTTCTCTTTTTTTAATCTGAAATATGAAAATGTGCTTTATTTTCATCTCATTTTGTCTTTTTTCAATAAAAACGTTCAAAATAAACTTGTTTCCCTTGATATTTTCTCTTTTTTAATCTGAAATATGAAAATGTGCTTTTTTTCATCTTATTTTGACTTTTTTCAATAAAAATCTTCAAAATAACCTTGTTTCTTTTGATATTTTCTCTTTTTTAATCTGAAATATGAAAATGTGATTTTTTTTTCATCTTATTTTGTATTTTTTCAATAAAAACTTTCAAAATAACCTTGTTTCCCTTGATATTTTCTCTGTTTTAATCTGAAATATGAAAATGTGCTTTATTTTCATCTTATTTTGTCTTTTTTAAATAAAAAATTTCAAAATAACCTTGTTTCCCTTGATATTTTCTCTTTTTTAATCTGAAATATGAAAATGTGCTTTATTTTCATTTTATTTTGTCTTTTTTCAATAAAAAATTTCAAAATAACCTTGTTTCCCTGGATATTTTCTCTTTTTTAATCTGAAATATGAAAATGTGCTTTATTTTCATCTTATTTTGTCTTTTTTCAATAAAAAATTTCAAAATAACCTTGTTTCCCTTGATATTTTCTCTTTGTTAATCTGAAATATGAAAATGTGCTTTATTTTCATCTTATTTTGTCTTTTTGCAATAAAAACTTTCAAAATAACCTTGTTTCCCTTGATATTTTCTCTTTTTTAATCTGAAATATGAAAAGGTGCTTTATTTTCATCTTATTTTGTCTTTTTTCAAAAAAAAAATTCAAAATTACTTTGTTTCTCTTGACATTTTCTCTTTTTTAATCTGAAAT
>JBBBDQ010031967.1:0-11364 GCA_037127315.1 Ascarosepion bandense
TTTTGCGATAAACACGAAGAAACAATAAACCATCTAATCGCAAGCTGTTCTGTACTTACCCCAAATGAATATAAAAATCGCCACGATAGTGTTGGGCAATATTTATATTGGACAATATGCAAACACTATGGAAAATCAGTAAACAAACACTGGTATGAACATCACCCAGCATCGGTTACAGAAATAGAAGATGTAACCATTCTAGGGGATTACACCATCAACACAGACAGAAAATTTGAAGGAAATAGGCCGGACATTATTGTTAAAAACCAGAAAGAAAAAACTTGCCTATTAATTGATATGGCTTGTCCAGCGGATTGTAACATAGCATCCAAGGAATTTGAGAAACTCTCAAAATATAAATACCTAGAGATTGAAAGAGAAAAAATGTGGAAATTGAAAACAAGAGTTGTGCCAGTGATCGTAGGTGCACTTGGAATGAGAAAATTGGAATGAAAATCACATTGAAAGAATCTTTGGAAACCTCAGCTTAATAGATATACATAAAATTGTCTTATTAAGTACAGCCCACACGCTAAAGAGAACTTTGTCTATGTAACGCTAGGAATGATGGGGAAGATAGAAAAAACATGAAATGGACCCATAACAACACGCCACGACCTGCCTTAGGTCTTCCCGCAGACTTGTTTGGTATTACGACCATAGCAGAAATAGAAATATGATGACAAATGACATACTAATAATAAAAACCTGAAAGAAAAAAAACAAGGAATTTGAAAAACTGTCAAAATACAAAGACCTAGAAATTGAAATAGAAAATATGTGGAAATTGAAAACAAGAATCGTGCCATTGATAGTAGCTTCACATGGAATGATAAAAAATGGAACAAAACAACACATTGAAAGAATCCCTGGAAACCCCACTTTAAGAGACATACAAAAGATGTCTAGTTAAGTACAGCCCACAAACTAAAGAGAACTTTGACTATGTAACGCTAGGTGTTGTTAGGGGAGATAGAAAAAAATATGAAATGAAGACATAACAACACAACACAACACAACATGCCTTAAGCCTTCCTGCAGACTTGGTAGGTAGTCCGACCGTAGCAGATATTGAATTTAATGAAAAATGACATAATAATATTTTAGAGTAGCAAAAAATCCTATAATTTGTAATAAACATGTCTTATTATTAACATTAGCAGATTTTAAGGGCTCTTACTGCCTTCAGTTATGGTTTAGAGAATTCCTTTAATTCTTCCCTTTCGTCATCTATCGCGGGTTACCTAATTATTAACATTATAGATCTAACATTTACGCAAACCATCACATCGATTGAACAGAGTCTACGCTTTTTTCACTTCCCTTGTAAAATTATATTATTGGATCATTTAACACCAACTAAGGCAATAAAGCTACTACAATGTAAGGATTTACCGTGCGTGAAGGGAAGTCAGGCAATATTAATCAGGAGAAAGAACAATAATGTGCAAAATATTCAAAACGACAGAAGATGATTGACGTTTAATTTAATTTTGAACAACGTAGTTGACAGGAAAGCAAAAAGACAGAAAATTCCGAGGCAAAAAGTGCGAGAGAAGAAACTATTAGAAAACTTATAATCAGAGTAAGCTTATTGTATCACTAAATTCTTTGAATTTGCGGGCAATTTAGTAATGTGTGTCAATTCATTGTTTCAATTCACAAATATCTGAAGTGACTATGCTTGAAAATAAAGAAAACGTGCTATATTTTTGTCATGTCTGTTTAAGTCCAAAAATATTAATGCTGAAATAGATTGAAGGCTCGCGCTCCAGCTTTAAAGAACAGTGCAATGGTGGACAGTTGAAGCTATGAGAGGAAGGAGGAGTCTTAAATCAATCTCAAAATCTGCAATTATCCCCATCGAAGAGATTATTTTGTTCACTACTTAGTGATAGATGACAAGCAATTCACTATAAATTCGGTGGCAAATGCTACTTTTCATTGAACGTTTTATAACCCATGATGATAGTTGGTTTCCTTACTTTAAAGTCACAGAAAAAGAATGAATCTATGGATTGGAAATACCTCTCTTAACCTGCTTCATAGCAGGTCAAATTTGATTCATGTGCAGGCGGTGGATGATTGTCTCTATTTTGGAAGATACAAATGAAATTTTGACAATTTAATATTACTGAGTCTATCAAGAAAAAACTGACGAAATGGGTCTTGATTCATCAGGCCAATGATCCTTGGATTCAATGTTTCTGCTTGACTGTGCTCTTGAACTTGTTTTTCAATTTCTCTATTCACCTGATTTGATAATTATTAGTATTCCATCATGAAAAAATCAATTTGAATAGCAACCAGTATCGTAGATATGATGACGTCATATCTGCTCTTGATGACTTTTCGACCAACAATATAAACTGTCGGATGTGGATTTTAGTGGAAAGAAACAAAGCCGTTATTAATAAATAAAGGTTGAAATTTATGCATGTAAGGTTTTACATCTCTAGAATCACCACTTCATAATCAATCTATGAACTGTTGAATCCACCCTGGTATATCCATCAATAGTTTCTTTATCAACTAAATTCTAAATACAACATGCAAATTGTATTTGTTAACTTCTAAGTTTATATAACACATCACTCAATAAATTCCAGGCCTAACTAATAAAACAAAAAAAAACATTAAGCAAATTTTGACCTTATTCATCAACATAGTCTCCATCTATAGTGATACAATTATTCTAACACTTCTTTAACATTTCGATGCATTTTTTCTAGAAAAATTTGTCGTTGCCCTCAAAATACACCTAAGTTTCTGATATCACTTTTCATTGGCGCCAAACCTCTTTCTCTGGAGCATTTCTGCAAAAGTAGGTGCGGGGGGCTAGATCTGGAAAATATGGTGGGTGCGGAAGCGATTCCGAGTGCAATTTATGTAGTTTTGCCATTGTTACGATTGACTTGTCACACAGTGCGTTTTCTTTTTGAAAGATCACATTTTCTTCTACTTTTGTGACCGTTTTTTGACAATTTCCTCCTTCAAACGCACCAGTAATGCTATATACATTTGCTACTGATGGTTCTTCCTGTCTCAAGGTAATCGATGAACAAAATACCATGCGCATACCGAAATACCGAGGCTAAAATGTTGTCTGCTGATGTTTGCGTTTTTTGTCATTTTGGAGGGCTTTCACCTGCTGCTGTCGACTCAGCTGACTACCGATTTCACTCCGATGTTGAGTGGTGAATATGTTTCATTGATTGTCATATATTTACGCAAAGACGTCTTATTGCGTTGAAACAACTGCAATCAACGCTCTGAATCTACGACGCGTTGCTGTTATTGAACAACATTTAGAATATGCGGCAACTATTTCAACACAGATTGCTCACTGACAAATGTTCACGCAAAATCGTGACTACACTCCCTTCAAATATGTTCAGATTCTCTGCTATCGCACGAACTTCAATTTACGATCGGCCAAAAGGAGTATGTTTTTTACCGGGTCAACTGCTGATTTTAGGCGACCTTAGCGTTCAGCAACATTTGTGTCATCACGACCGCGTTTAAAGTCAGCATAATATCTCTTAACCGTTGTTTCTGACAAAGCAGTGTCAGAATAACACTTATGAAGCCAATGCTTTGCTTGAACAGTAATTTTTCACATCAGAAATGAATGCTTTTTCAACAAATAAAATTCAGATTTTGAAAATTTGCAGTAGTAGCTTCACTTCAATAACTTTAATGTGTAAACTAATAATCCGATTAGGCCTAAATTTTGTTGCGTGCCATTTGACGCACAGTGCTTCTTAGAAATCATGTGGAATTTTTTATTAATGGCCCGATCTATATATCATTCCCAGGACTTAATGAGTGACGTTTTATATCATGCAAATTGCATATCTATCGTACAAGTTTACATATATTTTGAAAATTGTATATTTTATTTTCTAATTTTAAATATATTGTGCAAATTGTATATTTATCATTTAGGTTTAAATCCTAGACCTGCCGTTCTCCTATTTCTTGTTTCATTATAAAGTATCGCAATTTTATTGAATTTGACTGTGTATAATTAAAAACATCCTCCTAGTTTACGATTTTCTTTTATCTTGGCTATATTCAGAAATCCATTTACTGATTGACTGTAGTATAAAATGAATTTTTGTATACCAGTTTGATAGGAGTTGAAGCAGATTTTGTACCTTAGTATAAATCACAACTATGTTTGCATTTGTCGTCGCTTGTATACAAAACCTTTTTCTCTTCGTTCAGTATATTGCAAACAAATTCTGTAATTAATTATTGAACATTCATTTTGAAATTCAAGAGAAAATATCAGAATTGAGGATGATGAGAATTAAAATAAAAATAATGAAACCACAGCTAAAATAAACTCCAGCGTTTAACATCCATTCATAGTGATAATAAAGTGTTACTAAATATAAAGTGCTGAAACCCAATTAGAAAAATTTATGTTGGCAATTTAACTTATATACACAGCGTGTGTTTTCATGCAGGATTCAATGGTAAGAATACAATAGTTTATGCAAAAGCACTGTTATGAAAAAGGATACAGAATGGAAAGTATAAGCTTAGTTACAGAAGGTAATGAAGTAATGGCTTAACGCCAAATGCCAGAAGACAGAATGCAGGCTTTCCAGTAAAAGAAAAAGCGGAATAAGCAAAATTTGAGATGCTAAAAGAAAACAGGAGCGACCATTTAAATATCCAGAAGTTTTAAAAGAAGTCATTGTAGCAACGAAATGCAAAAGTACATTTAGATGCCAAATAACACTTTCTAGACGATAAGCAAAGAGTTATGAAGGAGGAAATTTTATGTAGAAAAAAATAAAAGAGTACTATAATGTTATTTTATATGTCCTCTTATACAGCACTTAATTCTGAACAATAACCTCACAGATATAAAAAGAAATATTTTGGCAACAGTAATCTGGGTCTATTGATGAATGCTCTGTGTACCATTGACTAGACACATGAGTAATGAAGAAGTTTTACAGAAAATGGAAACAAATACGTGGTATCAGAAAAAGACAGCTGAGATTTCTAATGCACATAATTAAGAAAGAGGGTTTGGAAAATTTGATACGCACAGAACCTGTTGAATGTAAGAGAGACAAAAAAAACAATGCATAACCTATCCCAGAAGCCAATAAATGGAATGTAGAACTGAGTTTAGGCATAACGACAAAATTTACCGAGAGATTTGAAGGTCATGAACTTATGATGACACCTGATCACCATATATATATATATATATATATATATATATATGTGTGTGTGTGTGTGTGTGTGTGTGTGTGTGTGTGTGTGTGTGTGTTTTAACGACATTCGCTCTCATGTATTACTCTGTATTTAAGAAGGTGGTAGTATTCTTGAGTGATTTCACTGGACAAAAGTTTGCTATATCGAGCAGCAAGGTTTTATTTTGGACGCAAATGTCATTTGGGTTATGCATCTTGTTTCTTGGAAGAATGTCTGTCCAAAATTCGCTACTTTCTCTCGGCAAAATATTTGCTGTCCGTTCAATACAATGTTTGCTTTTTTTTCCACAAACGAATGTCAAGCAAAGACATGTTAAAGCGATATATACGGATATTGTATTCCGTAGGAAATACTTACAATATAATTTTGTTGCCGATGTCGCATTTCGCGAGTGGAAAGAATGTATTGTCATTAATAAAAAAAAGTAAAAAAAAAGAAGAATATACATGAAAAGAATATCCTGGGATTATCCGATTCCTGGAATGGTAACTTTGCCGATAACCGAAATGCAAAAAGAAGTAGAAGTTGTCGAATCGACTAAATATAGAGAGAACTTTCTGTCCGGTTTACACAGTGACATCCATTTCATTGAATAAGCAATCGGAAACAAAAGATAACTACAGTGTTACCAAAAAGCGTCAGCATTCGCTATCCAGATATCAGTTGTCAGATCTGCGTATGTCGAAAGCCAATATTTCTTTGCTTGAGCAGTGATTAAATCTGAAATTTCTCTTTGTGGTTTTATAAGCCTGTGGGAAATCTGAGGAAACATATTCTAGAGTTAAGTAGAAGAGGTATAAATGACTTCTGTCCTAAGAAAAGTCAGTACAATCTTAGAATGCGCCCAACACAAATCATAGGAATATTCTTGGACGATGCGAACGTGGCTTTATTTTCTAAGATCTGCTATGTTACTCATATTTCTGTCATCATAAACATTAAACATTAAACAGTAAACATTATCCAGCTATTGCTACTCGATAATCGTTATTTAGTCTCAAAGAGGATCATATTTACCAGGTATATAAAGAGCGATTATCTTTCGGTTTCATCTAAAGAATTCAATTTAAATATCCCAGAAACTTCAGCGCCGACAAATACTAATCTCATTATCGACATAGGTATGCTTGCATCTACAGTGTTTTCTTTTGTTTATTTACAAATGCTTGAGAGCACAGAACTTGTGTAAGTATAGCTAAGTCAAGCTTAACAAATACATTGTTTATATTTTAATTAAACAATTGATACAACCCTGAGTAGATGAATAATTCCAAACAGGGTTTTTTTTCATCTCCTAAAGATTTCGTGTACATTATCGCTAATGTTACTCATAACTGGTATTATTGAATTATACGATCCCATATTTATTATATTTCAATGGAGACTTCATAATATTTACTGTCTTTCAATCAAATAACGGCCTTTAAACTTTAAAGGCCCTGTGCTGTTTCTTGATTTATTTTCCAAGCTTAACACACACACACACACAATAAAATTAATTCACACTACGTGTGTCTCTAAAAATACAACTGCGCGGACATTTACCCATTACCAAACCCTTTGGGATCAAAAACAAGAACAGCGCACCCAAAAGCACGGACGTAGTGGAAAAGACATCACATGGTGAAAAATATGAATTTTGACCAATCAGGGCTCGATAAAAGAAACATACTCGATATCCAGGAGCCTCACCATGAATTTAAAAACAAACTGTAGATACTTTCCTCATCAGAAAGAGGAACGGGCAGTTCGGAGCACATACAGAGAGAATACAGCAGCTCACACAACAAACCGTATCACGCATCAATGAAAATTGTTAACCCTCTCTTTCTCTCATCTCGCTCGCAGCACATAGTCCCTTCCTTTCCCTTTCACATTCCCAATTTCTTTCTTTCTTCCTTTTTTCACCTTTATACGGACAACTACATTTTGTATAAAAAAATAATTTTTTTTTTTTCGAAAATAAACAAAAGTTTATTTTACCTTATGTGTAGAGTATTTTCATTTTTATTTATTGTTCGGGGGAATTATACAAGCCATGACGGCTCTAATAGTAAATTGTCATTCTTTATATACCAACATGTTTGATTATAAACTCCAAGAAAACAATTAATTTTACATTCATGTTTTCACAGTTTTCATTGACATTAAGTAGAATCATTATATTAAAATATATTAAGTAGAATCATTATATTAAAACTGATGCTAGATTTTGTGCTAGGAAGGTCGATTCACTGTGTTGTCTGAGACATTTCTTCATCAGAATACATTTTATATATTCATAAATCTACCTTTACTAGGTGTATCGTATAATACTGCCATATCTTATTTTTAACGGACATATGTTTATTTGAAGAAAGTGCACTATGTATGGCAACTTATTTTTTTGTTTGTATTCTTTTGTTTTTAACGGCTGGTCGCTTGTCTGATAAATTTCCTTTTAAATGCATGTCAGTAGAAATGGGATATTCTTAAAGAATTACGATTTCATACCAAGGTTTTGTTAATGTCATAGTTATTTAATGTCATCTCCCTTCAAGTCGCAAGTAATTATTTGATAATTGCATATACGTTTCTTTTTCTTCTTTTTTTTTTTTGTGGTGGGGGGGAATAGAAACTGATAGTTTTGCAAAGTAAGAAACTTAGTTTACAAGAATATTTGAGAAAATTAACGGCCAACCATAGATATAAATATGTTAAGAATATAGGGCTTGAGAAAGTATCCAAATGAGTACTTGCTCTAAAATCCAGCTTCCTTCTAACTAATGCGAAAAAATGGATAATTCTTAAAAAAAATGAGTTTACATTTTAAAAACATTGGCATCATAATGCATCGCCAACATACACTTTTCTCATTAGAGCTAAATAACAGATGTACAGTCACACCCTATGATGCTTAATTTTGATACACATATATAAGCGGAGTTAATTAAACAGCTATTCGTTGAACGGCGTAAAATCAGTTAGAGCAAAGTATATATGTTTAATACTATATAACATTATTACAACGGGTAATAGTGAAATTGTCCTCGGCTGGTATTCGAAATGGAAATGGCCAGAAATGGAGTACTATTTATTTCGGCGGGAGCTTCTCAGACTTTTTCTGAAGCCTCGATTATAATCCAAAAGGATCTGCGAGCTTTTGTAGGTGACGAATGATTTCTCACCCTCAAAACTCTCTCCCACACCAGAAATGTGGCAAATCACTCGTTATTCTATCGCTACGTAGACATAATATGCTCCCAAGATCTACATTCTCTAGTTTAGTTAGTTCACATATTTTTGGCATGCCACTTATTTAATTATAAACCACCAAGTTTTTATCTATATTCCATCGGTGGGAATTAATTTCCACTACAACATCTTCAAGCGAACTACTACATTGTGGAACTAACATCCTAGTCAGATGTTTCCAATAATCCCTACAATCTTAACCTGTTTAAGATTATGTCTAACTGCTATCTTCCCGGCTTATCGAGAAAAATTGTTTCTTAACTTTCTACAATCAGTGGCACGAACTTTGTA
Source organism: Ascarosepion bandense (assembly GCA_037127315.1). Taxonomy (NCBI): domain Eukaryota; kingdom Metazoa; phylum Mollusca; class Cephalopoda; order Sepiida; family Sepiidae; genus Ascarosepion; species Ascarosepion bandense. Next base: position 8,770 of record JBBBDQ010031967.1, read on the forward strand.
CAGGTTTTACCTTACTTTAAAGACAAAGAAAACATGAATATTTTCGTTTCACGAAGTACCATTTTGTAAAGTGATTTGTGGGGTAATACTTGTTTGAACATTCTAATCATAGTCTCTTTCTTTCATGGGTCAAACTATCTACATTCTTTTTTGTCACAATCTTTATTTCTACCACTACTCTTTCATTCAGGTCAAACACCTCTTTCATCATAATCACATTCAGAGTAACCTCTAACTTATGTGACTTTCTAGATGAATATCGAGTGAACTTTAGAAAAGTATAGTTGAATTAAATTTATCTTTCGAGTAAACCACCTATTAATATAAATGTAAACGTTCAAAGAGTTAAAATTATTACTAATATTCACCCATTGCAAGGCGCAATACCCGCTCAGAGTAGAGTACAAAAAGTTTTAGAGTACTAAATGATATTGTCATGAATGATATAGTGATTAGAAAAGGTACATATTTGAGGATATATGATATATAGATATCCGTTGAGCCTAGGATTGGAAAAGAGTATAAGTGTAGCGATCGGGGGAGTTTCGGAACTCTCTTCCACATAATAACAGTTCTGGGAAAAAAGTTGTCTGAGTGGAACATCCTGCTTACCAACTGGATATGAATCTGATATGGATAATATCAGCTGTCACATATGAGGTGTCCTAGATGTTAAGGACATGAATGAGAGAACAAGGAATGTAGCTATTACAACATGTATGATAGAGGATTGAAATATTTCCGCAGCTGTCATGATATTCTAGATAAATGATGATTGTTATTTCTGAATTAACTTGTCTTCATAGAAATACAATGGTTTCTTCTAATTCCTGCAGATTTATACTTGGAAGGGCTGCTAGCTAAAAGGCCAAGTCTACGTTAATATACAACGCATAGTTGAGAAGTGAAATAAATAGATTTCCTAAGGAAATTATTGTGAATACAGCTTACGGCTAGATCAACTTTAAAAACCAGGGAATCGCTTGAAAATGCCATAAAGTTCAGATATGCAGGTTGTATAATGGATAATAACTTGAATTTTTTAATCGAAGAACCGAGTTCTTATTCCATTTGCGATTATTAACTTCGATCACTCACAAATAGCATTGTGCCATAGATGATTCTACCGCTCCTTACCCCGCTAGTAAGACTTTTATAACTAAATTATTATTATTATATAAAAAATCTTACAATATAAAAAAAACCTACTATGGAATGATTAACAGGAAAATGCAAAAGATTAGGTGGGATTTTGAACTAAGTTTGCTGATTAAAATGCCGTCGCTAACTCTTGCATTATCCACATATTCTAAATTCTAATATTTCGATCTAAACGCAGTTGATTCAATAAAATCAGTTCAATTTGAAATGCCAGTCAAACTGTTAATTGTCGCTCTTCCTGAATCCAATTTAGTCCATTCTAGTTAATTACTATCAAGTTCTACTTAGTAACCTTAATCACTACTGTTTGTTTTATTTTTGCCAGGCCTTCATTACAAATATCACAAGGCAGACTTTCTGTGATTAAAAAAAATGCCTGGCATCCATTAAAAAATGATAAAAAGCAAGATACTTCAACGCCTCAACTGAGAACATCTCCTAAATAATTAAATAGGGCAATTCAGTTCTTTCTTGAGCGCTCTCGAAATAGCATGTTTAACTTTCAGGATGACTGGACTAGCAAGCACCGGACAGATTAACAACCTTGACTGATGGTATTTACATTAAATTCGAGAAAGATTTGTTTTTGAGTCAAATTACTTCCATTAAACAGTTTGATAAAAAATATTTTCAGAAGAAAATATCGAAAAACATATTTCTTGAGTGTTTTATGGATTTTCTATTCAGGAATATTATAAGTTTTTGCCTTTTTTCTTCAAAAAACTGTCTGAGAATTACCGATAACTTTTAATCAATGTCTTTTCCGGAGAATATTTTCATCTTTAATGCCTAATGAATTAAGCGTGCCAAAGATAGATCAGCTGAAACAAAGAAAGTTTCGTACACAGTTTAGTATGTATTTCAGACAAGGATATTAACATATCGGTTTCGAATAAAATGCACATCAGAAAATTGACCTAAGAAGTGTTAATTTGTGGTGACCTCAGTATTTACTGGATTCACCTGTAGAGATTTCAAAGTAAATCTTCTAATCGGTGTCACATCAGAATAACTCGAAGATCGAGATTTAACCTAAAAGTTACCGTGAGGCCGCGAATGATTCTGTCAGATCGTTAGAATCAATATAAATCTACTTGTTCAGTATTCTTTCAAGTATGGAGTACACTGTTTACTAAATGACTTTGCCAGTGAATATCTTCATCTTCATTACGTAATGAAGTGGGTATATTGATTAAATAATATCACACAAATTAAATATTCATTACTTAACATTTTACACAGTTCCATAATTTACTCTTATATGCTGTTCCGTTCGTTAAACCCCACCACCCAAATCCACCATATGGACCATAACCTCTGTGAATGCCCCCGTCTACCTGACTCAGCAGTTCGTATAAACATCTGTACAACGTTCTGCAATAGCAGCAGTGAATATGAGGATAGACAGTTCTGCACACGTCGTCGTTGATCTGG
>JBBBDQ010031980.1:0-2500 GCA_037127315.1 Ascarosepion bandense
ACGGTTCTGTGGTGTAATGGTTAGCATTCTGGACTCTGAATCCAGCGATCCGAGTTCAAATCTTGACAGAACCTTTTATCGTCCTTATATTAAATGCGTATTAAAAATCAGGAAATGCAGCTGCAGCTGACGGTTCTGTGGTGTAATGGTTAGCATTCTAGACTCTGAATCCAGCGATCAGGGATCCAAATCTCGGCAGAACCTTTTATCTTCCTTATATCAAATACGTAGTAATAAAAATGAGGAAATGCAGCTGCAGCTGACGGTTCTGTGTCATAATGGTTATTCTGAATGAATCCAACGATCCGTGTTTCAATCTCGGCAGAACCTTTTTTATCGTCCTTATATTAAATGCGTATTAATAAAAATGAGGAAATGCGGCTGCAGCTGACGGTTCTGTGGTGTAATGGTTAGCATTCTGGACTTTGAATCCAGCGATCCAAGTTCAAATCTCGGCAGAACCTTTTATCTTCCTTATATTAAATGCGTAGTAAGAAAAAAATGAAATGCAGCTGCAGCTGACGGTTCTGTGGTTTAATGGTTAAATTCTGGTCTTTGAATCCAGCGATTCGAGTTCAAATCTCAGCAGAACCCTTTATCTTCCATATATTAAATGCGTAGTAATAAAAATGATGGGGCTGCAGCTGACGGTTCTGTGGTGTAATAGTTGGCATTCTGGATATAAGATCAACGATCCGAGTTCAAATCTCGAACCACTTTTTTATCTTCCTTATATTAAATACGTAGTAATAAAAATGAGGAAATGCATTGCAGCCGAGTTCTATGGTGTAATGGTTAGCATTCTGGACTCGAATCCAGCGATCCAGTTCGATAGCAGAACCTTTATCACCATATTAAATGTAGTAATAAAAGCAAGAGGCTGCGGCTGCAGCTACTGACGGTTCTGTGGTGTAATGGATTAGCATTCTGGACTGTGAATCCAGCGTCCGAGTTCAAATCTCGACGAACTTTTATCTTCCTTATATTAAATGCGTAGTAATAAAAATGAGGAAATGCGGCTGCAGCTGGCGGATTCTGTGGTGTAATGGTTAGCATTCTGGACTCTGAATCCAGCGATCCGAGTTCAAATCTCAGCAGAACCTTTTATCTTCCTTATATTAATTGCGTAGTAATAAAAATGAGGAAATGCGGCTACGCCGCTGACGGTTCTGTGGTGCAGTGGTTGAAGAATTCTGGACTTTAAGATCCGGCAATCTGGAGTCAAATCTCGGCAGAACATTTTATCTTCCATATATTAAATGCGTAGTAATAAAAATGAGGAAATGCGGCTGCAGCTGAGGGTTCTGTGGTGTAATGGTTAAATTATGGACTTCGAATCCAGCGATCCGAGTTGAGAACTCAGCCAGGCCATTTATCTCTTATATTAAATGCGTAGTAATAAAAATGAGGAAATGCGACTGCAGCTCACGGTCCTGTGGTGTAATGGTTAAGCATTCTGGACCTGAATCCAGCGATCAAGGTTCAAATCTCAGCAGAACTAATAATATTTCCTTATATCAAATGCTAAAGTAATAAAAATGAAATGCAGCTGCAGCGCAAAGCGGTTCTATTGTTACTCAATGGTTAGCATTCTGGACTCTGAATACCAGCGATCCGAGTTCAAATCTCGACAGAACCTTTTATCTTCCTTATATTAAATGCGTAGTAAGAAAGATGAGGAACGCAGCTGCAGCCGACGGTTCTGTGGTGTAACGTTAGAATCGCGACCGAATCTCACAATCCGAGTTCAGAACTCGGCAGAACCTTTTACCTTCCTTATATTAAATGCGGAAGAACAAAACATAAATGCGGTCGCGCAGCTGACGGTTCTGTGGTGTAAAGGCATTCTGGACTCTGAATCCAGCGATCCGAGTTCAAATCTCGGCAGAACCTTTTATCTTCCTTACATCAAATGCGTAGTAATAAAAATGAGGAAAATGCGGCTGCAGCCGACGTTCTTGTGGTCGCATAGTATTCTGACCCGAATCCAGCGATCCGAGTTCAAATTCCGCAACCTTTTATCGTCCTTATATTAAACGTAACAAAACGAGGAAATGCGGCTGCAGCCATCAAATTTTGTGGTGTACGGTTAGTATTCTGGACTTCGAATCCAGTGATCCGAGTTCAAATCTCGGCAGAACCTTATCTCTTATATTAAATGCGTAGTAATAAAAATGAGGAAATGCGGTTGCAGCTGACGGTTCTGTGGTGTAATGGTTAGCATTCTGGTCTTTGAATCCAGCGATCCGATCAAACCTCGGCAGAACCTTTATCTTCCTTATATTAAATGCGTAGTAAGAAAAATGAGGAAATGCGGCTGCAGCTGACGGTTCTTGTGTTTAATGGTTAGAATTCTGGTCTTTGAATCCAGCGATCCGAGTTCAAATCTCAAGAACCTTTTATCTTCCTTATATTAAATGCGTAGTAATAAAAATGTGAGCATAAGGAGACTGCGGCTGACGGTTCCGGTGGTGTAATGGTTAGCATTCCGGACTCTGAA
>JBBBDQ010031980.1:12500-15000 GCA_037127315.1 Ascarosepion bandense
GGTTTAATGGTTAGAATTCTGGACTTTGAATCCAGCGATCCGAGTTTAAATCTCGGCAGAACCTTTTATCTTCCTTATATTAAATGCGTAGTAATAAAAATGAGGAAATGCGGCTGCTGCTGACGGTTCTGTGGTTTAATGGTTAGAATTCTGGTCTTTGAATCCAGCGATCCGAGTTCAAATCTCGGCAGAACCTTTTATCTTCCTTATATTAAATGCGTAGTAATAAAAATGAGGAAATGAGACTGCAGCTCACGGTCCTGTGGTGTAATGGTTAGCATTCTTGACTCTGAATCCAGCTATCCGAATTCAAATCTAGGCAGAACCTTTTATCTTCCCTATATTAAATGCGTAGTAATAAATATGAGGAAATGCGGCTGCAGCTGACGGTTCTGTGGTGTAATGTTTAGCATTCTGGACTCTGAATCCAGCGATCCGAGCTCAAATCTCGACAGAACCTTTTATCTTCTTTATATTAAATGCGTAGTAATAAAAATGAGGAAATGCGGCTGCAGCTGACGGTTCTGTGGTGTAATGGTTAGCATTCTGTACTCTGAATCCAGCGATCCGAGTTCAAATCTCGGCAGAACCTTTTATCTTCCTTATATTAAATGCGTAGTAATAAAAATGAGGAAATGCGGCTGCAACTGACGGTTCTGTGGTGTAATGGTTAGAATTCTGGACTTTGAATCCGGCAATCCTTTTTCAGAACTCGGCAGAACCTTTTATCTTCCTTATATTAAATGCGTAGTAATAAAAATGAGGAAATGCGGCTGCAGCTGACGGTTCTGTGGTGTAATGGTTAGAATTATGAACTTCGAGTCCGGCAATCCGAGTTCCGAACTCGGCAGAACCTTTTATCTTCCTTATATTAAATGCGTAGTAATAAAAATGAGGAAATGCGGCTGCAGCTGACGGTTCTGTGGTGTAATAGTTAGCCTTCTGGATTCTGAATCCAGCGATCCGAGTTCAAATCTCGGCAGAACCTTTTATCTTCCTTATATTAAATGCGTAGTAAGAAAAAAAAAAGAGGAAATGCGGCTGCAGCTGACGGTTCTGTGGTTTAATGGTTAGCATTCTGGACACTGAATCCAGCGATCCGAGTTCAAATCTCGGCAGAACCTTTTATCTTCCTTATATTAAATGCGTAGTAATAAAAATGAGGAAATTCGGCTGCAGCTGACGGTTCTGTGGTGTAATGGTTAGAATTCTGGACTTTGAATCCGGCAATCCGCGTTCAGAACTCGGCAGAACGTTTTATCTTCCTTATATTAAATGCGTAGTAATAAAAATGAGGAAATGCGGCTGCAGCTGACGGTTCTGTGGTGTAATGGTTAGCATTCTGGACTCTGAATCCAGCGATCCGAGTACAAATCTCGGCAGAACGTTTTATCTTCCTTATATTAAATGCGTAGTAATAAAAATGAGGAAATGCGGCTGCAGCTGACGGTTCTGTGGTGTAATGGTTAGCATTCTGGACTCTGAATCCAGCGATCCGAGTTCAAATCTCGACAGAACATTTTATCTTCCTTATATTAAATGCGTAGTAATAAAAATGAGGAAATGCGGCTGCAGCTGACGGTTCTGTGGTTTAATGGTTAGCATTCTGGACTCTGAATCCAGCGATCCGAGTTCAAATCTCGGCAGAACCTTTTATCTTCTTTATATTAAATGTGTAGTAATAAAAATGAGGAAATGCGGCTGCAGCTGACGGTTCTGTGGTGTAATGGTTAGCATTCTGGACTCTGAATCCAGCGATCTGAGTTCAAATCTCGACAGAACCTTTTATCTTCCTTATATTAAATGCGTAGTAATAAAAATGAGGAAATGCGGCTGCAGCTGACGGTTCTGTGGTTTAATGGTTAGCATTCTGGACTCTGAATCCAGCGATCCGAGTTCAAATCTCGGCAGAACCTTTTATCTTCCTTATATTAAATGCGTAGTAAGAAAAATGAGGAAATGCGGCTGCAGCTGACGGTTCTCTGGTTTAATGGTTAGAATTCTGGTCTTTGAATCCAGCGATTCGAGTTCAAATCTCGGCAGAACCTTTTATCTTCCTTATATTAAATGCGTAGTAATAAAAATGAGGAAATGCGGCTGCGGCTGACGGTTCTGTGGTGTAATGGTTAGCATTCTGGACTCTGAATCCAGCGATCCGAGTTCAAATCTCGGCCGAACCTTTTATGTTCCTTATATTAAATGCGTAGTAATAAAAATGAGGAAATGCGGCTGCAGCTGACGGTTCTGTGGTGTAATGGTTAGCATTCTGTACTTTGAATCCAGCGATCCGAGTTCAAATCTCGGCAGAACCTTTTATCTTCCTTATATTAAATGCGTAGTAATAAAAATGAGGAAATGCGGCTGCAGCTGACGGTTCTGTGGTTTAATGGTTAGAATTCTGGACTTTGAATCCAGCGATCCGAGTTTAAATCTCGGCAGAACCTTTTATCTTCCTTATATTAAATGCGTAGTAATAAAAATGAGGAAATGCGGCTGCTGC
>JBBBDQ010031980.1:20000-23242 GCA_037127315.1 Ascarosepion bandense
AATGCGGCTGCTGCTGACGGTTCTGTGGTGTAATGGTTAGAATTATGGACTTCGAATCCGGAAATCCGAGTTCAGAACTCGGCAGAACCTTTTACCTTCCTTATATTAAATGCGTAGTAATAAAAATGAGGAAATGCGGCTGCAGCTGACGGTTCTGTGGTGTAATGGATAGCATTCTGGACTCTGAATCCAGCGATCCGAGTACAAATCTAGACAGAACCTTTTATCTTCCTTATATTAAATGCGTAGTAATAAAAATGAGGAAATGCGGCTGCAGCTGACGGTTCTGTGGTGTAATGGTTAGCATTCTGGATCCTGAATCCAGCGATCCGAGTTCAAATCACGGCAGAAACTTTTATCTTCCTTATATTAAATGCGTAGTAATAAAAATGAGGAATTGCGGCTGCAGCTGACGGTTCTGTGGTGTAATGTTTAGCATTCTGGACTCTGAATCCAGCGATCCGAGTTCAAATCTCGGCAGAACCTTTTATCTTCCTTATATTAAATGCGTAGTAATAAAAATGAGTAAATGCGGCTGCAGCTGACGGTTCTGTGGTGTAATGTTTAGTATTCTGGACTTTGAATCCAGAAATTCGAGTTCAAATCTCGGCAGAACCTTTTATCTTCCTTATATTAAATGCGTAGTAATAAAAATGAGGAAATGCGGCTGCAGCTGGCGGTTCTGTGGTGTAATGGTTAGCATTCTGGACTCTGAATCGAGCGATCCGAGTTCAAATCTTGAAAGAAACTTTTTTCTTCCTGATATTAAATGCGTACTAACAAAAATGAGGAAATGCGTCTGCAGCTGCAGGTTCTGTGGTGTAATGGTTAGCATTCTGGAGTTTGAATCCAGCGATCCGAGTTCAAATGTTGGCAGAACCTTTTATCTTCCTTATATTAAATGCGTAGTAATAAAATTGAGGAAATGCGGCTGCAGCTGACGGTTCTGTGGTGTAATGGTTAGCATTCTGGACTCTGAATCCAGCGATCCGAGTTCAAATCTTGAAAGATCCTTGTTTCTTCCTTATATTAAAGGGGTAGTAACAAAAATGAGGAAATGCGGCTGCAGCTGACTGTTCTGTGGTGTAATGGTTTGCATTCTGGACTCTGAATCCAGCGATCCGAATTCAAATCTCGGCAGAACCTTTTTATCTTCCTTATATTAAATGCGTAGTAATAAAAATGAGGAAATGCGGCTGCAGCTGACGGTTCTGTGGTGTAATGGTTAGCATTCTGGATTCTGAATCCAGCGATCCGTGTTCAAGCCTCGGCAGAATCTTTTATCTTCCTTATATTAAATGCGTAGTAATAAAAATGAGGAAATACGGCTGCAGCTGACGGTTCTGTGGTGTAATGGTTAGCATTCTGGACTTTGATTCCAGCGATCCGAGTTCAAATCTCGGCAGAACCTTTTATCTTCCTTATATTAATGCGTAGTAATAAAAATGAGGAAATGCGACCGCAGCTGACGGTTCTGTGGTGTAATGGTTAGCATTCTGGACTCTGAATCCAGCGATCCGATTACAAATCTAGGCAGATCCTTTTATCTTCCTTATATTAAATGCGTAGTAATAAAAATGAGGAATTGCGGCTGCAGCTGACGGTTCTCTGGTGTAATGGTTAGCATTCTGGACTTTGAATCCAGCGATCCGAGTTCAAATCTCGGCAGAACCTTTTATCTTCCTTATATTAATGCGTAGTAATAAAAATGAGGAAATGCGGCTGCAGCTGACGGTTCTGTGGTGTAATGGTTAGCATTCTGGACTTTGAATCCAGCGATCCGAGTTCAAATCTCGACAGAAACTTTTATCTTCCTTATATTAAATGTGTAGTAATAAAAATGAGGAAATGCGGCTGCAGCTGACGGTTCTGTGGTGTAATGGTTAGCATTCTGGACTTTGAATCCAGCGATCCGAGTACAAATCTAGGCAGAACCTTTTATCTTCCTTATATTAATGCGTAGTAATAAAAATGAGGAAATGCGGCTGCGGCTGACGGTTCTGTGGTGTAATGGTTAGCATTCTGGACTTTGAATCCAGCGATCCGAGTTCAAATCTCGGCAGAACCTTTTATCTTCCTTATATTAAATGCGTAGTAATAAAAATGAGGAAATACGGCTGCAGCTGACGGGTCTGTGGTGTAATGGGTAGCATTCTGGACTTTGAATACAGCGATCCGAGTTCAAATCTGGGCAGAACCTTTTATCTTCCTTATATTAAATGCGTAGTAATAAAAATGAGGAAATGCGGCTGCAGCTGACGGTTCTGTGGTGTAATGGTTAGCATTCTGGACTTTGAATCCAGCGATCCGAGTACAAATCTAGGCAGAACCTTTTATCTTCCTTATATTAATGCGTAGTAATAAAAATGAGGAAATGCGGCTGCAGCTGACGGTTCTGTGGTGTAATGGTTAGCATTCTGGACTTTGAATCCAGCGATCCGAGTTCAAATCTCGGCAGAACCTTTTATCTTCCTTATATTAATGCGTAGTAATAAAAATGAGGAAATGCGGCTGCAGCTGACGGTTCTGTGGTGTAATGGTTAGCATTCTGGACTTTGAATCCAGCGATCCGAGTTCAAATCTCGGCAGAACCTTTTATCTTCCTTATATTAATGCGTAGTAATAAAAATGAGGAAATTCGGCTGCAGCTGACGGTTCTGTGGTGTAATGGTTAGCATTCTGGACTTTGAATCCAGCGATCCGAGTTCAAATCTCGGCAGAACCTTTTATCTTCCTTATATTAAATGCGTAGTAATAAAAATGAGGAAATACGGCTGCAGCTGACGGTTCTGTGGTGTAATGGTTAGCATTCTGGACTTTGAATCCAGCGATCCGAGTTCAAATCTCGGCAGAACCTTTTATCTTCCTTATATTACATGGGTAGTAATAAAAATGAGGAAATGCGGCTGCAGCTGACGGTTCTGTGGTGTAATGGTTAGCATTCTGGACTTTGAATCCAGCGATCCGAGTTCAAATCTCGGCAGAACTTTTTATCTTCCTTATATTACATGGGTAGTAATAAAAATGAGGAAATGCGGCTGCAGCTGACGGTTCTGTGGTGTAATTGTTAGCATTCTGGACTCTGAATCCAGCGATCCGAGTTCAAATCTTGAAAGATCCTTGTTTCTTCCTTATATTAAAGGGGTAGTAACAAAAATGAGGAAATGCGGCTGCAGCTGACTGTTCTGTGGTGTAATGGTTTGCATTCTGGACTCTGAATCCAGCGATCCGAATTCAAATCT